>JALGBA010000199.1:0-500625 GCA_023970755.1 Azemiops feae | reverse complement strand
AATTCCAAAGAAAGGCAATGCCAAAAAATGTTCAAACTATTGCACCATTGCACTCATTTCACATGCAGTAAAGTTATGCTTAAAATCCTACAAGCTAGACTCCAGCAGTATGTGGATCGAGAACTACCAGAAGTACAGGCAGGATTTCAAAGAGGCAGAGGAACTAGAGATCAAATTGCCAACATACGCTGGATCATGGAGAAAGCTAGGGAGTTCCAGAAAAACATCTACTTCTGCTTCATTGACTATGCTAAAGCCTTTGATTGTGTGGATCACAACAAATTGTGGCAAGTTCTTAAAGAGATGGGAGTACCAGACCATCTTATTTGTCTCTTGAGAAACCTATATGCGGGTCAAGAAGCAACAGTGAGAACTGGACACGGAACCACTGATTGGTTCAAAATTGGGAAAGGAGTCCGGCAAGGCTGTATTCTGTCGCCCTGCCTATTTAACTTATATGCAGAGCACATCATGAGAAAGGCAGGGCTAGATGAATCAAAAATTGGAATTAAGATTGCCGGGAGAAATATCAACAACCTAAGATATGCAGATGATACCACTCTAATGGCAGAAAGTGAAGAGGAACTAAAGAGCTTCTTGATGCGGGTGAAGAAGGAGAGTGCAAAAGTTGGCTTGAAACTCAACATTAAGAAAACCAAAATCATGGCATCCGGCCCTCTCAATTCCTGGCAAATAGATGGGGAAGAAATGGAGGTAGTGACAGATTTTATCTTCCTGGGCTCTAAGATCACCACAGATGGGGACTGCAGCCAAGAAATTAAAAGACGCTTGCTCCTGGGGAGGAAAGCTATGGCAAATTTAGACAGCATACTAAAAAGCAGAGACATCACCCTGCCAACAAAAGTACGTATAGTCAAGGCCATGGTTTTCCCAGTTGCAATGTATGGCTGTGAAAGGTGGACCATAAGAAAGGCTGAACGCAAAAGAATTGAGGCCTTTGAACTATGGTGCTGGAGAAGACTCCTGCGAGTCCCTTGGACTGCAAGGCGATCAAACCGGTCAGTCCTAGAGGAGATAAACCCTGACTGCTCCTTAGAAGGCCAGATACTGAAGTTGAAACTCAAGTACTTTGGCCACCTAATGAGAAGGAAGGACTCACTGGAGAAGAGCCTAATGCTGGGAAAGATTGAGGGCAGTAGAAGAAGGGGACGACAGAGAATGAGGTGGCTGGATGGAGTCACTGAAGCAGTAGGAGTGAGCTTAAATGGACTCCAGAAGATGGTAGAGGACAGGAAGGCCTGGAGGAACATTGTCCATGGGGTCGCGATGGGTCGGACACGACTTCGCAACTAACAACAACAACAACAACAAATACTTTATCCATCATTGTTGATGAAGATCTCAATAGCATGAAAACATCGATACCATGTAAAAACTAAAGTGGATCTGAAAATAACTGGTCAAGGCTTAAATGTCCTGGCACATGTTTGGCAAGCATGTGCAGACATTGTCAATTGTTCCTGACAGTTGCTATTGATGGTGTACATTGTCACTATCATGACCAAGAGTTTGTGTTAACAATGAAACAGGAAATTTCTGCCTAAAATCTCATGTATCCATACATTTACTAAGTAGCCTTGGTACTTTTCTAATAAGTATACATTATAAAGTTTTGCATTTTGCAGTAAGCTTATAAAGATAATGAACATTACTATTGTTATTGTAATTTGTAATTGAAACTGTTGTGCTCTTCATTTAACACACACACTTCAACACACATCCAATGAATCATTTAAATCAGACTTGTTGTTGTTGTTAGTTGCGAAGTCATGTCTGACCCATCGCGACCCCATGGACAACATTCCTCCAGGTCTTCCTTTAAATCAGACTGGACAATCTTAAATTTAAGGCTAAGGAAATAGGAGTAAATCTATGTTACAGCAGAATGAAGCTATATTAAGCAATGTTTGTTTTAATATCTTTAATATCTTTTCTTCCTCATGCATACAACTTTTATAAACTATACCTAAACCTGTGATGGATTTAAATGAATTAATACTGTTTTCTGGAAAGTGTAAACTCAAATAATAAAGATACAGTAAAAACCATTGGGTTGTTAATGATGACCAATATATCAATTCTTCTAGTGAAAGCAAAATATGACAAATATTTGGTAAGGATTATGTGCTTAAGTAAAAGAAAATACACTAAAATCAGTAGATGTCCATATGCACAATGGACCAAGTACCAGGGGAAAAGTTAGAATAAAAATGTTGACAAGCAATATCATCTCTCCTTCCTTTCCCCATTTCCTCTGTGTGTTTGGAAGTAAGTCTAACAGTTTCAATAGAATATACTAGCAAGGAAATATACTTTTTTTCATCAATAAACCTATGAGGCTTGATAGGCTTAGGGCAATTCAAACTCTTTAGGCTGGTATTTTCTCATAACTCACCATTTACTATGCAGTGTTCTGGAAATATAATCTCTGATAAATAGATTTGGTAGTCTGAAATGTTGGTTCAGGAAACAATTCAAAGTACAAAGCAGCAAACCTGGAAATATCTTAAATTGTGTTTGATTGAAACTTTTCAGGAATGGGATGGGGCACTTGGAAATATTAAATTGTGACTTTTCACTGCTATATGCAATCCTGAATCAGGGTTAAGCAGACATACATTTTTTTAAATAAATAAATTTTATAAGTGAACAAAAAAGGTCACAGGAAATACAAAAACCTGGGGGGGGGGGGAATTCTAAGAATTTGAGACAATGGTTTGCGGAGAAATATTATTGTCAAAAAAAAATCAGTGCTTTCTCTAATCTTAAATCTGATTCAAATATATTAAAGAGAAACATACAACTCTTTTACCAGCATTCTGATCACTATTGTAAGATTAAATTAATGCTTTCAATTGAAGGACATTTATTTTTTTTCTATTATCACTTAGAGTTGTCAATTTGTGCTTCTGCAAAAGCAATTGGTTGAAACCACATATCTCCATTGTCCAGAGTGTTCAATTAAAATTAAATATATTGTGAGCATAAACATGGATCTTAATGGGAAAGTGAAAAAGCTATGCTTTGAATTTAGCAGTAATTTTAACATTTATGTTTTTCTTAATACTATTCCCTATGTTTTTTTTTAAATCAGGGAACAATTGGTAAGCCTCACTGTGAATAATTTAACCTGGTAATTCCCACAGTTCCAATTATATTGTTCAGAAAGAAAAAAAGAAAGTTATTTCTCTCCTTGCTGTTCTAGTGCAATTTCCAAAGACTGCATTAAAAAAAATGTTTTATACTATCATACTAAGAATGGGTTAATTTCACTTCCTTTAGTAAAACTGATGGCATGATTTCTTTCCAACATTTACATAAATTGCAACTCTGCCACCACTTATCAGAAAAAGCTTAAAACCACAACTGCATAGGACAGCACTGATTCTTAAATCCCTGTTGTCTTTTCAAGCTTGGCATAACAAAAGTGAAACTTTAAAGACTACATATCAGCAAGGCTTGCCTTGGATCAAGTTATAAAACTCAGCAATGACTGAAGTGAGCATGTGAGTGAAAGAGGCTTTCTTCCTTTCTCTTCTGCTTGGTAGTATTCCAGTTGACAGGAAAATAAAAGGCAGAGATGTAATACGGTTGCTAGAACAGCTGCATTGCCATTTGTTCTCCTGTGGCGAGGGCACTTGATAGAGTTGAATAAAGGGATATAGTTTCTCTCCCAGGATGCCAAATTCAGAATAAACCGAGCAGAGCTCGCATTTGAAGCAGGGGAACAATCTGCTTTCTTAAAATGAGCAAGTAATTACTATCACAAATGAAGGTTGTGATAATGTTGCAGGATCCAATCTGGGTCAGCCACCGGGACCAGAGGCTTAGTCTTCTGAGCTTTCGGACTCCTGCTGGAGCCCATCCTCAGAGGCCTGCTCTCTAGCAGGGTGTGGGCTTTGAGCTGTTCTGTATGTGTTATTTATACGGTGCCTGGTTGTACGTGGCTTTTTAGTTGTTTATTAGAGTGCTGATGGCCTGCTATTAAGTTGTTGGCTGTTGTTTTGTGCTGCCGAGCCCTCACCTCCTAAGTACTTGATGAGCTTGTAATAAATCAATAGTCCTGTTGACTGACGAGGCACCCACTCAAAATGTTACTGGGCAAATTTCAAAAAGGGCAGCTCCTCATTCAGGATCCAGCCAGGTCCCAATGATGCATGTCAGGTCAGCCTTCTCATCAACAATCAGATTATAGATAGGATACCCTTATTATAGACTGACCTATCATTTAATACAGAAATCAGAGCTGGAGTCGATTAATGAGTAGAAGAACTTGCCTCCTGGAGTCATGGGTACTCCACTGGAGGTTTTCAAGAAATGACTGGATGATCATTTGTTTGTGCTGGAATAAGAAATCCTGCCTTGAGCAGGCGGTTGGACTAGAACATCTCCAAGGTCTCTTCTAGCTGCATGATTCCATGCTTCAGAAAACTAGAACTAAAACTAAACCTCCCAATGATTGACCCAATTAGATCCTGCAAGTAAGTACTGTATTCTTTATAGTTAGTCCTCACTTAACGGCCAGTGTCTTAACAACTGTTGAAAGTTATGACAGATTTCAAGAAGTTACTTACAATCTCTCCTTGAAGTTACAACTGCTGCATGCACACACAAACACACACACATCCCATAGTCACATGATTGCATTTTAAGTGCTTAGCAACTAGCTTGCATTTATGACTGGTTGCCTTATCCCACAGTCATGTGATTGCAATTTGTGCCATTTTTTGCCAATTTCCAGTAAAAAATGTCCATTCAGGAGAATGGATTTGTTGAATGACCACATGGTTCGCTGAACAACCACATGGTTTGCTGAACAACTACATGGTTTGCTGAACAACTCCAGTAACTCACTTAACAATTGCTACAATGGAACTTCTGGCCTCAGTTGTGGCCATTAATGAAAACTACCTATATGTACAATAGATACATACATACATACATACATACATACATACATACACACACACACACACACACACACACACACATGCATAGCAGAATTGACTTGCAGCATGACACAATCTAGTATTAAAAATAAGGGATACTAATATTAAAAATAAGGGATAAATCAGTCCAGATAAAATCATATTTCTTTAAATATTAATTAGAATGGAATAGAGCTGGAAGGGACCTTAGAGGTCTTCTAGTCCAGCCCCCTGCTCGAGCAGGAGAACCTATACCATTTCAGACAAGTGACTGTCTAGTCTCTTCTTAAACATTTCCAGTGATGGAGCGCCCATGTTTTCTGAAGGCAAGCTGTTCCACTGGTTAATTGTTCTCACTGTTAGGAAGTATCTCCTTAATTCCAGGTTGCTTCTCTCTTAGGTCAGTTTCCAACCATTGTTTCTTGTCTTGCTTTGGAGAATAGTTTGACACCCTCTTCTTTGTGGCAGCCCCTCAAATACGGGAATACTGCTATCATGTCGCTCCTGTTTCTTATTTTCTTTAGACTAGCCAAACCCAAGTCCTGCAGCCGTTCTTCATATGTTTTAGTCTCCAGGCCTTTGATCATTTTAGTTACTCTTCTCTGAACTTTTTCCAAGGTCTCAACATCTTTTTTGTAGTATGGTGACCAAAACTGGTTGCAGTATTCCAGGTGTGATATTACTAGGGTTTTATAAAGTGGTACTAATAATTTGCGTGATCTTGATTCTATACCTTTGTTTATACAACTCATGATTGTATTAGCTTTTTTGGCTGCTGCTACATACTGCTGGATCATGGTTAAGTGATCGTCCACTAGGACTCCAAGGTCCCTCTCACAATTACTGTTTTTGAGCCAGGTCTCATCTAATCTGTACTTAAACCTTAGATTTTTCCTGCCTAAACGTAAAACTTTTCTTTTCTCCACATTAAAACTCATTTTGTTGGATAGAGCCCATTGTTCAAGTTTGTCAAGATCTTTTTGGATCCTGAACTTGTCTTCTGGGGTGTTGGCTATTCCTGCCAGTTTAGTGTCATCTGAAAATTTGATGAGTTCCCCTTCTATTGCCTCATCTAAGTCATTATTGAAGATATTGAAGAGTATTGGACCTAAGATGGAGCCTTGTGGTACCCCACTGTTTACTTCTCTCCATGTGGATGTAGTACCATTGAGGACTACTTGCTGAGTATGGTTTGTCAGCCAGCTACAGATCCATCTGATGGTGTTGTTGTCTATCCCACCTTTTTCTAGCTTACTAAGCTGCAGGTTGTAGTCTACTTTGTCAAATGCCTTACTGAAGTCTAACTATACTATGTCCACAGTATTTTGCTGGTCTACTAATTTGGTCACTTTATCAAAGAATGAAATAAGATTGGTTTGGCATGATCTGTTTTTGACAAACCCATCCTGACTACTGGTTATAACTTTGTTTGCTTCTAGTTGTTTGCAGATCTGTTTTTTGATTATCTTTTCTAGGATCCCAGGTATTGATGTTAGACTGATTGGTCTGTAGTTTTCTGGGTCTGCTTTTTCTTTCTTTCTTGAAAATGGAAATCACATTAGCCCTTTTCCAATCATCAGGTACTTCCCCAGTGCTCCAGGATTTTTGAAAGATATGGTACAATGGTTCTGAGATAACATCTGCCAGCTCCTTCAGAATTCTGGGATGTAATCTGTTGGGTCCCGGTGAGTTATATTTGTCAAGATCAGATAGGTGTCCTCTTACCATTTTCTTGCTTATTTTAATTTTAATTTTTGTTTCTACTTTGTCTTTTGCAGTAGTTTTTTTGGGTATGTTGGGCTATAATTTCTTTTTGTGTGAAGACTGATGCAAAGAATGAGTTAAGCAGCTCTGCTTTCTCCCTACTGCCTGTTACTTCCTTACCATCTTCTCTCTTTAGTGGACTTACAGTTTCCTTGACTTTTTCTTGTTATTAATATGTTGAAAGAAACTTTTTTTTATTGTCCTTGATTTCTGTTGCAAGTCTTCGTTCATTCTGAGCCTTTGCTTTCCTGACTTCATCTTTGCATGTTCTGGCTGTCTACTGATAATTAGCCTTAGTTATGTGTCGCTCTTTCCATTTTTTGTACTTTGTGCAGTCATGCTGGTTTCTTCTTCTGTCTTGGTTTTCTTTTTCAGTGGTATTGTGCTGGACTGGGCTTTTATGATCATATTTTTCAGAGTTTCCCACACTTCTTGCATTGTTTTCCCCTTTAGGATTTTCATCCATGGAATCTTTCCTAGGTTCTCTCTAAGTTTGTTAAAATCAGCTCTTTTAAAATTTAAGACTGAAAGTGTTATCTAACAGACTCAGTCTTTAAACTTGTTCAAGGTAACTTAGCTTACTGCATTGCCTGTGTTAATGAATGTGTACATTCAAAATGCTATTCTCAGCTCTTCTACACTTCTGTAATCCCATTACCTGTGGAAAGATTACCTAGGAAAAATTGTGGGAAAGAATTGGATCTTGCTGCCTCTAACTCACGCACAAGATAAATTTGTTGGCTTTGCAGATATTAGAGAAATAAAAATGTGAATTTGTTATTTTTGTGGCTGATGGCAGCAGGTAGGTCTCTACATACACAGACAATTAAGTCTCTCTGTGTGTGTATGTGTATGTGAAGATTTTATATATATATATATATATATATATATATATATATATATGTTGATAAAATTCTTACAAGAAAAAAACGAACACCAGGATAAAAATAAACAAGGCTGTTTAATATAAACAGGCCTGTAGATAAAAGAGCACTTAGCTTTCGTCGGCCAAACTACCAACGTCCTCAGAGTTGGAGTGGGAGGCATTCTGGGAGCTGGCCTATATAGCCTCCTGCCTCTGCGCCCGGCTTCTCGAGCACGTCATCGGCCCATTGGTTGTAATAGTCCACAATGTGCTGAGTTGGTCTACACCTGGCAAACTGTCAGTGGCCTTGCTGGTTGCCTTCAGATCCTCCTTCGTTTTCCTTGAGCGCGTACATGCACTCGGGGGGTGGCTGTCCAGCTGCCTTTGCTCCTTATCTCCGCAAGATTTTCTGGGACACTACACATCCTCTTCACGACCTGTTTTCCTTGTTACCTTCTGGGAGGAGGCTTCGTGGTATCCGTAGCAGAACATCCAGATTCAGCCATAGTTTCATTCCATACAGCATTAACCTTGCGAACTCTCAAACTTCCTCCTTGCGTTATATATTCAAGATGGACAGTATTTAATATTTATTTTCTATGTATATGTAGGGATGTGGGTCTATATATATGTTGTACATAGTATGTTTAGGTGTGTGTCATGTATATGTTTCACTTTGAGAGCGGGCAACTAAATTTCATTTTTTATGTGTGCCATTGTGCCCACAATATAAAAATGACAATAAAGGTTATTTATCTTATTTATCTTATCTTCCCCTCCCATTTTGGAGCGATCTCTCAACCTACAATTAAGACGCCCTGTGAGGCTGTCACCCTCCCCCAAGGCCACTGTTGTCTCACCCGCAGCTCCCTCGCCCCAACCTTGCGAAGGATGGCCATTCGGGCATTCCTGCTCTCTGTTTCCCCCCCCCTTTTTTTTTTACTCTTTCCAAGCCGCTTCCGCACATTCGTTTCAAACGCCCGATCGTAACCCCTTGTTAGTCCATCATCTCCTCCCATGGCAGTCATCGCCGCTTCACCTATAGCCCTATCTCCCCACTCCTGCAGGGAGCTGTCCAATTGTTGTGACTCCTGATCCCCCTCCCCTTTTTTTGCCGGTTTGCTATCCTCTCTGGGGATCGCCACCTCCACGTTTGTAATTCCATCCCCCTGCTTTTGCAAAGGGCGGGCTGGCCGTCTGCTCCGTGGGTCATCACGTTGTCTCTCCCACCTTCTGAGGGTCTGGTAAGCCGGTAGGAGGTCTATATGTCAGTTAATAGAGTTCTCATCAGAGAGCCAGGCTTCTTTAAGAAGGTGGCCACCCTTGGTAGTCCCACAAGATATGGCCTGCGCATTGTCCAGATCGAATGTATGATCAAGGCTGGCCATATGGGCCCACACTTGTGAGCACTGCTCCTGCCTTTTAATTGCCAGTTCATGTTCATGGACCCTAGTCCTGAGCCTTTTGGTCATTTCCCCAACGTAATTGCAAGGGCAGTTCTTGCAATTAATTCTATAAACTATCGAATATCTTTCTTCGTTGGGGAGCGGCTCTTTGGGACGCATGATCTTGGTTCTTAGGGTCTGCTCTGGTCTATGGGCAATGCTCACATTGTGGGGGGCCAGCAGACGTGCCGTGGCCTCAGAAACACCACCGATGTAAGGTAAAGTTATGCGTGTGGCTGGTGTTGTTGTTGCTCTGGAATGTTGGACCCTGTGAGCTTGGTTTGGTCTGCTGCAATGTCTCACAAATTCCGTAGGGTAGCCATTGAGCCTGAGGATGCGATACAGATGTTTTTTCTCTTCAATTTTGGCTCTGCCTGTGCTGCAGTGGGAATTAGCACGTTTGAATAAAGTCCTGACACAGCTAATTTTATGTGCTACAGGGTGATTACTCCTGTAGTGTAGCGTTCTGTCAGTGTGAGTGGGTTTGCGATAAACAGACATGCCTAGAGAGCCATTAGGGTGCCGGCTGACAAGTACATCCAGAAAGGCAAGTGTGCCTTGGGTCTCTTCTTCTGCTGTGAAACAGATGTCTGGAAATACTGAATTCAATTGTCCCAAGAATTTGGAACTATCTTGTCTTTTGATGACTGCAAAAGTATTGTCCACATAGCGTGCCCAAAATTTGGGGCGGTACTTGGCCATGACTATCATCTCCAACCGCTGTAACACCGCCTCCGCAATAATGCCTGAGATGGGGGATCCCATAGGCGTCCCTTTTATTTGCTCGTATGTGATGCCCTGGAAGATGAAATATGTTTTTAGGCATAAAGATAGCAACTGTACCAGGTCGTCAGTATGGAGAGAATCTGGATGCTGTTCCTGCTCCTCTTGCAGGCGGTCCTTTATAACCATGACCGCCAGATCTTGGGGGATGGAGGTGAAGAGTGAGGTGACATCAAAAGAGATCATTACCTCATCTTTCTCTATCCTTAGGGGCTTTATTCTCTCAAGGAACTCCTCAGCGGATTTCACCGTGGTCTCGTTGTTATCGACCAGGTGACCAATGCGACCGCTAAGCCATTTGGCTAGTCCTGAAGTTGGTGTGCCTCTGAAGGACACGATGGGCCATAGGGAATGCCCACTTTGTGTACCTTTGGGAGGCCGTAGAATCTAGCCATGGCCGCGTCGCTGGGGCGTATCTTCCTCAGCGTCTCGTCATTGATTTTCCTTCAACGTTTGAGATTGCTGAGTACTTTGTTAATGTGGTTTATATGTGTCATCATCGGGTCTTTGGTGATGACTTTGTAGGCTGTGGTGTCATTAAGTAGTGCCAGGGCTTTATCAGTATATGCTGATCTGTCCATGACCACCGTTGCCCTGCCCTTGTCAGCTGGCATGATGACAATGGTGTTATCCTTTTTTAGTTGTTCCAGGGCAACTTCCTCCTCTCTAGGGAGCACCTGACATTGTTTGTGGCCTATCAACAGGCCTGTAACACGTTGTCTGATTGAGTTTCTAACCTCATCGTTGGTCTCAATACGTTGGATGGCGGGTTCTAAGGCCGCCACAAAGTCAATCGCCCGTGCGTCTGTCAGGTTATGGCCTGCATCTCTTTCCAGGAGGGCAACCTGTTCACAGGTCAAGGGTTTAGAGGACATATAGACCTCCTACCGGCTTACCAGACCCTCAGAAGGTGGGAGAGACAATGCGATGACCCATGGAGCAGACGGCCAGCCCGCCCTTTGCAAAAGCAGGGGGATGGAATTACAAATGTGGAGGTGGTGATCCCCAGAGAGGATAGCAAACCGGCAAAAAAAGGGGAGGGGGATCAGGAGTCACAACAATTGGACAGCTCCCTGCAGGAGTGGGGAGATAGGGCTATAGGTGAAGCGGCGATGACTGCCATGGGAGGAGATGATGGACTAACAAGGGGTTACGATCGGGCGTTTGAAACGAATGTGCGGAAGCGGCTTGGAAAGAGTAAAAAGGGGGGGAGAAACAGAGAGCAGGAATGCCCGAATGGCCATCCTTCGCAAGGTTGGGGCGAGGGAGCTGCGGGTGAGACAACAGCGGCCTTGGGGGAGGGTGACAGCCTCACAGGGCATCTTAATTGTAGGTTGAGAGATCGCTCCAAAACGGGAGGGGAAGGAGATAAGGAGCAAAGGCAGCTGGACAGCCACCCCCCGAGTGCATGTACGCGCTCAAGGAAGACGAAGGAGGATCTGAAGGCAACCAGCAAGGCCACTGACAGTTTGCCAGGTGTAGACCAACTCAGCACATTGTGGACTATTACAACCAATGGGCCGATGACGCGCTCGAGAAGCCGGGCGCAGAGGCAGGAGGCTATATAGGCCAGCTCCCAGAATGCCTCCCACTCCAACTCTGAGGACGTTGGTAGTTTGGCCGACGAAAGCTAAGTGCTCTTTTATCTACAGGCCTGTTTATATTAAACAGCCTTGTTTATTTTTATCCTGGTGTTCGCTTTTTTCTTGTAAGAATTTTATCAACATGTGTATTCCCAGGATTCGCATTTTTAGTGTTATAAAGGATATATATGTATATATATATTAAACCCAAATAAAATGCTACTGCTTGAATCTGTTTTACTAACCTTTTAAAATGATAAAAATCAATTTAAAAAGCACATCTTTGGAATCTACAAAAACAAAATAGTTTATTTGGTACCATGTGATTGAATTGAATTTGGCAACTCTGCCTTGGATACAATAAAGCAGTGATGGCGAACCTTTTAGAGACTGAGTGCCCAAACTGCAACCCAAAACCCACTTATGCATTGTCTAGTGCTGGGTAGGTGTGGCCCATTGGGTGGGCATGGCCCATTGGGTGGCCATGGCCCATTGGGTGGGCGTGGCTGCGGTGGTAACAGCAGACTGGGTGGGACTAAAAAGTTCAATCAATCAAGTCCAACTTTGCAAGATCTTTTTTTTTTCTACGAGAAGTTGAAATTGACTGATTGAACCTTTTTTTTTTTTTTGCACACAGCAGCGGAGGCCTAAAGCAAAAAGGTTTTATAAAACCTAGCTGAAGGCCTAGGACAGGGGTGATGGTGAGCATGCCCACAGAGAGGGCTCTGAGTGCCACCTCTGGCACCCGTGCCATAGGTTCGCCACCACTGCAATAAAGGTATCAACAGGTATTGACTATAGCTTAGATTATTATTCTGTAGGACAAATACCATTACTTGTTAGGGAAGTCTTCACTTCAAAAGTGATTACAGAAGAAGTGTTTTGGGAACTCACATGAGCATAGCAGTTTTCTACTATTCATTAGTGCACCCAAGTCTATTTTCAAACTTTTATGCAGGCTTGAAATAATGTAGTTGCTTTAGAAGTCTTAAGACTTTTACTAAGTTTTTAAGGTAAACCTCTTTAGTGAGTCAATGCATTAATGAATACCAGAGAGGTAGTGTGATTGTATAAAGTCCAAAGCACATATTCAAAATCAATTTGAAATGAGGACTGCTATATTGCTTATATGATATATTCATTCAGATTAAAAATGTTTTCTCCAACAAATTACCTGAAATGTTTAGCTAGAAGAAACAGACCCTGAGAAAATATATTACATATATTAACCTACCATGGAAGGTGTTACCTAGTTAGGTAATGAAACATCTGCAAGAAAACTCTCAAACTGAGAGAGCATCAAGGACCCCATATATTAAAAAATAACTTGGTGAAATTTATTAAACCTTAAACTAAAATAGACACACAATCTATTCCACTAAGTTAACTCATCACATTTGTTTCCTAAACAAACATGCTTAAGACTGTTGCCTCAGAAGGCCTTAAGATGAATGCGGTCTAATAAAAAGAGGCATCCTATTAAATACAAGAGTAGAAATGGCTTAAAAGTGCTATTATTCAGCACAGAACTGATGCAGATAGAAATGCTTTGGGGCTGTATCCATATAATGTGTAGAGTTACTTTTTCCTCCTTTTTTAGCCCATTCTGTCATGTATCTCCTCTCATGTACATTACACACCTATACTTCCCTCCTTCTTCAAGCTTTCTGAAAAGCATTTCCATCAAGTTACCTGACAAATGCCAATTTCTTTTCTGGGATGACAGTATCACTGCCTTACAGTTGGCATATGGAAAGGGACTCTGCCTAATCAAGATTATAAAAATTCATACCATCAATCCCCATAAAATGACAAAATGGGAGAAAATGACACAAAGGGAATCATTGAAGCATTTTAATACACATTCTTGATGATATTTCACACATAACATTTTTCTGATGAAGTAATGGCTTGATAATTTTTACAACTATTTTTAGAAGACAAGTTGGCAATGAAGATGTATTCTTAAAAATAGTCATATCCCATTTTATATTTTCTCTATACCTTCCTATGTTAGTAGCATAATAATTTGATGAGAAAATTATCCAAATTATCTGATGTGATGCTTCCTGTTAGCAAATCTTGCTAAACTATAAAAGGAAGCTTAGCAATGTATTTATCAAGGAATGTGTATTCATTGCAACCAGGAGTAATTACAATCTCATTTAGAAGTAATGTGCTTAATAGCTGTGATCATTAGATGCCATTGTTACTAATACTGGCTCGAGGTCTCTGTCTGCAGTGCAGATATGATTCAACTAAAATTGACATTTACTGGGCAATAAATGAAGGACAATATTTTTTATCCTGATGTTACCTTTCTAAAACCTTTGTTTTTGCTTTATCTGAACTTACAGTATAATTATATTAGAGCATCACTGCAATATCTCATGCTGTGCTGTACTTTTGCTCTGCTTCTGATATGAATTGACTTCATCAACGTTTCTTGTGCTAGAGTCTATTATTTATAGCATTTGCAATTTATACATGTACACATGCATCTAAATAAAACTGCTTTTACAAATGAGTATTTTATAGAAATATTTTTGAGAGAAATCCACTTACAAATCTACATGATGCTATCCCAAGTCATCCAGAGCCTGATTTGGGACATTGGTCACAGTCCAGATTTAATGTTCTTTTGGAGCAGTGGCAACATGATCTGAAACTGCAGGAACGTCTGGTATCTGCCTTGTCATGTTTGGGTGATACCCTGATTTCCATGGGTTTTTCTAACAGTGCATCCTACTATGGGTAGGCTGGATCCATTTGATTGGTCTTCCCCTTGCAATTGATGCACCTGGAATAGTTTTAGAGGGAGCTGGGTTGTTCCTGCTACACAGTACATCTGATGCCTTGGATTGGATTATGTCCATGCAACTTCTCATCACTCCTCATGGTTTATGGAAGAGTTGAGGAAGATGAAACAAGAAAACAAACATCTTAAATGCTGCTAACAATCAACAAGGTTAGAGCCACTATCAGAGCCTACCTTGTGGTGGAAAGTGAAGTGAAGTGAAGTGAAGTGAAGTGAAGTGAAGTGAAGTGAAGTGAAGTGAAGTGAAGTGAAGTGAAGTAAAGTAAAGTAAAGTGAAGTGAAGTGAAGTGAAGTGAAGTGAAGTGAAGTGAAGTGAAGTGAAGTGAAGTGAAGTGAAGTGAAGTGAAGTGAAGTGAAGTGAAGTGAAGTAAAGTGAAGTAAAGTAAAGTAAAGTAAAGTAAAGTAAAGTAAAGTAAAGTAAAGTAAAGTAAAGTAAAGTAAAGTAAAGTAAAGTAAAGTAAAGTAAAGTAAAGTAAAGTAAAGTAAAGTAAAGTAAAGTAAAAAAGTAAAGTAAAGTACCAGTATTTCTTTGTTCTTATTGCATCCATAGACTACTCCACCACAGCCCTGTTACATCTTTTTTCTTGGATAAAGGGAACATGGGTATGTGGAGTAATTTCTGCAACATCAATCAGAAATAGTCACTTAAATTTATTCCCGGTTGGATGCTAGTCTTGTTGTATATCCAGACAAGATGCCTAGGAAAGAGTCTTATATGATTATCCAGGAATGGTTTGAGCTTGTTAGACCTGAGAAAGTATACAGAGTCCTTAGGCTCTGATTGTGTCCTTCTGCTCCTTATATCCATGCCCCTCTTGGCTTTTTAAAGCAGTCTGGAGAATGTTATGTGAGTGAATTCTGTTAGTGGTTAATTCTTCTTAATTCTACTTTTGAGTGAGTGGTTTGTACCTATATTTCTTAAAAATGACATGGTTCATCCCTCCTCAAGAAACTATCACTGTACTCCAATCCACTGTATTCCACTATACTGGACAATTTTCACCAAGTACCCCACTTCCCTTTTGCAATAAGGACAAAGAAATACTGGTGCTTTACACTTCCTTTTTAGAGGGAAGTGGTAGAGAAGATGATGCAACAGCTTCCCATGGGCTTGGAGAAAGTGGACAATCTGAATCCTTTTCACTCAAGATTCAGACCCCAGTATACTGTAGATCGGATGCAGAACTGGTTGCCCTTTTGGATGACACTTGGCATGGACAGGATGGTGATAGTGCATCCATCCTTTCCCTCTTGACCTCTAGGTGGCTTTCAATATCATCTATCATAGATTCTGGATCAGCTCAGTTGACTGGGGATGGGTGGCACAGGCTGTGTTGGTTCACCCCCTTTCAGGGATAATTCCAATTGGTAATGATTGGGAATGAGAGGTCTCATCCTCAGCTCCTACTAAGTATGGTGCCAAAGGATTCAGTGCTTTCTCCCCTCCTTTTTAACATCTACATGGGACCACTAGATAAGCTCATCTATTGCCATGGAGTGATCTTAGGTCCTTGGGAAGAATTTAATACATATCAAGGCCAACATGAACTAAGAAATTGGCAGGTATGAGTTCACATTTTTGTGTATATAATAATAAATGTTGTTTTCACTATGGCTTCCTGATTTATCATCAGGAATTAGTTATTTATCATATCTGTATACTGCTCTTCTCTCACCATGTCTGTATAACCAATTTCTCTTCTTTTCCATCACCATCTTGAGCCCATATAAATCCTACATCAGTCTAGCCAATCTATTCATTGGACAAAGTGAGCTGTAATTTACAAAAGTGTATGCATTTTAATAAAATATGTTAGGTGGAAAAGGTGCTACCAGACTCTTCCTTATTTTCCTGCTGGTTTCTAATATATGGAATAATGCTGAATCATAAAACCATAAAATGTCCACTATAGAAAAATATATTATTAATTATTTTTTATTAATTAATTAATCAGCAATAATAGCATTATTCTAATCAGTTCCTCCTATGGAAGTTCTGAATTGCTAAACAAATAAGATGTTTGGCACTAGATAATTGGCTGCAAAAACATATGGATGACCAGTAATTAAATACTATCATTGCTTTGGTAAGATTGAAGTACACTCCTAAGAACATCTGCCTATTCCAGATAGGGTGGGCATGCTTTGGGTCCCGTTCTTGAATTTACACACACACACACACACACACACACACTGATGTTCTGTTGGCCCTAAGTCTGCTAACATTCAGAAAATGTTTTAAAAACTATTTTCCCAAGCAATGGAGTCAACATAAATACATTTCCATTAAAAGAGAGTAGAAATTTTAGCCAAATCATAAATAAATAAACAATAACATATGCTGCCCAAATTACTTCCTGAGGGAGTAGAATATCACTCTGTTGTTTTCTTCTGAAAAACCATTGCAACCTGCAACAAAATTTTACACTGCATAATGCTCATATTCAGGAACTGACAGCATTCATGAGCAGAGGATCCAAAATGGACTGTTTTACATGTTTTTTTCTTTTGTTAAATAAATATCATTTGGGATGTATTTATTATATTTCTAAAGCATTTCAGTGAAATTTTTAACGGCATTAGAATTCAAACAATTTTCATTGGAATTATACCAGAAGACATTAAATGGTATAAAGTGATTGCATGACTGTATGTGGTTGACAGTAATTATTAACAAAGCACTTATTTTTCTTGATATGCGCACATTACAGTAAGTTTATAAAATTGAAATGTTTTTGAGCAATTACTTGATGGGAGAAAGTGCCTAAACAAGTAGCAATTAGGTTAAAAAAATGTATATGTATTCTGCACCTACATATACAGACTTTGTATCACCTGCATTTGATTTTGTAAATTTTAGAGAATATAAATTCATGTAAAGTACATGTTTATATTCATCTTGAAGAGAAAGAAATGAAATTATTCTCTTATTAATCATTTACCAAGCTATATGTGTTAATATTGATTTATAAGAAATATTGTAATTATGTGAAATAATGACTTCAGGCAGATTCTACATTAAAGATTGTCCAGATTAGTTGTTCGGTCTAATAAAAGTAGGTTTTGATTTCAGTATATTGTTATAAGTAGATGTTTATAAAAGAATAAAAAGGTTTAGAATTTATGTTATTTGTTTGATGGTCATTTTAATTAAGTCCTAACTGCATGAACTTTCACGGGACTATTTATTTATTATTATTTGCTGCCCATCTCATTTTCAAGTGACTCTGGGTGGCTTACAGCATTAAAAGCATTAAAATAAAAGATATATATTTCTAAAGCAATAAAATAAATTATAGTTAAGAGATGGGGAGGGAAGAAGCAGGATGTGAGGGGGGGGGAATTGCCTCTTAATTCATCAATACCTCCAGTGTAACTATACAGCTAGCATGATTTAGATCAGACATGTCAAACTCGCAACGTCACATGACGTCACGTAACATATCGGGATTGTTTTGCCATTGCTGGCAATGGGGTGGGCGCGGCTTCCACGTGACGCGTCCGGCCCGTGGGCCAGCAGTTTGACACCCCTCATTTATATAGTTGAAAAACAACTTCTTTGTGCATTTTAACTATCTAAATTATATTGCAGTTCTAATGACAATCCAGAATATTTCAGAAGTTGTTGAATTTCTGAGAGCTGAGATATCTCAGAAAAAGGAAGCCAGAGTTATTAGCAAAGAAAAAAGAACTGATTAAGCAAAGAAGAATGAATTGAATTGTGTAAGAGGTTTAAAATGGATCAAACCCCCTCTCTAAATATGTAAAAGCAAGGAATCACAGACTGAATCAAAATAATAAGCTAAATGTTTGACTGCTATCTTTTGTATTGGAAAAATACTAGGCATCTATTTCACAAAATAATCTTAACACTTAATAGGATAAATAATCTGCAATCCATATGGCAATTAAGGAAAACATATATGTATATTTATGTATAAGGTAATTAGATGCACACCCATACATGTACACTTCATACATGTACACTATAGAACTAACAGTTTAGATTAAGTAAAGAAATTAATTTAATCAGAAAGGGTTGGGGTTAGACTAGATAATCTAAGAATCTTATTTTAGCTTCTTAGTTTCACATAGTTTTGTTTACGATGTATTTTTATCCCAAATTTCAGTACATAATACAACATGAATGTAAACCAGCAGAAAATGCAAAGTAGATAACATCAAAGTTAAATTGAAAAACAGTGACTCCTAGTAAAATGTTGGTCTGGTGCAGTGATGAATTGGTTAAATTAATTTGGAATCATAAAATATGAAGAAGGAGGTTGCTCATAGCATATCTAAAGTCTTGTGAAGATTTGTTTTCACTTTGTAAAACTTAATTTTTTCTTTTTCTTTTACTGGTACAAGAGGGCATGCAGAAGACAAGTGCATGAGATTTTATTAATTGCTATGGCGACAAATGAGAAAATAGAGGAAGTAGATTGACTTAACACACAGCAAGCTGTTTGTTGCTATAGCAACTTCCCTTTGGCTAGTATAAGATGTATTCTTTCTGAAGAAGGAAGTAAAAAAGGTTCAAGTAAGCACAAGTTTCTGAAACTGATTTAAGTTGAGGGGTTAAAAAAAAGAAAATATCCCCAAAGAGCATTTGACCCCAAACTACTAAACTTCCTTTAGCAGCTGGATTTTTCAACCAGCTTTTCTTTTTTCACACTTATCAATATAAGTATTTTTATGGACATCTGCAATCTTTCAAACACATTGTTCCATTGTCAAATAAGTATAATCACCAGAAATTGCTAAGAATAAAATGAGAAATCTCTATCTGATGCTCATGACATCTCTCCCCCCCCCACACAAACACACACTTTGTCACATGAATCCACACAGAGACACTGCATAATTATTTTCATTGACCTCAGGTTTAGTTCCAGTTGTTTTACCCACAAAATATATCACCTCATTCATATGAAGTTTGACTTGGCTGAGACCAAAGAGAAACTTTTTCCATCAAGCTATTGTACCTAGCTCAGGGGTGTCAAACTCGCAACGTCACGTGACGTGTCGCGACAACTGCTTGCTGGGAATTGGTGAGTTGGAAAGGAGAAGGTGGGAGGACCAAAGGAGCTAAGGCCTTGCTGATTGGATACTTCATTGCATTTAAGCTACATTTAAACTGCTCAGAGCTTCCTTCCAACTGCTTGCTGGGAATTGGTGAGTTGGAAAGGAGAAGGTGGGAGGACCAAAGGAGCGGCCCGCGCGCCGTTAGGCGCGTGAATCATATAACTAAAAAATCATAAATAGCAGCAGTACATTCAGGGCAAGTGCATTTGAGATTCCTTGTATCTAAGTATGTCTGGTTTAGTTCAGTGCAACACTTGTTTTGCAGCTGTCTTTCACAGTACCCTCTTCAAACTTGGAAACTGTCCTATCTGTAAACAAATCACTAGTCTACAAGGACAGATTATTTATCTAGGGTCTGTAATCTGTGCTCTTCAGGCAGAAATTAGGTGTCCAGTTCAGCCCTTCTACTCTATTGAGCCTCCGCGCTATCAGCCCCCTCTACCACAAAGATCCTGCAGGAGAAGGGCAGTGTGGACAACCGTGGGATCTGGCAGGGTGAAAGCTGTGAACTATAAACACAAAGCTTTCGATGTGTCCCTGCACAACAGATACAGTGCCCTTGATGACCTTAATAGGGACATTAAGGAGACAGGTAAAGGTATTTGTGATGATAACTCAAATAAACAGGGGATCGTGGACCGAGATGAAGAACTTGTTTTTGACAGGGAGAAGTGCGAATCAGGTATTACACATCAGTCGTGCAAGAACAGAAAGGCACCCAAAAAGAGAAGCCACCTTCTGGTTGGTGATTCAATTATAAGGGATGTAAATTTAGGAAAGGACACAGAGGTTTTGAAAGAGGTCAGGTGTCTCCCAGGTGCTACTGCCAGTAGGGATAAGAAGCGTATTTCTAAAATAATCAAGAATGCCAGCAAGGACTGTGATGTGAAGGCTATTGTACATCTTGGCACTAACGATCTGTCCCAAAAAGATGTACTCTCTGTGCAGAATGATTTCCAGAGCTTGGGGCAGGAACTTAGCAGAATAGGCTGTAGGATTACTTTTACAGAGGTTTTACCAGTGTACAAGGAGCAAAATGGAAAAGCGTATAGCACAATTCAATATGTGGCTAAAGGAGTGGTGTAAAGGGGAAGGCTTTGGATATATTAGTCACGATGTCAGTAGCTGGTCCAATGAAAAAATGTACAAAAGAGATGATTTGCATCCATCAAAGAAAGGAACTGAGTTACTCGGCTATAAATTCACAGATTATCTGGAGGAATATTTAAACTAAACAGCGGGGACAGTGAGTTAATTGATACAGAACATCCCTGTCCCCGGAAATCTAAAAACTATAGGGCTATTAGTGCATGTAACATAGATGTGTGTGTGGACAAGAATATCGACCTTGCTGTCAAGCAAAATCAAGCTTTCAATAGCGAGTGCCACACAAAGTACACTAACCAAATAGGAGGTAGGACAATAGGGGAACTCAGGCACCACACAGGTTATGTAGAAAGTAAACACAGGGTCAGTCATAAAGGACTCAAATGTCTATACACCAACGCACAGAGTATGAACAGCAAACAGGGTGAACTAGAAATTCAGGTTAATGAGGACAGATATGATATTGTTGCCGTTACGGAAACATGGTGGGATGAAACCCACAAATGGAACACACAGCTAGAGGGATTTAAATTCTTTAAAAGAAACAGACCAAATAAAAGAGGAGGTGGAGTTGATCTCTATATAAGAAATAACTACATCTCTACAGAAATAGAGCACAACAATGATGAAAACTGTCTTGAATGCATTTGGGTCAATATAAAAGGGAGAAAAAATGATATTGCCATAGGTGTATACTATAGGCCACCCAACCAAACAGAGGAAATAGATGAACTTTTTGCTAGTCAGCTAACTAAGGTATGTAGGAAGCACATCACAATAGTAATGGGGACTTTAACTACCCTGACATCAACTGGGAGACAAACTCTGCACCAAGTGGAAGATCAAACAGATTCCTGACAAACCTAGCAAGACAACTTTGTCTCCCAAAAAGTAGAGAAGGGAACTAGGGGATTAGCCATTCTGGATCTAATTCTCACTAACAGAGATGAAATGATAGAAGGTGTTGAAGCCACAGGAACCTTGGGAGGTAGTGATCATGTAATATTGGAATTCAACATTATGGAAGCACAAGCAATAGAACACAGTCAAACTAGAGTCTTGGACTTCAAGAGAGCTAATTTCAATAAAGTTAGAGAGGGCTTGGGAAGGATTCCATGGATGAGAATCCTCAAGGGGAAAACAACTCAAGAAACTTGGGAAATTTTGAAAAGTGAGATAATAAAAGCCCAGTCTAGCACAATACCAACAAAGAGGAAAAATAACAGCTCTCAAAAGAGACCAGCATGGCTGCATAAAGAATTCTCTGATAAATTGAAAGATAAAAAGGACAAGTATAGAAAGTGGAAAGAGGGGCACATAACAAAGTCAGAATATCAGCAAATAGCCCGAGCCTGCAAAGATGAAGTGAGGAAAGCTAAGGCTCATAATGAACTAAGGTTTGCGACCAAAGTCAAAAATAACAAAAAAAGCTTCTTTCAACATGTAAAAAATAAGAAAAAAGTGAAGGAAATGATTGGCCCATTAGTGGGTGAAAGTGGCAAGAAGGTGACAAGCAATAGTGAGAAAGCAGAACTATTTAACTCTTTTTTGCATCTGTCTTTACACAAAGGGAAAAAACAGACCAACCTATCAAAAATAGTGCCATAAAAAACAGAATAGAAACACAAGTTAAGATAGGCAAGAAAATGGTAAGTGAGCACCTGTCCAGCCTAGACGAATTCAAATCACCAGGACCAGATGGATTACACCCCAAGGTTCTCAAGGAACTGGCAGATGTGATCTCAGAACCACTGAACTATATTTTTCAAAGATCCTGGAGCACTGGGGAACTACCAGAGGACTGGAAAACAGCTGATGTAGTTCCCATCTTCAAAAAAGGAAAAAAAATGGATCCAGGAAATTACAGACCTATCAGCCTTACCTCAATACCTTGGAAGATTCCTGGAAAAGATAATCAACAACGAATCACGAACACCTAAGAGGCAAAACAAAATCACTACTAAAAAGCCAACATGGTTTTGTGCAACAACAGATCATGGCAGACAAACCTTATTGCATTCTTTGGACAAGTGACAAAATTAGTGATCAGAGAAATGCTGTGGATATAATTTACTTGGACTTCAGTAAGGCATTTTGGATAAAGTAGATCACAACCTACTACTTGATAAGATAGAAAAATGGGGTTAGACAGCATCACCACCAGATGGATTCGTAGCTGGCTGACCGGCCGTACTCAGCGTGGGGTCCTCAATGGAACCGCATCTACATGGAGGGAAGTGTGCAGTGGGGTGCCCCAGGGCTCTGTCCTGGGGCCAGTGCTCTTCAACATCTTCATCAACGATTTGGACGAGGGGATAGATGGGGAACTCATCAAATTTGCGGATGACACCAAGCTGGCAGGAATAGCCAACACTCCAGAAGACAGGCTTAAGATACAGGAGGACCTGGACAGACTTGAAGATTGGGCGCTATCTAACAAAATGAAATTCAATGGTAAAAAAGTAAGGTTCTACATTAGGCAAGAAAAACCAAATTACAGGTGATAGATAGGGGGTACCTTGCTCAATATAAGTAACTGTGATAGGGCTCTCGGAGTCCTAGTGGACAATCACTTAATATGAGCCAGCAGTGTCTGCAGCTGCCAAAAAGCCAACACAGTGCTGGGCTGGCATTAACAGAGGATAGAATCAAGATCACGTGAGTATTAATACACTTTACAATGCCTTGGTAAGGCCAACACTTGGATACTGCATCCAGTTTTGGTCACCACAATGTAAAAAAAGATGTTGAGACTCTGGAAATGAGTGGCAGAGAAGGGCAACAAGATGATTAGGGGACTGGAGCTAAAGCGATATCAGGAACGTTTGCTGGAATTGGGTATGTCTATTTAATGAAAAGAAGGACTAGTGGTGACATGATAGCAGTATTCCAATATCTCAGGGGTTGCCACAAAGAAGAGGGAGTCAAGCTATTCTCCAAGGCGCCTGAGGGCAGGACAAGAAGTAATGGATGGAAACTAGTCAAGGAGAGAAGCAACCTGGAACTGAGGAGAAACTTCCTGACAGTTAGAACAATTAACCAGTGGAACAACCTGCCTCCAGAAGCGGTGTATGCTCCAACACTGGAAGTTTTTAAGAAGAGACTGGACAACCATTTGTCCAAAATGGTATAGGGTTTCCTGCCTGAGCAGGGGGTTGGACTCGATGACCTCCAAGGTCCCTTCCAACTTTATTATTATTATTATTATTATTATATCATGACTTTTTTTCCATTGCCGGCAATGGGATGGGCGTGGTTTCACCATGACACATCTGGCCCATGGGCTGGCAGTTTGACACCCCTGACCTAGCTGTTCCTCCGTCTGCATCATATTAAAGTTTAAGCCATGCCAAGAAAAGCAATACTTGGTACAGATATTAGCATAATTCATGAATTACAATTGAATTATAATTTGAAACAGATAATGAAAAACTATATTTTTTTTAGAGTTACATTGCAGTAATGACTCAGAGTTTGCATATATATTTACCATATTTTACTTGCTTAACAAAATGTGGATTGAGACTAATTAGTCAATCACCAGCCACATTCCAGGTCAGAAAATGCAACGTATTTAATCATGTTTACTTTTATATTTAGCATCTTGGATAACATGCATGACTAGATCAGGTTCTCTTTTGAAGGAAATCAAAGAAAATTTTGGCAATAAATGTCCATTTAAGATTTTTATGAGGCATTGTAAATCAATTTTCCGATATATTTCAAGTATCACAAATGCCCGTACCACTTAACTATTTTTCATCAGATACTGATGAATATGCCTAATTTTAGCATGTGTCTCATACACTTATAAAAATTATACAAGAATTCTATAATTACAAAGATGTTTGAAAGACTTGAATTGTCAATTATTAAATGTATATGAAATCATTTGCTTATTTATATTTAGAGGAATATTTGGTAGGCTCTTATGTCCTTAAGTGCATCATGATGAATATCTGAGCTAAAAATTAAATATTGGAGATGTGAGTACTTGAGCTTTTCTTAATACTAGAAGATAAGACAAGATAACCTTTATTGTCATTTTTTTTACTGTGTGCACAATCGCTCTCAAAGTGAAACACATACATGACACACACCTAAACATACTATATACAACATATGTATAGAGCCACACCCCTACATATACATAACAAATGAATATTAAATACTGTCCATCTTGAATATACAGTATAACAGAAGGAGGAAACTTGAGAGTTCACAAGGTTAATGCTGTATGGAATGAAACTATCTGGATGTTCTGCTACGGATACCACGAAGCCTCCTCCCAGAAGGTAACAAGGAAAACAGGTCGTGAAGAGGATGTGTAGTGTCCCAGATAATTATTGAAGAAGTCATAAGGCTTTGTAAAATTTTAAATTTCAGTTGCTTGTCCTTCATGAATGTTTTCATATCATAAAATATGCATGTAGAATGCATGCAGAGAAACCTCTTCAGGTTAATGGATATTACAGAAGAAACAGCCTACTGACAAACAAAGCCACTCTGAGCTTCAATGAGGTAAACAGTGTTGCCTCAATAGAATCAAATCAAATCTTTATTACGGTCATAGACAAGCATAACCTCAACAGAATAAAAGCACTTTGATAAAATACTTTGCAGCTGCCTCACACATTTAGTAGCATTTTATTGAGAGCAACTAGAACTGAAATTAAATCATATGACTGATTCAATACAATTGATTCAAGTTTAACATTCTGGGAAGCATACATTTCTTCCATCATATGTAAAAAAAAAAATCTAAGTAGAATTTCTGAATCATCCCATTTACAATTTATAGTAATCCTCTCAAGGTTTTTGTTTGTTTGTTTTTGGTGCTTTATATTTGTTTTGCTTTGGGAATTTGTTTCTTTAGCAATATTCAAGATAAAAAAATACCTGGCAATAACTAAATACAGGTTTGAAACAAGGTACATGCTTCTCCATTTTATCCTTATGTTGACAATCTCATGCAGATTAGGGCTAAGCAGGTATTAAACCACTCCTATTTGCTGGCTTCTTGTTCTGACCCATATAACACTGAGGGCATTTAGCAGGCCTGTCAAACTGCCAGCCCGCGGGCCGAAACCAGGCCCACCCCCCAATGGGGGGAAAGTCGCGATATGTTGTGCAATGACATGTGACATTGCGAGTTTGACATACCTGGCATATAGTATACTGGTCCAGTATCTGATTATTTTTCAGATAAACAATGTTGCACTTCAATGGTTAGATAACCTAGACCTTGGTATCTGAATATATATCTTTTTAACATTCATATTTTACTGTGGTTTGAATTTAGGTGAAATACATATATATATATACATACACACATATATAAAATTCATGCTTGTTATGCCACGCACTAAGTAAATAAAAAATAGACCTGATTTATGGATATTATCTACATAAACAAATGTTAGGACCACTTAGTTTGCTAATACAAAAGTATGATGAGTGGAGACAAAAGTGCTTTCATTATTAAACTGATGTACAAGTTAAAAAGTAGAGGGTTTAGAACAGGGGTGTCAAACTGCCGGCCCATGGGCCAGTTGCATCATATGGAAGCCACGCCCACCCCAGCTCCGGCAATGCAAAAAAAAGTCATGATACGTCACGACACATCATGTGTTGCAGTGAGTTTGACACCTGTGGTTTAGAACATATCTTTGCCTTACCATTGTCTGAGTATTGGCAGGTCCAGTGAGATATCTCCAGGAGGAATATCTTACTTTCCAAGTAAAGTTAAAGTACAGTAGAGAGACTGAATTAGAAGAACAACTTACATTTTTTTTGAGAAACCCCTTGGTGTTTTTTTTTTCTTACAGCTTCTCTGGAATTAAATCAAAGGCTGATTTAAAATTAGTGAAGTCTGTAAGAGGGAGTCTCTAGGCTTGGAGACGTGTCTCTTAGCTAAATAATAAAGAGCCTGACCATAGCCAAGAACTAATTGACCCCTGTTAAAACATGCTTGTTTCTCAGCAAGGATGTTTTAACATTTATTTACATCAGACGTGGGAGATAATTAGTGACCTGCAATCTGGAAATCTACTTCAGCTCCATCTTATGAAGAGGACTTAAATGCACTTACAAACTCTTCACGAGCTTATTTATTCAGAAATAATGTCTACTGAGTTTAAAATGCTTTTAGGAGACACTGAATTGAAGTGGTATCACTTCATAGTTGCTAAACTATTCACTATAGTTTCCTTTTAAGAATTTTAGTATGTTTGCTTAAAAACTGAAAAAAATTAGCATATTTTAGTACAGTTGCCAAAATAGGCTGCTATTCTTCACTGCAAATAGTTGCATTCTGGTTCTACCTAACAATGCAATTGTTGTGCTTTACTTGTTTCATTAAGCCCACTTGAAATGTATAGCATGCAAAAGACTGAAATAAAAGTATGACTTATACAGTCATTCTCTGGCAACTATTGTAAAACAAGGAGAATTGAGGAAAGTACTTTCTCAGCGTGCTGCAGACAAAATCACAGTGTGTTTTCAAAAGCATATCAATTCTGTGGAGTTATGTAGATCTTTGAGGATTGCTTCACTTCAGTGACGGCACAAGTAAACCATCCTGTTAAGCTACTTCTTTCAAAAAACAGCATTTCCCCCCTTTTTCTAAGAACAAAAGAAAGTGCAGATGTATCTTCACTCATCTCACCTCAACTGGAAATTGCAATAACTGGGAGATGCTTTTGTATATGTACTATATCTCTCTAAAAGACACTTTCCATGTTTAAATACTGGAGTAAATATTTTGAATGTTGATTTTGGAGGGCTTAAGAGACAAAAAGTAATGTAAGCTGTTATATGTGTTTGCCTCTACAGTGACTGTTGTATAATAATAATTTGTTACAATTATTGTATATCTTTTGCATGGAATCTCCATGGCATGAAGCACTTCATGGAGGAGAATACATTACTTCAAACAGCATTATTATTCTCTTAAATCGTATAAAAACAATATATTATTAATAAATACCTGAAACATAGTATACAAAATATTCCATTTATTTTAAAAATACCAGTGATGACCAAGTATACAGAAATAGTCATTCAGGTAACAGACAAAGTCAGACCTGAGTGTTGGAAAGCTTTACGAAATGGTTGATATAATACAAAAAGATCTTGCTGAAAGTTGACAGGTTTTACAGACTAACTAGTCCCAATATCTAACAAGCCTTGGAAAATCTTGAGTATCTATGAGATGTGGGATGTGATTGATATTTAGATGAGTTGATTACCTCTAAATATAAGACTGCAGACTAGACTAAAATATTTTTTTTAAAGATGGGAAAAGGCAAATGTAACTGTATTATGACAAAAAAAATCTAGAGGTTATTGTAATTTGGGTCTGATTGAAAAGAGGGTTTTTTTGCTTATCCTTTTCTAATGAAACAAATGTGCAAATATATTGTGCCAACTAGTCAAAATCATTTGTTGATTTCTAGTCTATTCTTTATGAGTTACACAAATTCAGGGTTGCATAAATTCAGACTGCCAAAATCAGTTTTGTACTTCCATCCATTAATTTCTATATTTTGCTCAATTTTTTCACCTTACATATTTATAGAATGGTATGGCATTTCCACACCAGATCAAGCATGCATTCTTTCTCATTAGGCAAAAAAAATAATACAAATAACCCATTTACTAAGGGATTATATGCTTACTTCCTTACGTTTCTACCCATAGAAACCCATGTTCAGCCATAGCAAAATTTTATATAATCACAAGATTTAACATAGCCAGAGACTTTCATTACACTAGCAGGGAGAGGGGCTGGTTTTCCTTTGTATTTAACAAGTGAAACCGTATAAAATAAATTCTATGGAAAGGGTGGGAAACTTTCCAAAAGAACATACCACTTACAGTATTTCCATGCATGTGCATACATGATCTTCTTTTTAAAAATCTTTTCATCCTAATTTATTAATTTTCCATGCAGGGGGCCTGGTGAGAGATGCATATAACGTAAGAGGGAAAATGGCAGTCTTGGCAATAGTGTTGCATTATTGAGTCCAAGTACTTGCTCTTGTAGATGCAATTATTGCTGCATATATATATTATATTTATTATTACATTTGTATAAACATTTATTATAAAATTTGTATAAAATTATGGGAAATTAAGTGACAAAAAGTAGTAACATTAAGATTACAATAGGAAACACCAATGGTGACTACTTGGTATTCTTTTATGGAATGATATTTGGGAAATACAAAAAGGATCCTACTTTGACAGCTGGGGAAAACTTATCATCCACTAGATCAGGGGTGTCAAACTTGCAACATGACCTGTCGTGACGTATTGCGACTTTTTTGCCATTGCTGGCAATGGGGTGGGCGCGGTTTCGCTATGATGCATCCGGCCTGCAGGCCGGCAATTTGACACTCCTGCACTAAATCCCCGTTTCTCAACTTCAGCAACTTTAAGATGTATGGACTTCAGCACCCTGAATTTCCTAGCCACACATCTTTAAAATTGCTGAGATCAACTCTTAGCAATTCCAGCCAGCATATCAGTGTTAGGGATGCAGGAAAGTGCCTCATACTTGGCCGTCATTGAAACCTATTACAGAATAACATTGCCAATGTACTGTAGGTTGAAGGACATTCACAGGTCTCAACCATTTTAATAATTTAGCATGGGATTTCTGTAATAGGAAAATATGCTGTGTAATATAAGATGAATACATGGAAATATAATATGATATATACTTATTATAATGTTATGTGTTATTGATTAATAACTGCATTGAGAACCATTGTGGGAAACAAATACAGGATGCAATTTTGGGCTAGATAATGTATTCTGTATTTACTAAGGACACATTGGGTTATAAAACACATTTGTGATAAATTTTCATGTATTTTAGAAAACAAAATAATGTATGAAGATTTATATTTCAGCTAAGCAACTAATGAACAGAAGACAATTCAAGCAGTAAAAGAGAGTCAATTTTGTCTCAAGTTTCTTTTTATGTATGTGCAGTGGGAAAGCAATAGCAATAGCACTTAGACTTATATACTACAGTTTACAGATGTCAGCATGTTGCCCCCCCCCCCAACAATCTGGGTCCTCATTTTACCAACCTCGGAAGGATAGAAGGCTGAGTCAACCTTGAGTGGATCAGGATCAAACTCCTGGTGGTAGTCTGCAATACTGAGTTCTAACCACTGCGACACCACAGAATGCTTGATTTGGCCAGATGCAGGGTACTATGATTGTCAAAAGCCCCACTTAGTTAGCACTAGTAACAATCATAGTGCAAACACTGGAAATTAAGGAAGCAAATGGAGAATGTTATTTCACAAGGTTTTTTTTACACAATAGCACTATATTTGTACACATTTTTTTATTTTTTGTGGTTGTTCAGTGACTGCAGTCAATTATTATACTAATCAAACTCTATAAAGAATATTTGCTTTGTTCTTCTATTTTGAAAAAAATACCATGCTAAATTTTCTTATTGAATCTAAAGGAGAAACATTTCAAAGGCACATTAATTTCAGCCAAAATAAGCTTAAAGGATGTAACCACTGGAATATGCAAAACAGTGGCCACAATCATACAGTGAAAGTTTGTCCCCATTTTTACATGCATTAAGGCATACATAAAAAGGCAGGGATTTTGATAATATGATTGTGGCCACCATCTTAACTTTTTTAACTCTTATCCCACAGACATCCTAGTTTAGCTTTTGCTCTACTAAACAATGACATTTAAAGGTAGCTCAGAGTACTCAGACTTATCATTTATACTACTTGAAGGCATTTGTTGTCATAGGCATAACTATGGGATTTAAATAAACCTTTTATGGGATTTGTCTATGGAGATTCTTAGTCATCCAGGTCATGGTTGTCCCAAAGGTATTTTTTTCATGAAGCAACTGGACTTCCTTGTTTTTCTTTGAAGAAGTTTCGCTTCTCATCCAAGAAGCTTCTTCAGCTCTGACTGGATGGTGGGGAATGACGGTCTGCAAGGAGTATAAATCCTGCCAAGAAAAACAAGAAAGTCCAGTTGCTTCGTGAAAAAAGCACCTTTGAGACTTTTATGGGATTCAGAGGAGTTAAGCATCACTCCTTCTGAATCCCATAAAAGATTTATTTAAAAACAAACAAACAGAGAAACATGAGAATGAAAAAAAAATCCCAAATTATTCCCCACTAGCAGATTAAGTATTTTAGTGCACCTAACAAAGACTGTAAAACTCATACTCACTCTCCAGTGTCTTGGGCATAAAGACGCTTTCCTCCTCACTAAATCATTGGTGCTGTGTTTTAACAAGTTCTGACTGATATTGTTCCTGTTTTAAGATCACTACTCTGTGACATTTTCTTTCCCTAATTTCTCCCACATTTTTCCATACTAACAATTATAACAAGTTTTGTTAAAAGAAGGATGCTTTTCTTGGAGAAGAGCTTGCATTGAAGAGATAATGTGAAGAGATGAAAAGAGATAGAGGGAGGATTTCTGCTTTTCTCTGCTTTTCTCTGCTTGTTAAATTCAGATTTTCTAATATTTCTACAAGAATGGCTCAGATCGAAGGATAATCATTTATATCTGCTGCTGTCACATCTACTTTGGCCTTTTAATGCAGCTGGAAATCGAATAAAGATTTATACTGAAAACTGAGGTATGCTGCCATTTGCATTTTGCTGCATTATGCTTTTAACAAATATATAAGAAATCTTGCCAGAAAGACTAATGAAATAGTTAAGAAAAGTTGCAATAAGATGCAAATTACATTAAAGCGGGAAGCATACATCAGAAAAAATATACAGAGTTCTTACTAGCTAATTGAAGAAAGGCACTGAGTTAACATTTACCTGTTTGATGTCTAATTTTCTGTTGTTCAAATGATTATCTTATAGCATCATCATTAGGCAACAACTACTCCAATAGTTTTATTTTGGTTTTGGAAAAGGTGTGTGTGTGTGTGTGTGTGTGTGTGTGTGCAGACACATGTTACTGTATTTCTTCCTACTGAGTAAAAAATTTTCCTTGACTACATCTACCTGGCTCATTAGAAATACAAGGTTTCTCTATGATGGCATGCTCTACATGAATATCTTTCCCCCAGAGATAAGATTGGATATTTTTCTGGAAGACCCTGAAAACATGGTTCTATAGATGGGCCTGGAGATTCCAGTTTGATCCAGAGCCAATCAAGTGCTAGTTTGTACTTGCTGTCACCACAGTGGTAGGGGTGGAGGGGCTTTTGATATTGCAGAATTTTAATCATGTAAATTGCCTTGAGTTTCTATGTGTAAGTTGGGCAGCCATATAAATCAGGGGTCCCCAACCCCTAGTCCACGGACCAGTACCGGGCCGTGGCATGCCAGCAACTGGGCTGCACAAACAAGCAAAATCCCATCCACGGGATTCAGACAGCACACAAATCATGCACCCTCCGGCCCGCGGAAAAACCTCTCTCCGTGGAACCGGTCCCTGGTGCCCAAAAGGTTGGGGGACCTCTGATATAAATAAACAAACAAACAAATAAATAAACAAACAAACAAATAAATAAATAAATATTTTCAAATGCTATTGTCAGGAACGGCCACATCCATCAATTTACTTATATGTAGTAAATTTAGAGGGGGTGGAAATTATGCATACAAACATGTGTATGTATATATGTATGTATACCATATATTTCCTACAAAAGTGGAAAATCTTTATAGTACGCATAAATTCATTCGCATGTATATTTCTATGAGCTGTTCATATCATTAAATTAACAGGGGTAGATGAAGGCAGAATCTTTCACCAAGATTTCACCTGCCATTTACACTGATTTTCTACATACATCATCTGACAAACTAATGTTCCAGAGCCAAACATCTAAACTGTTCTACATCAAATGATACAGTGTTGGGGTTGTGTTCATTATTCTTTATATGTAAGTCATTCCTTGATGTTAGGATCAAAAGATAAACATTTAAGGAAATTTCCTAAACATCTGTCATCTCATTCAAAATACTTATGACTTGCAATCCTGGTTGGTTCAATTAAAATATGAATCAAATAAAATAGATCATCAGCACGGCTGTTTGACAAGACAAGATTAAACTCTTCCTTATATGCTATTCCTTCTAACCCAGGGGTGTCAAACTGCCGGCCTGCAGGCCGGACGCGTCACGTGGAAGCCGTGCCCACCCCATTGCCGGCAATGGCAAAACAGTCCCGATACATCGCGTATGTCACGTGACGTCGCACGTTTGACATGTCTGTTCTAACCAATTTGATTTTGATTTCTACAAATTCAGAAAACTGAGTGACAGTAACTTTTGTTTCCTTTTGCTGTAGGAATGGTTGTAGTTGTGTAAAAATACATTTCCTAATAGTATTGTAGTGTTCAAACAAGAAGAGATGCTCACATGGCAAAATGATACAAAACTTAAGATGTACCTCTTAAATTTGAATACTGATAGAGAAACTCCTGATTAAATATGCAACCTTCGCATAAAAGGAATATATAGGTATAATTACTACTTATTTTAGCATGTGTATATATGTAGCTTCTCACAACCTGGACTCTGCTTTGTCATAATAGACTGAATATTTATAATGGGAAGTATGGGAGGTATTAGAAGAAAGAAAGTGAGAAGGTTTTGCTCATTTATTCTACCATATAATAGAACATCTTAATTCTTAGTGAACATGAGAACAGATGTGCAGGATAATGTCGAAAGGCCCATCTGTTTCACCATTCTATTTCCATTGAAGGTGCATGGTAAGTTGGTTTATATGAAAGTCATTGTTCGCTCTTGTGTTTTAAAGTAGTTTGTTCCAAATATTTGGTTTACTAGTTTATAACCTTGGTTTAATTTCCACAGCAACATACAAACTGAAAAAAGGGGGTATAGGACAGTCGGGAGACTAAATTAGTTGTCGTATTGCCAAAGAATACAATCTATACAATTATGATGTTCTAGCAGCATTTTGCAAACTTGCTCTTTTATTAACACTGTGATAAAATAGCTTTATTAGCAAGCATATCCAGAGAGTTAAAAACAACTTCTCCAGTTATTGATGGGGCTGGGTTCTGCATAGTTAATATGCAAGTGAATCTCTGGTGCAAATTCATTTTTACTGATTCATTCTCCTCTTATATACTTAGCTCTAATCCTTTTCCATTCCTTGATTACTCTTATTTTCATATTGATTAAAGCACTCTTCCCAAGAATAGTCAAGGGTTATACTGCAAACCTAACTTTGCAACAGTTCCTTCTCAATAAGTTATGTTATGAATAGAAACAGATTTTTAATTGGGATTAGGGAGACTGTACTTTATCAGAGAACCAGTTTTAAAAAAAAAAAACCAGCAGCATGACTAGTTAGATGAACCATTTTAAAGAACACTACACTTCCGTTTCTCCCAGTAAAAAAAAGGAAAGCAAAAATAAAGTGTACATTAGGATATTTCTAAATGATTCCAACATAAATGCAGCTTCATGCAGTGTTCCATTTAATAAACATGTTGCTCACTGTAAGATTTGTGATTATTATTAATATGATTATTATTGATGCAGGTCTTTTTTCTAATGTCTTCCATTAATCTATTTTGATTTTAATTTGATTTTTCCTGGTGGTGGAACTGATACACATTATAGCAGCTCTTCAAACTGTTTCCATTAAGCATTTTAGAGATGGTTGTTCATAGACATGTTCTCAAGTGTTAAATGTCACCTCTGTCCCCCAATATTAAATGTCACATATTGACATTTTGGTTTTTATTTGAGAGTCTATATACCCATTTGCTATTAATCATAGCTAATGTGAATATTTTTAGTGGCAAACACAACAGTCTAAACTGCAGACACAAGGAATTATGGTACTGAGACATAATTCACTGAAGTCAATCCCCATCGCAGAATTACATAGAAAAAAATTAAAATATGATTGCTTGATTGCATCTCCTTGTAGTCTTTGGAACAAAGAGATACTTACAGCATAAAAATGTAATACATAAATATATAAATAACCTGAGTCTTATGTCTTTTATTCAGAGTCTTTTAAGCAAAAATCAAAAATGTGGGGGCATAATCTCAAAGTGACAGGAGGGAAGTTCAAAAGTAATGTTAGAAAGTATTACTTCACAGAAAGGGTAGTGGAAGCTTGAAATCAACTTTTCATGGAAATCATGGGTCATGTGTTTAAACGTGCTTGGGATAAACATATGTCCATCATCTGATAAAAAATGTTAATCATCATCATCAAATAATCTCAAAGGACAGACTCTATGGATCACTTGATGGATCACTGTTTCTGCCGTCAGTTTTCTATTTCTGTGTTTTTAATAGGGCACTTACATGTGACTAGAAAATGCTTCCTATCCAGAAGCAGTTATGATCCCATGAAGCCTAAATAGTATGCAGTTTTCTATAATTGATACGATCCCTTACAAAAACTCTCCAAGTAAAGAATTGTTTTACTTATACAAATTTAATAAATAAATAAATAACCAGACCACAGCATTCTGCTTAGAAAAGGCAAGGCCTGCAAATGTAAGATAATTTCCAAGCAATTGCTCAATAGAGCTTATTTGAGTTATATGGCATCTAGTATCTCGTAGGTCAGATTGCCAGTTATCTACAATCTGCTACTCCTGATTTTTTTCCCCCAAGGGCTCACATGAGCTTATTATGTAGCGATGCTCTATAAATTATTAAACACTCAAACCAATAAACAAAAAGGTCAAGGAAATGTTAATAAAGTAATACGATGTTTTGGCATAAGACTAATCCTTTTCTGTTTGTTAATTTTCTTTCTTTCATAGTTGTGGGTATGTAGATGAGGCAAAGCAACATTGTAAACCATCAGTTCTAGATCCAGGTCATTGTTTGGTTGATCTACAAACTTTGGTAGATTTAGAGAAACTAATATGCTTTATCAAATCTGTTTTATCTATTATCTATATTTTATCTGTTTTATATATTTTACTTAGAATTAAATTAGTTCAGCCAATTAGTTCAGCAGATCTGCCTGCTTTTCCTCCTGACTGCTTTTATGTTTCTTATTTTAATATTGAACTAATCAAGAAATGCTCATACTTGCTTTCTCCTAGTAGCTTGTCTCAAAAACGTAGTAGAAAAATAAAAGTTTAAAATCCAGCAAAAGTAACATTGAAACATGATTTTTCACTGCAGAATTACAGAATGTTGGAAATGGAACTGATATTTACATCAAATTCTTTCTCTGTATCTATCCTTTAATTTTTAATCAATCTCTTTTTTACTCTTTCTCTGTGCCTTTTCAATATTTTCTTTGTCATCAGTCCAATACTTATTTTGCCTAATCCACAACCATTCCTTTCTTATTTCTCCATTGGTTCTACATATGTAATATGGTAATTGCAGATCAAATTTAACTGAATCAATATAACCTACATTCTATTCTATAACAAAGTGGGGTTTTTTTAAAAGATATTCTTGTGTATTTAATAATAAAGTCTACAATCTTTAAAGCATCTCAAACTCTGTTGATAATTCTGGTTTGAGTACATGTGCAAATAGGTATTTCTCATTAGTATATGGAATGAGAACTATACATCTTAATTTGTGATATATATGCACCATCAGGTATACCAGTATATTGGAAATTAGGTAACAAAGCATTGATTTCTGCCTGAATTAGGGGCAACTCACTTCCTATTGTACATTTTAGATATCTAGCACACACTGATGCACTGGGCTAATCACCCACAAAACATCATAGTTTCCAACTGTTGTCATATTAAATATACTAAGGCCAATCCAAAAATTAACTCATTTATCTCTATCTACAGATTACAGGTATCTTACTGGTTTAGACACACATATAGACAGTGGTGGGATTCAGCCAGTTTGCACCAGTTCGGCAGAACCGGTAGCTAATTTTTTGTTGCCCAGGCCCAGAATGGACTTCCGGAAGCGGCATCCACACAGAGAACCGGTTGTTCACATATTTGAATCCCACCACTGCATATAGACCTTTAAAATTGGACTCAATTGAGCAAAGTTAAAAGGAAAAGAGGACCACCTATTAAGATAACTGCTGAGTTATCTTAGCTGAGTTAGTAGTTAGGATATTGGTAGAAAATTACTTGTAGCCTTGGTTCTCTATTCACTCTCAAAATGATGTGATAGTGCTACATTTTCCCCCCATCAATTTAATGTAGTGGCACTTAAAGCTGGGTCAAGTGCACTGCAGCTGACTCTAATAGGAGGGCTTAATCCAGTTTTTAAATATATATCAGAATGACTCAAAGTGTACAAGCAGCTTAGCAACTAATTTTGTTAGTATAAATTCTAGAAAAAAATGAATGCTTGGCTGAAAGACTTAGATAATGATTTAGATCATTATTTTAAAGGCAGAAAATATCAAAACAACCAAAATTGTTTTTCCTTCCTAGTACAAATAAATGTTTACCTGAAAAGGAAGCAGAAGTTCAAGGAATGCAAAATTGCCATCATATTATTAAAAAAAGGATAAATTTTGACAATGTCAGATAAAATAATCATGTTGATTTGCTTAACCCTCCATCAACAACCAACAGATCATAGAAATGCATAGAAGTTTGGTAACATCAAGCCTATAAACCATTTCGGTATACCCCAGTGAATGCAAAACATTGAATCCAGAGTGTAACATTTGCAGATTTCATTCTAAATTCTAAAGAGCTTCACTCCATGTGCTTATAGGCATTCACACAAATTTCATAATCTAGGGTTCTTGCCTTCTCAGGAGTCTTGATTACACTGGAATTTTTGAATAGTTGAATGTGCTGCTAACTTACTGCGGGTCTTTAATTCAAGATATACTAAACAGCTGTTTACATTATGATATGGCAGCAGAGCCCATGGGCTTACCCTTATTTCTCAGAATATTTTTAATTTTCCGATGCCCAGGCTGAATTAGTCTAGGCCAGGGGTAGGGAGCCTTGGCTCTTTTATGACTTATGGACTTCAATATCCAGAATTCCTGAACCAGCCATGCTCACTCAGGAATTCTGGGAGTTGAAGTCCACAAGTCATAAAAGAGCCAAGGTTCCCTACCCCTGATCTGGGCTATCATGCCAATCAATTAATTTTTGCCAGAAAGAGGAAAGGAAAAGGTCAATACCTTTCTTATTTTCTTACTTCTTCTGAGCAGGATTCTATCCTGAAAATTGCTATGGAAATTTTCTAATTTCATGAAGATGAATATAGAGTGTTTTTTATTTATTTGTTGGTTTGATACCTTGCTTTCTCTTGTATAATTAACATAAATGGAAGGACTTGCAGAAAATTCCATCTACCTCCTCCAACCTGTGTTGGCCCAACTTATTATGTCTTTGAGTGATAAACTCTTCATGAACCCACATTTCTATGAGCCGAGGGGAGAAAATGCTGCTTCTCAGGGCCAATGCTGAGGATGTTTTTCTCACAGAGATCAGGCTAGTCTCTTCCTTAGTGGCTTACAGAGGTTTATTAAAAATTGAGATTTTTCTGGAGATAGTTCATTTAAAAGCGATTTTCATTTTTTACTTTGATTTTACTGCTATGGTACATGTGATTGTCCATTTATTTATTTATTTATTTATTTATTTTATTTTGTGATGTTTGTGGTGTTTTTTCCCTTCTTTTTGTGAGGTTGCAGCAATATATAAATAAATAAACACATATAAGTATATGTGTCGCTACCAGAAGCATTTCTTATCTACTTACTTTGGAATAAGTTCTAATTAATTCGATGGGATTTATTTTTAAGCAGACCTGAATAAAATTACTCTGTTATTGCTTTCTGTATGCGTACTTTGAATTGAACTTGTCTTTGAATTTAGCCTTGCTTACCTCCTGCTAAACAGATTCTTTGAAAATGTCTTTTATTTGTCTTCTGGTATTCTGGCTTTCCAAACATCAACCTTTGAAAGTCAGTGACCTACTGAGGAAATAAGGGTTTTATTCAAGATGTTTTTAATTGAGCCGAAGTGAAGTTAACAAAGTACTAGTCAGCTAATACAGTCCATTTATATCCATTTACATTTGATTGTCTATGGTCTTTCAAAGAAGAAACAATCAGAATAGAAATTCTGAACTGTATAACAGTGCTACAGATTAGTTCAGCGTCTCAATTGTTGTTATTTCATTTTAGCTTAAAAAAATCTAAAATATTTATGGATTGGAAATATTCAAAGGCATCACTGTCACAAGAGGACCTGGAATTTCTCTTTTCTTTTGACAGCTGACTGTCAGAATTCACATCTATCACTTTTCAAAGTGGCAGGTTATTTTTTATGTATATTGGAGAAATAGATTTTCTTCACTCAACTCCACCTGTGGCTTATTATCTCTCACAAAATTATTCATGAGTAAAAGAATCTGTTTAGAGTACAAAATGGAGGCATATTCAGTGTCTTTGGATTCCCATCATTCATTTCTTTTGGTTTTCAAATTGTCATGAAAGCATACATAAAGTATTTTAGAACAAGTCAGAAAAAGAACTGTGGGTTTCTAACAAAGAAAATAAAGGGCATTTGTATTGTGCCCCAAAATAGTTGCCTATTTCCCCTTATTTGTTTTACTCCTACAATTTTCCTCTGTACATTTCTGTCTTATATAGAACTTTACAAAATGTAACAATACTTCAAGAAATTGCCATGGCCATTTGATTGTTTCTCAAAAGGCATTTTCTCTCCTCCTATGGTCCTTCTTTATTTATAAATACATATTAGTCCTCTTCAGTCATTAAAAAGTTCAGGTCAAGAATAGGAAACAGATAGTTTTTCTCACTTGATCTCTGACCTTTCCTTTATTGACAGAGGAAACAGTGTTATCCCATTAATCTGCATGCAACTTCTTATAATGCTAGTATTACATGCTAAATTGTGGGTTTTTTAAAGAATTTAACCATGCTCTGATTAAATTCACCAGTGTGCCTGGTTTGCAAACATGCATAATCACATGGATGATTTTGCACAACATACCAAGCTACAAACTACACAACATATTAATCTCCTTGTGTGAAACTAGGTAATCAGAGGTTTTGGATCTATAACACTCTGAACAACAGGAAGTACTCAAATTACATTAAGCTAAATGTAATTGATTTACTGCAAATGATTTATTGCAGACATAATCTTCAGAGAAGTCAGAGTTTGAACCACATAATCTGTCTCTACTGAATAACTGGAAATTTTAATACATGAATGGTGTACTAAGGCAGGGGGGAAAATGTGAAGCTTAGAAGACACGGGAGTTGATAACCAAATATCAGTCTCTCAGAAAATCACCAGTAACACTAGTTGATATTCCTTTTTTTTTTAGAAAAGTTACTACAATGATATTTGTTCAGTAATTGTTTCCCATCAAACAATTCCTTACTATAGGTAGGATCCATATCTACTTTCATCCCCCAAGACTTTCTGGAACAACCAGGTCATAATGGCCATCCTAAATGTACATAGTGCCATGAGTCCTAATGTTTTTAGTTGAACTGGTTCTTGTTGTACTTTATTTTTATTTATTACAATGTATGTATTTATTACAATTTTATCTACTATCATAAAATGCTCAGTAATTAACAGTAATTAAAAGTAAACAAAGATAAATCATTCAAAATTTAAATATCCATGACTGGACTCAAATGAATGCCAAAAACCATAAAACCAGAACATAAAATAAATGAACTGGAGTTGGGTATCCTATCATTCTTTGAAAACTAAAAAACTTTATTTTTCAAAATTTCTGGGAGAATAAAAGTGTAAATGATAAACCAGGAAATTATTTTTCTTGAACATTTTATCAATCCCTCCATCTTTGGTTGAAATGTTGTGAAGAGACTGAAGATCCTCTATGAAAAAACTAAAACGCTGAATATTTTAGTTAATTATAGTGATATTTGAATAAAATAAGAAGGTATTTGTAGCCTGATGAAACTATACCCATATTATAGTAACCATATCAGAGCTCTGTCTTTTCCACTATGTCTTAACAGCACACAGAGCTCCTCTATGAGAGAGATGGGTGCTTGAGGAGTTTGATATATAAATAAATAAAATAAAATAAAATAAAGGCTGTTGATTTTCATTGTCTTCAGTTTTCATTTCCCTCATTGATTTTTTAAATCACTTTTGTTGTTAATTATACAACTACTTTGAGATCAAATGTATGCCACAATTCCAGGAAACAGGCATCCAACTCATTGCATGCTAGGGGTGAGGATTAAGATTAAGCTTAAATATTAATAAATAATATTTCATAAATCCATATATAATGGTGCTATTAAATATAGCATTGCTATAACAAAAAGAGTAACTTTCTTATATATTTTGTGCTTCAATACACAACCCAATTTTTATTTTTATTTTAAATTTATTTTTATATTTGTAAGATGTATATACTGTACAATAACTCTTTCGAAGACTCTAGGCATTGTACAAATCTGATACAATAAATACTGTAGAAATAATACAATAAAATGTACCACAAAATAATTATAGCAATATTACCAGTGCCACAGATTTTACTTCAGCTGTTTATTTTTAAAGGTCTTCAGGAATTAGTTCTTTGTTCATTAGATCCTAGTTTTCACCTAGAAATTCTAGGTAGCACACATAGGATTTTTTCTTCCTATTTTTCATCACAAAATCTTTTTGAGATAGATTGAACTAAGAGAGAATGATGGCTTATGATTCCATGCGCTTTCATGGCTAAAAGTAGACTAGAACCTGAGCTTTCTTATCCTTTAAATTATAGCCAGATGTTAACTATCTTCCAGAATGCCATAAGAATTGGAGCCTTTTGTGTATAAGGTGTTCCATGGGAGAAAACAGTCACTGAGAATTCCTACCTTAATACATCCCAACTTATATCCTGGGTCAGAAGAAGACAAATGAAAGCACATTGTTACTCTTGTTGTCTATTTCCACAATCAAAAGATGGCTAACCTAAGAAAAACATATATTTCCAGATGAACTTTGTATTTGTTTTGTTTGCTAATGATATAGATCTCTATACTCTCAGAGATACTGTTATTTGCATTTTGTAACCTTGAAGATAGTTCTTATTATTCAAATAGATACATTAAACTAAGCCTATATAAGGGGAAGTTATTGAACTGCAGCGAACACTGAGAAAGTGGCTTCCAAATGCCTGTACTCAGAGACAACCATTGAGTTAATTTCAATTAATTAAAGAAAGGCAAAACAAAAACCCAGTCAATCCCATTTAAGAACCCCACCTCACAACCTCTTTCTCAGATACTTGTGGTTCTGGCATTTATGCAAAGAGAACTGAACAATTGTAACATTGTTTGATTTCTCTTTAGGAAGTCAGGGAATCAATAACTCATAACATTTAAAATATCTTATCTCAAGTTGGCAATTAAGAAATATGAAATATATATATAAAGAAATTTCATCATGGCATTGTCAAGTAGCCTACAGCACTTCCAACAAGAACCTTTCAAGGCATATTAATATTATGTCCATATTACAGCATAAGAGGGCTAACATGAGATCATGATTTTAAACCAGCTAGTAGCTTCATGCAGAAGTATCATTTGAATAGACAAACATCAAATTCATGGCCAAGTCTTTTGGGCTATGGGTAGGGAGAATGTTTTATTTGATAATGAATTCATGTTCTCTGTGGATTCATACCATTTTGACATCTACTTACCTTCTAACACTATTCAGACATGGTTTGATTTTTCTGTTCATGAGTTATACTCTTGGCAGGTGCCTTAACTGATGAGTTTCATGTCTGACTGATGCATGATTTACATATCTTTCTTCGATAGTTCCTCATCTCTCCTTAAAATACATTCTCATTTTATTCTATTTATTCAGTCATCCTTGTAATGAAGGACTTAAAAAATGAGGAGTGAAGACAACTTCAAAAAGAGCCTGAAAATATTTCATCATGTTCAGCTTCTAATTTAAAAAATAAGAAGGCATTTAAATTACCAACATGCTAGTCTTATCATCTGCAGGGCTTAATTTTATATTTCAAAAGGTGGAAGAAAAAGATGAAAACAGGAGTGCAATTCAGTCTCTTCCAGGTGGCAGCTTTTGTTCTTCTGTCTATTGGGCTGAAGATCTTCAGAGAAACAAGTTGCTTTGAGAACATCCACACTGTGTCATACAAGAAAAGAAAATTGCCAAATTCAGTTCTGAACAGACATTAACACACTTATCATTGTGCTACTTTGTCAGCTCATTTCTAAAGTTCCATACAGGTCACTTAAATATTTCCATCATTTGAACAATGCAGAACTGGAATTTTAGCAGAATGCATCACTTGAATAATCTGGCCCTAGATACATTTATTTAAAAGTAAGCTCAAGAGCTTAATGAAATTAACCTGCCAAGTAAATATATACAGAATGAAAGCTTTAAATGGATATTCTAAAATGTACTTCTTGGAAATAATTCCCGATGAATATAGTGAGTTTTCTGAAGCATTTATGAGTCATTTAATTCAATTAATATATTTTTAACCTTCTCCTGTTGCAATCACTGAGATGTAAAATTATATCCCAATGATTTGGTCATGCCTATGGCTCAGGTTTTTTCTAATTCAAAGAGAAACACCTCCATCTTTATTCTCACTGGATGATTTTGCCTGGGTGATTTTGAAAATCACATTAAAGATATTCTCGCAATGGAATTAAGCACTCCCTGCATTTATCTTCTCATTACTGCTGCTTTAGCAGTTACCAAATTGTTTATGCTTAAACAACAGCTTTCTCCTTCCTTATCAACTCACACCTGCAATCTTCATCATAGCAGAGTTACATATATAATCCTTCCTTTATGATGAATTGTGATATCACAAAGTGTAGATTGTTGCATCACAAAAAGAATTAGGTGATGAAAAAACAAAGGATTTGCTCTTTTCACAGAAATAGATATTTTATATTAAAGAAGTTAAAATATCTACTGAAAAATAGTGGAGAAATACTTCATGCAAGTGATCATCCAGTAGTATTTTCTAGGATAGGAAATTAATGGGGCTTACTCAGTGGTGGGATTCAAATATGTGAACAACCGGTTCTCTGTGTGGATGCCACTTCCGGAAGTCCATTCTGGGCCTGGGCAACAAAAAATTAGCTACCGGTTCTGCTGAAGTGGTGCGAACTGGCTGAATCCCACCACTGGGCTTACTTTTGAGTCCTATTGTATTTTAAATAAGTTTTAAAAGCATTTTAAAAGCTACAGCTTTGCAAAAAAAACAACAACACCCTCATAAGTAAAACCCAATCACAGCAAAACAATTTTGGGGAACAGGCATACCTCTGTCAGGTATACCTCACACATGAAAGCCGGCTAGGTGACTTTGGGCCAGTCACTCTCTCAACCCAACTTACCTCCCAGGGTTGTTGAGGGGAAAATTGGAGGAGGAAGGAATATTAGGTTTATCAGAGAGAGGGGGGGAGAGAGAGAGAAAGAGAGGGAGAGAGAGAGAGAGAGAGAGAGGAAGGGAGAGAGAGAGAGAGAGAGAGAGAGAGAGAAGGCAGAGTAAAAAAAAATTAATCACTCTTATCATTGAAGATTATCTGAGTCTGTAAAGGAAACCAAAACAGTATGACACTCCATTAGCAACATGAGAAGAAATGTTGTGAATGTCTCCCCACCCCTGAATGTTTTTTGTGTAGATTCAACACTATGAGATCAATCATATTAATGTTAACAGACCTTGCTTTTGATTGGCATAGAATGACACTGTTTATCTGACTCACCTTAGAATCAAAAGGAAGATACCTGGATCATCTGTGTCTGCTTTGAACTGAAGCACTAAGCAAATTACAGGAATATGAAAACTTATTTTTGTTCAGATATTACCATTATCTCCCCCAAATCTTGGAAGAACAATCCATATCAAAGTGAACTCTGAAATGTTTATTGTGGCATATTACACCTCTTATAGTGATCTGCTTTTCTCAGATAGTCTAGAATAAAAGCCTTCAAAGTTAAAGAAGATTCTCACAATATTTATATTTGCATAAGATGTAGTTTCTATCCTGGTTCCATACCAATGAGTATTTTAAAATAAAAACTGCCATATTGTGAACTGATTTCCAAAGTCAAATATCAACCAAAAAAGTTGACCAAGTACTGGGATGTTGCCTGAATAATTAATACTAGTCGAACCATGCAATGATTTTTGACTGGTATCTATGGATATTTTTGACTGGTATTGACTGTAACATTACAAGTGTTTCATACATCCTCATACATTTACATGGCAAACCATCAGTTGCATCCTTTATTTACCTAGCAAAATATACTATATGCACTCTTTTGGCTCATAGTAGAGATATTATAGATTATTTTAATTATGGATTAACCTCTACATGATTGATCAGAATTTAGAGAATTGACATTCTCTTTATAACATTTATTGCAGGACAGAATAAATAGTCATGGCATTTTACCCATTTTAACATTAACATTTGTTATATATATATATATATATATATATATATATATATATATAACATTATGTTATATATATATAACATTATGTTATATATATATAAAACATTATGTTATATATATATAACATGTTATATATATATAACATTATGTTATATATATATAACATTATGTTATATATATATAACATTAACATTGTCTGGTAAATGGCAACTGATACATTATCTTAATACCAAAGACCTGTGCCAAAGTTATATATATATATATATAACTTTGGCACAGGTCTTTGGTATTAAGATAATGTATCAGTTGCCATTTACCAGACAATATTAATGTTAATGTTTAGTGTACATGTTAATCAAATAATTCTAACTGTCGTTTTGAATTAACATATAGATTGAATAGTAATCATAAGGATTTTGCACTTTTATGGATTTTTCTATGAATTTTTTAGGGCAATGACTACTTGTATAACACATAGAATAGGGGAAAAATGCATATAAAATTAAGTAGAAAACTGAAAATATTTTCTCTCCTACCCCCCCCCCAAAGAACAAGAAGGCTTATGTACAATAGTGGACCCAGAGAATGTGAAGAGTCTTCCCTTTTCCTTGGGCCCCTAATTCTTTGTGAACAAAATTTCAAATCAACTCTAGATTAGTGCTAGTCTTCTAGCATTGCAGTTCAGCCCTCACTTCTTAATTTCATTTAAAAGCATTTATTACATTCTCTTCACTGATCATGCATTAATGTTACTCTCAGTTTCTTTCTTTTAAAAAAAAAAACATATCTTGAGGTTCATTAAAAGCCTTTATTTGAAACATGTTCTTCAAAGTGCAACCTATAGGACACCAAATCATATTGATGGTAAAGCAAATAAAAAGTAATGGCAGGTTACTTTCATCTCCTAGAACAATTCATAATAAACATAGGATTTCACAGCTATTACAAAGGCAAAACATTAGGCGAGAACAATAATGCTTTTAAGACATTCTCCTATCATTTTTCTACATTCTTCTTTAACTCATTAGATGTATTGCTGATAACAATATGAGGAGCAATGGGAAAAAAGATTCCATTTTGAAGTCAAGTGTTTTTTTAAAGAATGAAAATGCTAGATCTTGTGATAATATAAGCTTTTCCATCAGAAAATGCTAAGAATGTGAGTTTTGATCTCTTTTCAGTTCCTAAAAGATGGGATCGGGAAAGAGTCATCTTTAGGCTTTTCAAGAAGCCTGAATGGCTGGCCTGGCCAGAGTCACTCAAATGTTGCAGCTCAGAAAGTAGTTTGGAATAACACGAGGCAGAGCTGTTTGCAAAGGTGTTCCTAAATTTATGACTTACATTTTTTCATATTGCTTCGGTTGACAAACGGTCTGGTTTAGCAAGATAAACCTATTGCAGGGAGAAATTATGAACTGTTCTTTCTGAGAAAGGTAAGTAGACCTTTGAAAAGAGAAATTGGTTATGTGCTCTGCCAATTTGCAGAAAGGCAAAAGAGCAAAGGCTTCACAGCCCATTCCCACTGCTGCATAACTAGTAACAAGCCTTCATTTCAAGAGTGCTGGAAAACAACAGCTGCATCTGTTTCCATAGGCTTTTTATTGGCTTATTAAAACAACTCTTTCTGTGAGTGATTTAGCACCGAAGTGAGAGAAAATATTCTTTGTGTCCAATATCTTGCTGATCTTTAATTTAGCCTTTGCCAGTTATATTCGTTCATCTATTTGGATTTTTGAATTAATGGCAATATGCAGAGGATTTCAATAAAATCAGTGTGCCATGTGAGTGTTGCTTTAAGGGATGAAAGAACCTGGACATGATAAGGTGATAATGGAGACAGAAAATATAGTTTTTATATGAGGTGCAGAAGTATGCCCAAGACTACCAACAAGGTATATAGATTACCTCCCCAGTATTAACTAATCAAGCCATTCTGAAATAGTACAGAAAGCCAAAGTAGGTATACATACAGCAGAAAGCAGTTCAGATTCATATCAAGTAAATATTTTAGGCCAACAGGAGATTTTTTTTTAATTAGTATGCACATTTTAAGTTTCCAAGCTTGCATAATAATATCAGCCAAACTGCTTAAAATCTAAGAAAAAAATCATGAAGGAAAGAATAAAAATTATCAGTTAGCCACTGCCTACATTCTTTCTTCACTCTTTTCTTCTGGATTTAAGTCTTCCTTCCTGGTGAAGATGCTTGAAAATGCAAATGCATAGAAATTAGTTAAGGTCATCACTTACTGTGTGAAGCAGGAAGTCAATTTTTCTCCAACACTGCATTTTTCAAAGATCTTTCTGGGCATTTGTCAGAATACTTAGCCATATGACCAAAGGGAATTCTGTGAGGAGCTATAATCACTACTATGAGGATTCACCCATTTCAGAAAGGGGGGAATAATTACAAGAGTTGTGATGTATAATGAAACATGGGCTTAAATACTGACTGCTCTAGATCTGATGAGAAAATGGTATGGTAAGACTGATACTGTCTTCCCAGAAGTCAGAGTAGGAGGGAAACAAGAGAAAATGGTATGGATCCATTGCCAGGAGCTTTTTTTTTTTTTTTTTACAAATACTTGAAAAGATTTCAAATATGTAATGGACTATAGCTGAACAGGGGGCATACTTCTAGTGATCTGCAAGTTTTTTTTATTGATTACGTGCCATCAACTTCTTGTCAATTCTTAGAAACTACATAGATTTATAGAAATTCTAAATATCTGTTTTTCTCAAATAGAGATTGTCACCTAGACATAATGAATATTTAAAGTATTATATGGATTTGAAGAAGTTTACACTTGAAAATTTTGTGAGTAGGGAAATTGGATAGAATATTTCTCCAGAGGAAAGAAATTGTATAATTTCTTAGAATGTGACCTGTTCTCAACATAGACAACAACTTCGGAGGAAATATTTCATTTTTTCCTTGGAATTGAATGGACCTCTAAGAGATATAGGAAATCAGAGAGGCTGCAGTACAACAACCACAGCAATTGTCCTGAATATTCACCCACATATCTTGTCTACCTCATAAGTACATAATTATTTAGGAAACATATGTGGCCACCTAACATATGCATGATAATCCTAGGTGGCTCCCACAATAGTCAAGAAAATCAAAATAAATATTACTCACAAAATCCCACAACAACATCATCAATGTTACCATGGGCACTATTTTGAAAGCAAATTTTCTTTCTTGAAATTGAGTTACAACTGTTGGGGAAAATGCAAGTGCATTTCTTTTTCCAACATTAGGATCTAATACTTGAATTGATCAGCTACTGGAAACTAAATAGTTCCTGTTGCAGTCATTTTACCTGTTCATATTAACCATATGTATGATGATCCAGCAAGCTGTATCTAACACTAAATAAAGCATAGACATGGCCAATGGATGCATTAACTCTTTATATTTTCTCTTTTTAGAACTATCCCCTGTATTATCAGACTGTAGACTAAAAAAAATCCCAATGGATTAAATTTCCTGTTGATTCTCCTTCTGTCTTTTTATTCTCACCTATATTCCACTGAAGCGGTGAGCTGTCAATGACATTTACTGGAAGAGGATCAACTCTCTCTTTCCATTTCTGTTCAAGATGCTCATTATTTGATCTCCTCTCCTGTTAGATGCACACATCACATAAAGAACAACAGACTGTTCTGTCATGCCCATCTCCTCCAAAGCCATAAAATAATTTTTTCAAGCATTTAACTAATAGAAGAAGTATTGAAAGGTAGAAGAAAAAGGAGCTCTTTGGGAACAAACAAGCTAAGAAAAAACTGCATAAAACTGGACAGAGATAGATACTTGATATTATAGTGCCACCTAGTGAGAATAAAATAGTGGAGATTAAATTATGCCCAACAGTTGGCCCTTATTAAACATTCATATACTATATTATGGGGAAACATAGTTACAAGGTAAGAACAGAATGGAGAAACAGTTCTGCACTCATTCAGCCCTTGTACCATTAACTTTGGTTTGATGTGTTTTTCCATTTAAGCTTAAGATGTTTATTCTCTGTGTTGTGCAGTAACATGCAGAACATAGCTAGAAAAGTAAGCATTGCATTGCAAGCTTGTTTTTAATAGTTTAAAAATAAATGAAAAATAACACGCAAACATTTTACATTTCAAAGAGAGAGCTGGTAAGGTAATACATCAACAATGACACCAGTAACAGATGTTATATATTGAATAATCTTATGTGCCACTGACAGTACAATCAATTGATGGATAAGTTAAATCCTTCACAGCCTGCTTCAAAGATAGCATACCCCAATCTCAAGGATGAGATCTGCATACAGAAGCAAGTTTCTTGGCACAAATCACTAGCTGCATTAGGAATAATGGGCATAAAAATACCACTGCAACATTACAGCTTATATTGTGAATTCAAACTGGATAGAATCAAATTCAAATTCTCATTCATTATGAACCTCAGTGGGAAACCTTTGGCTGGTTCTTATCTCTTGGACTTATCCTATCTTATGGAGATAAGGGATTGGAGGTGGACCTGCCAAGATAATCAGTGTAAAGGAACCAAATATATATTCCTAAATTCTTTGGGAGTAGAATTGCCATTTATATAGGTAATGAGCTATTGTCCCTCCAAAAAATGTCATGTTTAATTAAAGCAATAGATAAGGAGACATCGTTGACTGGATCATCTTTTAAATAAGAATGTTCTCTTGATCATGGAATGACTGAGACTACACGTACATATCAAACAAAACTAGAAATAGGGAAGGGAGAGGAAAATATCACAAGTTACTTATTTTACAGCAAAACGACTATGGCATAATTCACAATCGGTATTCAATTCATTACTTCAATGAGTTATTAACTTTCATTCCAAGCATATCACTGAAAGACTGCAGCACCATTCAAGACATGAATCAAATGGCAGTGGGATTGAAGGCGCTAATGCTCACTCACAAAAAATGAGTAGGGCAATTTATTATGTACACAGGCAAGCATGCAAAGAACATGCTGCACATTGGCTCATTTGCATAGCTAATGGTTGTCAAAGGCTACCTCTATGCAGTCCACAGATCAGCAGCCTTCTGAGATATTCTATCTAACTTGTAGGAAAACTGCCTCCAATTAGATCAAGGAACTATTGAAGGAAACTGTAATGATATACTATTCAAATGTGTCAGTGACAGTGGGCTACTTGCTGGTGACAAGTTCCCAGGAATATTTTTGCTGCCTGTTTTTCAAATAGATTTTTCAAATAGATTCTTGGAAAAGTAGTTTAAATTGGGGTCATTAAAACTATTCAAGATTTAATGCACCTTTTGATACATATTCCTCAGCCCCAAATTCTTCGAATCTAAGTATTATACCACACTGACACTTCCATCTAGGAATCGTTATACCTATAACATTTGGCTGGTGAAGATGAGTGGTTTTTGTTTTATTTATTTTACAAAACATCTTTATAATAGGAGAGGAAAAGTAACTCTTAAAAGAAAAATGGGTAGATAGTGAAACTGACAGATTTATGTGCCCCTAGATGGAGTTGCTGCCCTGATGTAAAAAGAAAAGGAAGTTTATTTGAACTTCTTGCTTTATCAGTCTTGAGGTGAGAATACTTTCCTATCTGAAAATCAGAAAGAATTTCAGATAAATCCTCTAGTTGGGATTATGAGCAGGAGAAGCAAACCATCACAGACATATCTGGAAGTATAACATTCCTTTCATTGCATCTGTTAGTTTTTTGTAGACAAGAACTTTTCCCCCTACATATATGAAGACTTCATGGACAATATAGATGCCACCCATTAATAATAATACTTTCATCCTCAAAATATACTTCCAGTCTTCTTTCTCAATTCCTTTTTTAAAAATATAACAAAAATGTTCCTCTTTAGTACTAAGTTCAATACATGTAGTCCTCAATTTATGGTCATTCATTTAACAACAGTTCAGATTTATGATAGCCTTGAAAAAAAGTGACTTACAACCTGCCCTCAAAGTTACAACACTTGTACCATTCCTATGGTAAAGAGATCACAATTTGGGTGCTTAACAACTGGTTAGCATTTACAACCAGTTGCAGCATCCTGTAGTCATGTGATCATGATTCGTGACCTTCCCACACAGCTTCTGGCAAGCAAAGTCAATGGGGGAAGCCAAATTTACTTAAAGAATGGAACAAAAATGGTCAGGTCCAGTCATAACATGACTTGCTTAATGACTGCATCACTTAGTAACTGAAATTCCAGTCAGAATTATGGTCATAAGTCAAGGTCTACCTGCAACTTAACAAGAAACAGAGTGTTTGCAAATGCTAAGTGGCAGGCATTTGGAAAGTGAATAGTATTCCAGTGATACTATTATTAATATGCCAGAACGTTTTAGTTTTTTTATTCAATTTGAAGTTGTTTTATCTTTAAAAAGAATTTGATTTGCTACCTTAAGCTGAGGAAGAGGGAAGATAGAAACAAGTTAAATATCGAATGTCTTAATATTTTAGCCTTTAGAAAACCTTGAAACCACAAATTCTTAAAATCATTACAATTGTACACCCAGCCAGAGGCATAATTCACTCCACCATCAATATTGTTGCAATATTTCACAGTGACTGAAAAAGGAATTGTACAACTAATTATCAGTCCTTGTCTGTCAAATGGCTTTGTAATAACTCTCCCATTGGAATGATGGAAACAGAGGTGAATTTTAAAAGTACTTCAAAAGTAATAAAACTCTATGCATACTATGTGACCTCTCACTGTGTTGTTTTCTTCTATGTGACCAAAAAAAATTATAATTTGGATTGGGTTTCTTTTCCTTTTTTCCTTTTTTTTAAAGCAGTCCTCAGAACTGAAATGAGATCTGAGGATCTGAGGATCTATTCATTGTCAGCAAAGGGTTCAGACCTCTCAAAAATACTCCCAAAATATCTGGGCAAAGAAATTGGATAGATTTCTCAAATCTGTCCATTTGAACAGTGTCACTCGCAGTGTGGAAGGGGTTCAAAACAAAATGGCAGGCAAGATGGCAGAGGTGGCATTGTGATCCAAGCACTCTCCCTTTGTATAATGCACATACAGAAAATAATCTGGCCTTGGGTTGCAGCACTGCTTCTGCCATTTTTCCTGTTTTTACCCTGTCCCCTTGGATGCCACTGCCTGGAATGCAGATGCCTTTCCAAGCAGTTTTGGTCTTCCCTTCAGCAGTGGTCATAAAACAGTGTTTAAAATATCCAGTGGGTGTTCTTTCTTTGAAATTGCAATGAAGCATGGACAATCATAGAAACTGCTGACCTCAGAGAGATGATTGTATAGCAAAGGCAAGCCCTTTTCATGGCCACTCTTTGACTATTTCAAAGATAAAGAAATGTATAACAAAAGAATTCTGCTATTCCTTGAAAGAAATTTCAGAAATAAATTCTCTTTCATCAGATTGAATGAGAACTGAGAAGAAAAAAATTACAAGAGAATTTCTCTGCCTGTATCCTATTTCCCTATTAATTTTCAATTAATCATCAAAACTTCAAAGAATTTATTTAGATACATTCAAAAAAAAAACAACACCACATTTTCACTGCAATTGCTTCTGAAATATATTTCAAGGCAATACTCTTGAAATACTGACAATACTCTTCATACCATACTGGCTCTTTACCATGATTTTCTTAATTATCTAGATAAAATTATTTCTTCAACTGAAATTCACCTTTACTAGGCCAGAGGCTCTCCAGATATGTTCAAATCTCCCATTTTTCCCATCCGACATGGTGAGTGGAGATGTTGGCAGGCCAAAATATCTGTAAGGAACTTATTTAGGAAAAAAACATATTATACAGAACTCTGAACCATTTTTGTGGCTTTTTCTGATAAATGAATAGAAGAAATTGCATCTTAAATACCAGAAATATAATTAGCACTAAGCTAAAATGTGGGTTACTTCTTTTTGGCCTAGCATGATGAGTGGATCCAGCCGTGGTTCATTAACTATAAGACAATTTACCAATATTGTATTCTGAGGAGCAAGATCCCAATAAATAAGCATATGGATTCACGCCAAGGTCAGGATTTTCAGATTTTCTTTTTCTTATACCTTGCATGCAAGTTCAGACTGATCTGTTTTTGTCTTACAAGCTGAAAAGAAATTTCAGGATGGATTATCTGCAGTTAAATCTATGTTACTTGGAAATCTTGGCTTTAATTAAGAAGTAAAAGCCTTTATATGTTGTGATTTCTCAGTACTTTGTGTTTTATTCTGTTGCCTCTAGGTATTGCAATGTCCACTATTCAGATGTTTTTGTCTTTCTTTTCAACAAATTGTCTGGAGTGTTGTGTGTCAGATGCTTGCCTGCTTAGCTTCTTCATTTTCTATTACCTATATTTTTTAAAGACCCACTCCAAAGTGCTCCTCCTCCCAACTGACATTCTGATAATATTTTGGACTTCTTTATCATCTCATGCCAGTAATCTTGTAGTATCTTTATTCCTAAATATCATCATGTATATGGCTTATATCTTCCATACATTCCTTCTGCATGTAACAGCTGTGATTGGTAATGATGGAATTTCATAGCTTCCTTACCAGTTGTGTTGGGTTCCATTATCTCTTTTAACCAGTCTTTTCAAATGCTATTGTTTTCCTGAACTGTTATCTTTCAGATGTATTTAAGTGCAGCTTATTTCATCCCCGGAGTATGTCTTGAAGCACAGGTCCCATATTCCTTCAGTCAGACCATACAAAGCTTATCAAATAACTTTCAGCAGGAATGCAGAATTCAACTGTTTTACACTGGAAACTGTGAGGATAAGATTTATAGGCAACATCTTTTTTTCTAAAGGCAGCAGTTTCTGTTGTGAAAAACTGTAATGAACTAAGCATATGGACTTTTTCTATATTGAAAATAAATCGGGACTTTCCTATTATGATTTTATTCCAGTCAGGTTGTTCTTAGCTTATTTATATAAGAGGATTTGCAAAAGCTGGTGGCTAGGAACAAGCTTGATTTTTTGGAACAATTCTAAATGACAGAAAAGTAGAATGAATTCATGTTTTCTCAGCTGAAAAAATTGTTGGCAATAGTGGATATGTCTCTAGGCTTTAAAAATTCCATATTTTGGCAAATCTAAACAAGTCTTAACTAAATATGGAATGTTATTGAGTAAGGATTTGGGTTCATGATTCTATATTAGTTAGTTTTTATTTATAAGCAACTGAATTTTAAAAAGGTGAACAAAATGTAACTTTTTTAATTTTATATGAAACCACACTTTTGTTTGGTGTTTAGAAAAGGAGAGGAAACACTGTGTACTGTGCTTCATTAGTTTCATTAGTTTTTTCCTTAATTATTTCAAATGTAACTTACCTTGGTTTTCAAATTTCTTTCACAATATTTTATGGTAATTTTTTCTTTATGATTTTCATGACAATATTGCTAAAGTTTCTGCATCACTGGGATTAATCAAATGGTTGGAACAAGTCCAGGTGTAATAAATAAAAAGAGCTTATGGGTGTTTTTCCAGCATTTATTTTTTTTATATGAAGAAAAAAGTAGAGCTAGTTGGGAAAAAATTTAAAAAGCGCTATTTATTGTGTCTTTGTTCAGGATGCATTGAATATAATCAAAGCAACCTGTGCTTTATGTGTCTGATTAACTGCTTTTTCTCCCTCATAATGCAGTAGTAATTTTATGAGGAAACTTTATTTAAGAGAACTTTTTGTTCTTTGCTAGTAGAGAATTTTCAAATGAACATGCCCGTCACATTTTGCACATGCTCTTTCAATTCCTTGAATGTATGGAATTCTTTTTCACATCAATTGGAAATTAATAGTGCCTTGAAAGGAGAACCCACCATAAGACGGTAGAAGGATCTTTCATGGCTAAACATCTACCCAGCTGCTATATAAACATCATTTTGGAAATGTTCTCAGAGCTATGCATTGTGGAACAGCAATGGCAACTGCCTGTGCTGTCAAAGCCATAGCTCAAAGATCCTGTTGATAATCCTCTCAGAATACAGTATAGTTCTGAACATTAAGTTAATAATGAACTGACTAGAAGAATATGGCCCCAATCTGTTGCTCAACATAGCTACTTCATTTCATTTAATGGGAAGATCCCATAATCATATTTAGGGAGAACATATTGAGTTATATAATGAAAATGGATTATGACTTAAAACATGTGTAATCTATACAGAATACAAGACAACCCCAAAAACTGGAAATTGAAGAAATTGATTTTTTAAAGGTAGGCATTTCCTTAGTTTCTTTTTCATCTTGTATTATTGTTGTTGGGACATCTTTTAGCACAATGAAAAAAATAAAAATACAGGAATTTTATTTCTGTTCCATCTTTAACTCTTCTTCTGGATATGTGTGTATATGTGTGCTGTCAACATTTGTAACTCTATGCGCTTACAATTAAGACATAATCAGTACCCTCAAAATCAAAAAAATAAACAGCTTTACAGACAATACTAACATTAAAAACAATTAGACAGTTAAAAGGCACATAGTACAGTCACCAAAAAGCACAGTCATTCATTAGAATAGTACAATCATTTTATTGGCTCCATACCATTCTTTAAACCCCAGGTCAAATTACAAAACACATTTCCATGCTCTTCTGGAAGGCCCTTAGGGTAAGAACCAGCACTGCTGCATTTTATACCAATTGAAGCTTTCAATTGGTATAAAATGGCAGCCCCATGTAGAGCACATTACAATGGTGCATATGGGAGGAGACCAAGACATGAGTAACTGAGTGAGATCCAGGAATGGCCGCAACAGGTACACAACTATACAAAGGCTTCCTAGCAATGGCTGCTACCTGCTCTTTCAGCAGGAGTCATGAACCCAGAAGGAGGCCCAGATTACTCTTTATTTATAAAATTATTACTCTCAGGATATTCCCTTCCTACAGTTGTTTTCCAAACCACACCTAATACATAAGTTATGGAATGTAGCTAACTAGTTGGAGGTTCACCCAATGACTTTCTAAGACCTGCTTCACTGGTCCATGCTCAGCTTCGCTGTATCTAGGAATATACTCAGGATGCGTCCTCCATCAGCCCTGACATGATTAGGCACAAGCAATTGGTAAAAGTAAAAAAAATCCTGAAATAAAAAAGACTTGTATGACAGCAATTTTAAAAACAAGGCTATTTACATTCAGTCTGTGAAGTGCTTGGTTGCCCTCAACAAAAATTGGAAATTATTTTGACTGATGTTTAAGAATCTTCATTTAATGACTTTATTCAGTTTACAAAAACAAACCTCATATAATTTACAGTGCTGCAACAAATGAATAAGCAGCTGAATTCTTATCAGTAAGAAATAGGGGGGGGGGAGTCCCATATACTAATTTAAACTATAATTTGTAGATCTTTGAGAGCTACTGACAGATGGCAAGTTCCTTTATATACCAGATCTGCAAATATCAAACAAAAAAAGTTGATTATGAGCTTATATGCTATTGATTCTTTAGATAATGCAAAAACACAAATCTTAATTCAAAACCACCACAGGACTTTAAACTCAGCTCTTGAGTTAGGCAGGAAAAAGGCATGCTCTTCCAAGAAATAACAAGCACCATATAAAAGAGCTTAGAATCTACAGTTTGTTGGCAAAACTTCTCTTATTTAAAATATAAAACATGTCTGTTCTGTTCCCAGAGGATTTGTTGCATTGGCAGGACAGGGTTAATTTCTTTCTGTTTACCAAACTTATAGGTAAGTTTGCAACCCTGACCTTGCTGGCCAAAGTAGGTGCAGCATGTTTCCTTCATAAGGAAGTGTTCAGGTATTATTACTTACTTCCCCTTTCCTGTCTCATCACTTCCTGTTACAAGCATTGATGAAAAAGAGAAGGGAAGTGAGGGCATTCCAGCCTCATGTTTTATTCAGAGAAGCCACTCACAGTTTTTCAGCTGCAGTCTCGATCTATCTGGGGGTATTGCAGTTTTACTGGTCTTGCAGTGTTGAATAAAGTTTAGATGGTGAAATACCGTCTCCTTTATTGAATGGCAAAAAAGATTAACTCTCTGAATAGCTTTCCATAGAGCCACAGGGTTATGGATTAGCGAGTCCAGGACAATATCAATTACTAGGTTTTACTAGTATTTATTGCAAATATTCTTTGCCACAGTCATTCTATTTCTAGTTACAGGTCTTTGTAATTTTTTTATTGCTTCCATTTCTTTTTCTTCTATTCTTTTGTCTCTAGGCACTGCCATGTCCACTATCCAGACATCATCATCATCATCATCATTATTATTATTACCATTAAATGTTTTTAAATCTTTGATATTTTCATCCTGATGTTCTCCAAATCATTCCAAATCAGAATGGCCATTGGCAACAAATTTGAAAAATGTTAGACTGCAAAACGTTGCATTATAATTTGGAAATAGTTAAATAGAAGAGAAATATGTGGAAATAACATCCCAATTATTTAAAAAGAAGATTCCAGTTTGGCCTTATTTGCAAAGAAATGGTAAATTCATAGCTATAAACTGGGGTGTTAAATAATTTAAGCTATTAAATTCCTTTAGCAAATTAGCAATGCATATCTGAATAGACTTTTGAATACTTGGTGGAAAATTAGCTTGTGAAGGGCAACATTATATAGAAGAGTTTCTATATGACAAGATTCTTTATTTAGCATCAGTGCTAACATTATATGACTCTGATGTTATAGTTGAATAAATGGATAAATAAATCCCAGGCTATAGAATCCATTAAAGAGCTAAATAGTAGTGATACAGAGTATCTATCTGTTGAGAGAAAGAAGCAGAGTGTATATGGTAAGATTAATATTTACCAGTCAATGTAGGCAAGCTGCAATAAACTTACATTTTCAGCTTCAGATACTGACATGTTAAAAAAAAAACGCTGTAACAACGTGCAAAAAAAATGGCTGGATTTTTTTATGCCAATAAAGCAAGTTGGCTGCTGTTTGAATTTGAAGTATATTATTAAAGCAATTAATATTTATCTTTAAGACAGAAACTGCCAATATGTTACATCACAATGGATTTGTTAAATCACATTCATTAATAAGTGATTTTCAACTGTAACAAGAACAAAATAGAATGAATGAGCATGTTTGTTACAGAATCAACAGTACTGTTGTGCATTTCTTACTTTCAAATAAAACAATTCTAAATTTACAACATAAATTGGGATCAGAATTTCTGCCACTGAGGGATGTGATTGTAAAGTGCAACCATATTGCTTTGTGACAGCAATCTTTGCAATCACAGTTGCCATTATTATTCAAATCTCACAATCATTAGATGAGGCAATGCCAGCTTCCCACAAGTCTGTTGGAGGTGTAGGTCAGAGAAGTTGTGTGGTAGTAAAAAGGAAGTGCAGCAAGGCTTGGGGAGGGAGCATGGAGGTTCACAAGTGATTGGGAGGTGTGGCAAGACTTGGAAAAGGTACATGATGGTGTGAGTGGGTATGCAAGGTTATGGAGGAAGCATGGCAAGGGTCAGGATGGGTGTACAAGGGTGCCAAGGGGTGCACCAGAGTGTAAGAGAGGTGCAGTGAGTCTCAGAGAGGGGGCAGGAGTGCACAAGCGGATAGTGTAATATGAACACAGATGGGATTGGTGGGAGAGATTTACCCTAGTGACTTGTGAGCGTCCCTGCCAGTTTCTCATTGATTATCTAGAAAAGCCATCAGGCAAAATCACAAATCGTAATCATGTGATCACAAGATGCTGCAACCAGGCATAAGTATGAGCCAGTTGCCAATCACTCAGATTGCAAACATATGACAGTGGGGCGTCCTGGGAGGCTGAAATTCCCAGGCATAACCACCATTTGTTAAGTGCCATTGTAACTTCATATGGTCGATGAATAAATAGTAATAAGTTGAGAACTACTTCTAGTTATTTCATGCCCATAACAGAGAGACTGATGTTACTCCTTATTTTCTTCCATTCTTTTTCTATTGTGGCTCAATTATTCTGGCCAAATAGTATCAAAGGAGGCTGCTTTATGCCAAGTTAAATCAAGTTTTCTACTATTGACACTGATGAAGAGCAGCTCTCCAATATTTCTAAGAAAGTCTTTTCTTATGCAAGAAATGCCTTGACTTAAACATTGCCTTTTTTTAAAGTTGTTTCATTTCAATTTTTTAATGCAAAGCTTGTACTCTACTATGACATAACGGTCTTTTCCCAATAAAGTATTTATTTTTCCTCATCAAGCAAAGAAAGCCCACTAGTTTAGAAAGAAATATGTTTTTTCCACTTATATGCTTTCTCCACTAAGAAGTTATTATAATAAAAATTCTAATAAAAATAAAAAATATTAAACAAGTTGATGAATCCAGTAAAAAATAACAGAGCCTATGATACCAATCATTCTACACCATAGATCAGGAGAATAACCAGGTCATTAAGGCCCTCAGAATGCTATCAGGATGGGGCCACTCAGATTTTTGAGAGAACTTCATTCTAGAAGCAGGCTCTGTGACAGAAAAGGCACATTTTGGGAGATGGGAATATAAATGGCACTGCTTAATAAAGGAACACACCAATCCTGTTGGATTACACTTGTCAGGCTGACACAACAAGAAATTGGTGGTCCCTCGTTAACCAGGCTACATAGGTAGTCCTTAGGTTATGACCCTAATTGAGGCTGGAATTTTCATTACTAAGCAAAATGGTCATTAAGCAAACTATCATGTTTTGTTCCTTGTAGAGTTGGCAATCCTAGCAATCCAGATTATGCTCATTAGACCAGGACCTTGTAGCTGTTAGCTAGGCTGAAAGCTTCTCATGTCTGGTGTGTACTGCCTTTGCTTCAACTCCTCTACTGCCTATCTCCCACTCCTGATCTCTGCCCTTTGGATTGCCCTACTCTGCACAACAGATGGAGAGTGCAGCAGGCCAGGTGGGCAAGGCAGCATGGCAGCAATGGGAGGCAGCAGAAATGGATGGCAGAGTACAGGGTGGCTCAAAGGGGAGATATGGGGAAGAGAATGGGAGTGCGGGCAGTTGAAGCAAAGGCTGTTGACATATGTCAAGTGAACATTATTGCGGATACATGGCTGTCCCAACTAACATTGACTTAAAGCAGTCCAAAGGAAGGGAGAGAACATTATGGTGCTCTCTCTTCCCAACATTATGGTCTCTCTCTTCCCAACTACCTGGGCTGGCCAAGAAGAATATCATAGTCAACAGAATTGAAGCAACTGAGAAATCAAACACAAGGTTGGATGCCATACCATCAGCTCAACTTCTCCATAGATAATCTACAAATGTGACCAGGATTCTCTCCATATTCATTCCTAGCTGAACACCCAGATGAAATATGTCTAGCTATTGCTTGCATGTGATAGAAAGTCTCAATATCTGATAGCTGGGTTTTGATTAGGATTTTGATCTTTGTAATTACTTCATGTACTGACTTGATCCTCAGCACCTTGATTAATATACAGATCTATTAGATTTATGTCTTTAGTAAACAACAGTACAATTCTTGACTCAAAAAAGTTTCAACAGACATTTAAAAATCAATTATTTTGAGATAAAATATATTTAAAATTAATATTAAGGAAAATATATTTAAGGGATTTTTTTAATGATTGGGATTAAGACTTTTAATATTTTCATATCCACAGAAATATTGTGCTCTGCAAAAATGACAACTTTGCTGTCTTTATCATATGGGAAACATGCATGAATCCATACTAACAATATTAACTATATAGAGTTGCATTTGGAAACCCGTAAATAGTTGAGAATGAATATATCATTTTGGTGATATATTTTGCCTTAAATATTACACCAAAATATGATGTAATATTTGTCTTATACCATAGTACACCAAAATCCATTAGACTGGCAAGGAAAAAAATGTTTCCTAGCAATGAATATTTATTACAAGTGTAGTTTGCTGTCAGAAGCTTTTAAGCTTTTACATTTGGAAGTCTTTTCTGTTGTAAAGAGAAGTATTTATTCTTCCTCTAGGCATAAGAGTGAAGGCACTTTCTGATATCTGAGCTCAGTACTGCAAAACAAGGGTCTGCTCTGACCTAACAGTAGCACTCTGGTGATTCAAAGATAAAGTCACTTCTTAGCTTCCATCTCTCATTTGCCCCTGGCATCCAATTTCTTATGCAGCTGAGTGAAGCAGCAACTCAGAGGCTTAGAAAAGCAGAGTAGTTCTGTTTAAACTAGAACAATACCAAAGAAGAAGCAAACACTTTAATGACCATTCTATATTTGATGAAAAGGAATCTACTTTGTTTCCTCTCCCCAGAAGGATCTGAAGGATCTGGCAGAGACCTAAATAAAATATTTTCTATGACATTCTGAAGTTGATACCCTGCCTCTTTCTTGACAACCTTGCCCCCGGAAGGAAGACAGAATCAAAATTTGAATTAATTTGCTTGATTCAGGGAGCACTTCTTCAAGAGAGGACACAACTGCACTTTTAAAGAAAATGAAATTACTCCCTCCCTCATAGAAATGGTAGCAATTTATTCAGCAATTGACAGCTTATTTGTCTGTAGAAAGGGGAAAGAGATTATGCTGCAGAACACCTGTCCACTTTCTCAGGTGAACAAACTCACAAGATTCCCAGATAATATCATGAGATTCTGTCCCCATGGCATCCATTCCAGAGTAGATGTATGTGACTTTATCTGTCAAGAAATGCAAAATTATCCAGCATGGCTCCAGAGGTCTTATATTGCCCATCCTTCCTTGGAAGGATGTGATAACTCTGAACCAGGAATCTGCAGATGCAATAATTAAAATATGTCATCTGTGCCTACTCTGTTGCAGTTCCTGCATTTTGGAAAGATCAACCCCCTCTTCCTGAAATTTGTGACACTCCCACATAACCTGTTCTTCCAGGCCTTGGGACATGGAACCCTCTTTTTGTTTTTACTTTCTATTTTGTTCTTCTGATCTGTTGTATTTCTTTTTAAAAAGCTGAATTTAATTGTAAACCACCCAGAGTCATTGGGAATTTATACATTTAAATAAACAAACTATGGAGCAGAAGTGATGCTTCAGCATTCTTATTGCAATGTATAGACTCAAAATGAGATGTTAACAATATTCAGACAAATTTATTTCCTATTCTTTATTTTTTACCACTGTCTCTTTAGGCTTCCTTTCATTCACTTCATTTCCCTCACTAACTCAGGAAGGGAACGCTAAGGCTCAACCACCAAAGAGAGGCAGAAGCATAAAAATAACTTTTTATTTTTCAGATCTACTAGATATGAGACAGAACTACCTGCTAAGTTGTTAGGAAAACCCTCAAATTTCCCCAGGAATCCATAAGCATCTAGCATGAATCTGGGATGGAAAAATCAAAATGCAAAGAATCCAGATCACATCTCAATTGTTCTAAAGTAACAACCAGTTAGGTGCGTGCTTTCCCATGTGAATTGTAGATGAGTTTACCTGGGACATAGCCTGTAGTTTCCATGGAATTCATAAAAACACATTCCATTCCACATTCCACAGAATTCACTCTCAGATCAGGGAGACTGAAATCTCTCAAAATAGTCAGCTTTTGGGCCAATCACTCTCTCTCAGCACTAGTAAATAAGTCATGGCAAACCATTTCCAAAATCTTTCCAAGAAAACTGCAGGGTCTTATCCTAGCAGTAACCATGATTTGCATGTTCGCAAATATATGCACAGTATACGCATATATGTACATTCTTAGTCCAATCTAATTGGAGGGCATCATCTTTAAGAAAACCGCTTAAATGAAGAAGTTGAAATGCCAAAGAAGATAGACTCCATGATGACACACTAAACTGTTTTTCTGCTCTTTTACCTTCTAGAACAGGGATGTCAAACTCTCAACGTCACATGACATGTCATGATGTATCGCGACTTTTTTTCCATTGCCGGCAATGGGCTGGGCGCAGTTTCGCCATGACGCATCCGGCCCGCGGGCCAGGATTTTGACACCCCTGTTCTAGAACATTCCAGATATACCTATGAAACAACAAACCATAAAGCACTGTTTCTTTTATCCTACATACAATGGGGAAAGTACTTAGTGAAATACTATGCTATTATTTTAATAAGCTGTTATCATTTCATGTCATAAAGCAAGGAGACAGAGAAAATCAAGCTGAATTCATAATTAATATGAACTGTGAAATAAAAAAATATATTTGGAGTAAAGTACTAAAATCAATACTTATGTTATATCAAAACCAGTTCTAATAAATCTTAAAATAAATATCTCCTGTTTTGATGGTGTGAAGGCTGAGGATTGTTGAACTGTCTTTGTGAAACTGTCTTCTGCTTTAAAAGCCATTAATGTGGCTTCTGCATCACAAAAGACAACAATTGTAATAAGACAATATGTTAATTTCCTACATGACAATCTTGCTATTATTTCAAAATAAAAGAAAAAGAAGTTCACACAGCCTTTTCTGAGGAAATAAGAATTGCATTCTAACACATCTACAGTAAGTGAACCTAGGAAGGTTGAATTAGCATATTTAACAACTCTAACTTCCCAAATAACTTATTTATTGATAACTTTCCTTCAAAGTAATTTGTTAATTTTGTAAATAGGATAGTAATAAAGTGGAAACAATGTATAAAAGCATATGTCAGATTAATATATTAATCCACAAGGTCACACATTTATATCCTAAATGTAACAATAAAATCATTAATACTACTTCAAGTATATTTCTCAGAAATTATGCTGATATAAGGAACAACTTGGCAGAAGATGCTATTTATTACAATTTACTGCTATATTAAGTATATAATGTTCGTTTTTGTGAACTTATATTGTACATTAAAGTTTTCCTGAAATAACTTTTGAGTAGAGTTTTACTAAAATTCATTTTATTAGTGCAAATAGTGATGTAAACACAATCAAACCATGCTTGATTTTTTTAAAAAAATATATGTTATATTTATTTTATTTTTTAAAAAAGATTTTGATTCACTTATAACAAAATGCGAAAATACAAAATCAAATAGTAAGGAACAATGGTAGGGGAAGGTAAAAAGAGAAGTTTAGAAAAGGGGGGAAGAAAAAAAAAGGTGTTGACTTCCGACTCCCTCTGTTACAGTAGAATAAGGCATTAACATTGAATCTCAACTTTTTACATTTCTATAGTAGTATGAACTAGCCATTTCTGTATCAACAAATCAATCTAATGTGTAAAACCCAAAATCATAGTATCATTTTTTTTCCAACTCAAGCATAAAGTCCAGAAGCGGTTTCCAAGTACATACAGAAGTACTTATATTCTTTTCTTTTATCAAAACAGTCAGTTTAGCCATCTCTGCTAATTCCATCAGTTTTTGTAGCCGTTCATCCATGGTGGGAATCAAAACTTCCTTCCATTTTTGTGCATAAAGCAGTCTTGCTGCTATCACCATATATAAAATCAGAGTTCCATTTCCCCCCCCCCCGTCTTTTTCCTTTAAACCCAGAAAGAAAGTTTCAGGTTTAATCTTTATATTCACTTTAAGAATCTTCTGCATTAAAATATGAATCCTACTCCAATATTTCTTTGCTTTATCACATGTCCACCATAAATGATAAAAAGTCCCTTCTTTACATTTACATTTCCAACTTTCATTTGAGATACCTTTATACATTCTAGATAACTTATCTGGTGTTAAATACCAGCAATACATCATCTTATAAAACTTTTCTTTTAAGTTATAGTTTAGTGTGAATTTTAAGCCTTTCGTCCACATATTTTCCCATTGTTCCAGCATCACATTATACCCAAAGTTCTTTGTCCATTGAATCATACTGTGTTTTACATGTTCATTTTCCAAGTTCAATTTTAATAACATTTTGTAGACCCTGGCAAGTAAAAAAAATGTTATATTTATTAACACTGTGACACATGCATCAGTATGCAATTTTCCACCTGATGCTTTCTAAAATTTAAATAAGACATTTCTTTGTCTTGCTTAACATAACAAAATGAACCACACCATTTCTTTACCTGTTTAATATCATATAGTGTAAAGATTCTCTAGCAAGCACCAATTCATAATATTGATGAATTGGGTGGTCCAGGGATACTTTTGGTCCTATCTGCAAGTACAGGCTACAGGACATGAACCTGAGATTTTAGCATCCTCAGTCATTACTAATATAGGCCCATAAGAGGAAGAGGTATGGGCTTCCTGCTTCCTTGTGAATAAACCAATGCCTATTCAGTGAACAATTCTGTATTTGAAACAATTATAGACTGATCTTTTCTGATGGGAGATCAGCCATATGAAATGTAATCAGTACCAAAGCATGAGTTGAAACTGTTGTACCAGAAAACACAAATCTCCATGGCAATATTTGCAGTTTTAAAATCACATTTACTTTTCAAGTTTGTATTATATTTAAATTAATCTTCCATGATGTGAGAAGAATCTTTGCAAACAAAAGAAACCCTGTGTATGCAGTATAAAGGAAAAGATTAAAAGATTCACCCACAGAATATTATCAGACGTGTAGGGAATGCATTTTTTTCTCTTCTTATGTTATCAAGAAAAAAATTATGTGTGTAACATGATTCACTATGATTTATTTTTCTGTTACTAAGTACATGAAAGTAATCTGACTGATCTCATAGTTATGCTGTTATGCTGATTTAAGCTGAGGATATAATGTCATTTTCAAATTCCTTAGCTTTTTTTTTTTTTTAAATTATCAGACGGCCTTTTTTATAAATGAATTAATACTTGTGGTACACTATAAACTCAGGAGATTCTCTCCTGAACAAGAAACAATAAAATAAAAAGATAAAGTTCAGGACATACAACATCAAAGGCATGCTATGTGAACAAGAAAGAGTTAATGTCATACGGTATTAATTGTCACTATATTGCTAGATTTATAATGCCATAATAATTCTAATCATTTGCTTAATATTTGAACTTAGGTAAACCACTAATAATTTATGACATCCTACCATTGCCAAGACTACATAGCAATAATAAGGACAGGCTTCCATCAGTTCAATGGTGTCTTGGTGATACTTCAACTAACTAGTGATGATCCAGTCTTTGTGATGACATGGAAAAAACTTGGAATCAACCCCAATTCACCATACATCTCTCCCATAGCAGTTGTTATGTTGCTATTTGCTTCTTGCTATTGTTTTGTCTAACATGTCCAATGCCTAGAGCAGCTGCCTATGTTATATCTTTGTTCTAAAAGAGTACATATGGTTTTTTCAATTAATATTTTTATTAAATTTATTGAAATATAAAATACAGATGAAACTGAAAATAGTGGGAAATGGAGGAGGAAAAATAAAGAAAAAGGTGTAGGGAAAAGGGAAAAAAAGTATTGACTTTCAACACTTTTTAGCACAGTAAAATAACATAATAACATTACAGCTTCAAATTTTACTTTTACATACTTAATACTGTATGTGCTAGCCATTTTTATAACAACAAATATGTATAATGAGCAAAACAACCAGTCTAACTAAGATGAACCCATTATTAGTCTGAAAAAGCTACTGTTTTTCTCCTGAAAAAGAGTGCCAGACCCATAGCTTTCTGTGCTCCTATAATAGACTATTAACGTTTTAAAAGTATGCTGGCTATGGGTTTATCCAAAACTTCAGATAAGGATTGATTGACTGATTATGTGAATCATTTCAGTGTTGGCTCTTGGTAACTACATATATAGAGTTTCTCCATGACATTGTATATCTAACCTGGTACTTCAGGTCTTCCAAAGTAAACCCATCACCATTGTTACTCAGTCCATCCACCTTGCTGCTGGTTGTTCTGTTCTCTTTTTTTCCAAGCTATTTCCAATGGAGATGGATTTTGTTTAGTTATTTGGTTTGTTTTTAATATACTGTACATGGTATGAATATTAACAAAAAGCACTTCCCAAGAGCTATTGCAATTTGATAATTATTCCTTAGAAGAAGATGAGATTCTCCAATTGACATTAAATTACATTTGTGCCCCTAAAATTAACTCTCTGTTTTCAGTAGCACTTTTAAAAAGCTAGGTGTAAAAATTCTTGTGTATTTTCCATGTTTAATCTATTGTAACAAATTTGTTCTTTGCCCTCTTGAATAAAAGAGTTCATCAGATAATAAATTAAACCCAGTCAAATTATACATTTTTTGAAATTGAAACACATTATCGTAGCTATTACATACATATCAATATAATAAAAGCATCAGCTCTGGTGATATCGAAAAAAATAAACACGCAGACACTAAATCAAGTACAAGGAGTAATGTTTTATATTTACATAATAATTTGCTATTTGCTTTGCTAGATGTAGTTAGACAAATATATTCTACATATTACTGTATTTTACACCAGGGCTTTTCAACCTTTTCACCCATTGTACCACTTTTAGGATATGGCAATATCGAGTACCACCAGTCGCCTAGCAAGGTGTCAAAAACTTGATGACCCCCAAAAAAAAAAAAGGGAAAAAAGTGATAAAGTACAGGTAGTCCTCGACTTACAACAGTTCACTTAGTGACTGTTCGAAGTTACAATGGCACTGAAAAAAGTGCCCCCCAAGGCACAGCCGAGCAAGACACCTGCCTGCCCACCCGGCGGCGCTCTCATTCCCCTCCCCCGCTACCACTTTTCTAGGATGGTCGCGTACCACCTGCCAGGTGCCAATGTACCACAGGTGGTACCCGTACCACTGGTTGAAAAGCCCTGTTTTACACATTCTCACAATCCTTCCTAGGTGAAGGTAACCTCAGAAGTAATCTACTCCATCTCTCTACTCAGGATCTTCTAAAGAATGCTGTTCTTGATACCATTTTTAGTCTGGTAACAAGCAATCAATAACAAAAAAAGGTTTTTATTTGGGATTTGTAGTTTATACAATTGGTAGCAGCTGATAATCATTCCCCACTCAATTGATTTTGGAAAAACAGATGCACCAAAGCATATGTATATGCATATAAAAGATAAGAAGATGTATTACTGGAGGCCCAGTCTTTCTTTAGGGCACAGTCCTTCTAGTGAGAAAGGTCAAAGGCTCCTTCGTAATGTTTGGCTTTGTCAGCCTTGAGAGCAGTCTATAATAATATTTTTAAATGACAGTATAATTCTTAGCTAACAGCTTTTATTGCATGCATGGTCATTGCTTCACAACTCATCCATTCTTCCCGCCTGATATGAAATATATTGCTGGGGGCATACTCAACTGCATAACCACATTAAGGAAAAGCAGAGGAGGGAAGGAACCAAAAAGCATCCCAGAGTTTAAAGTGTAATACTGGTTGGCCTGAAGTACAATATCTATTTTGAGAATTTATAATCCCACTTACCATATAGTTTGAGAATTATTCTCCCACACCAGTGATAGAGTTTTTGCCATGAGAAAAATTAAATGTAACATTAACTGTTTTTCAAGGAAAACTATAGTTCATGTACAAAAGGCACAAATATTTGATCCTTGAAATTATAGTCACTATTGCAAATTGGCTTCCAGATGCTATTATCCTTCCAAAGTCAAAAGTATTACCAGAACACTTCCTGGACCCTTAGTGATTGATCTAATTTACTGAACTATTCACTGAAGATAAGATTATGAAGAGCTCATTCAGTGCTTTATTTGCCTATCAGTTACAAACTAATCCCAGACTCAAAACCCAATTTCACCCACATCTTATACCGTACCTTATGTATATGCATTTAACAATATGAAATTACTTTATCTCAGATGTTCTTCCATATCAAATCCCTGAATTAGGGAATAAATAACCAGAGATGTCTGACTCCTATATTATTTATTTGCCTGCTCAATAGCCAGAATTATTCAAACTCTTCAATAAAGTTGCTGCCACGCAAATATAAGTGCTTCAGAGAAAACATAATATGTACCAGGATAATATTGGATTTGGAGCTCAAGGAACTAATACATTTTGCAAACTCTCCAAGAAGCAGAATAGTGGTGGATATTTACTTTTCCAAGAAGTAAAGCCATTTTCCAAATAATCTGATATATTTAATATATGTCAAACAAGATGATGATGATGATGATGATGATGATTAAACACTATATGGTTCATTTACAAGAACTAGTTCTGTGTATGCTTTAAGCAGTCCCAAAGCTTAAATGTTTTATTATTGTTTTAAGCAATAATCAAAATTATTATTAAGGGCAATGTTTGTCATTGACAGTCATATAGAATAGACAATATACTAAAACAAAAAATATAAGTGAAAATAGAAATGTGGAGCATTACTGAAAGTAAGCAATAATCACCTTCCACAGAGTTACCCAACTTGATTGTAAGATCAAGCTCCTGCCCTTTGGAACACCATACCCCCCACAGGTGAGATCCACACCCGTTCTTTTGACCTTCCATAAGGGCCTGGCTCTGCCAGTTGGCTTGGAACCCCAATGGGGAAGCACCATTCTGGAGGTGGCTATTGAATTAGGAGAGACCCCCACCTCTCCCCATGTGTTTTCTGTTCCCCTACTCCTCATATTTTAACAGTATTTATTATTGTTATTTATTGTTGTATTATTGTAATGGGTATTAGTTTTATGTTTATAAACCACCCAGAGCTTACAAATAAATAAATTATTTAAATAAATAAATGTGCATGCACACATACAAACACACACACACAATTCCATGTTACATTGTGATTTATACTCTTGAATGAAAGTTAAGGAAATGAGTTTTACAAAACTTGTGAGGAACCTGCATCAAGCAATTATACTTATTTCAGAAATAAAGAGTATTTTGAGGAACAGGACGTAACAGCTCAAGTCCCTCTACAGGGGAACAAGAGATGTTAGCTGCTAGCAGACACATAATTTACAACAATTCTGCTTTGCTACTTGAGTAAGGCAAGAGAGTTTTTGTTCCTGTCTTTTTCAACCCTGTTGACCTAATGATATAGTAGGTAGCTGGTCTGAAAGACGACCACTCTTGTGCTCAGATTCAGTTGCTATTGCTTGCTAGGCAACATTTGATTGCCTGTCATTTTAAAATAATTTAGGGTCAGCACTCTCAAAAAATAGAAAATAAATATGTAATAAAAACCTTAATTACAAAAGCCACAATTAAGAAACATTTCCCAGCTTTTAGGATAGAACCTTGAATTTCTGTTTCAGAAATTGAACCAGTATGTATTTCCCTCTGGATTTGAGGTGTAAAACCCATCACTACTCTAGTTACCAGCATGTAATGGAATATTGGCATGAGCCCTCTCTGAGGGTGTTTGCCTAAGAACTCTAAATGAACAAAGCTATTTATAAAATGGGTCATTGCCAGAGACCAACTTCTGGTGATAATTGCTCTCTCCAATCTGACACAGTGTGATTGAGTGCATGCATTGTCCCTTTAGCTAGAAAGTTGATTAAACAATTTTAATTAACCAATTAGCCATACTCATTCTGATGAAATTGTAAAATGCCGAGGTTGCTGAGCCAAAGTACAGATGAGAACCTTTGAAAAGTTATGCTTTGTTAATCAAAAAGTCCAATGTGAAGTCCAATAAGAAGCTATAAAAGAAAGGGAGGAGAGAAGAAGAAAGAAAAACACTTGAATAGTTTAAATGATAGAGAATCAAATGTTTATTCATAAAACAGAACCATTTTTAAAGAATCAAGTAAGATAAACAAGAAATGAAATTATACATTTTAAACAAAATGAAATATGAGGGCACAAACATGCTCTCCTTATGTAAGAGATTTTATGTAAGAATTTAGGCATTCTGCCATGAAGTTCTTGAAAAATATATTGCTTATAAAAATTAAACAAACTATTGCAGATTAATGTTTGGAGTACAAGAAGTAAATGATAACTACACAAAGGATCTAATTATGAAAAACTGCTTATCTCTGTAAAAATTGCTTAATCTTTTTACAGGCTGGAGATCATGCCTCTGAGTTTACATTGACATTTATTCCTTCTAGACAACCCCAGGCTCAGCAACATCTGTAACAAGGCACAATGTCAAAATAACATGTATATGCCAACAATTTGCAAAGAGCACAATATGACATCTGAAGAAAGTACACAAGTCAGGTCTTGATGACATATTACATACTCCATCATTTGTCCCTCTCTGTGTATGCCCCTAGGCCATGTTTTTGCCAATGTGTAAAAAAAAGTCATCAATTTAAAATTGCTGACAAAACACTTTTTTAATAGGCATAAAGGACAAAAGATTAGCATTCAACAGTAGTCAGAATGTATTGTTAGAAGAACATTTTAAAACTTTAACTTATGTTGTGCTACTAAGAGTGTGATAAAAAATCAACTTGGTTTGTATTGTAATCTATACTTCCTTATTAATTTATAGTTTCTAAATTAATGTAAATTGAAATGCAGTTATATTTCAGTATCTGCATTCTTTAGTTTATTGTTATGGAATTCGGCAAGCAAAACTTCCAAGAAATTGTATAGTAAAATATAAACCCCCATGTAGTGTGCTGCAGTGGGGTTGCCCTTGAAGACAGGTCCGGAATACAGGTAACTCCTTGAGTTATGACCACAATTGAACATTGGGCGCTATCTAACAAAATGAAATTCAATGGTGCAAAAAGTAAGGTTCTACATTTAGGGAAGAAAAACCAAATGCACAGTTATAGTACAGGTGGCACCTCACTTAATAGTAGTAATTGTGAGAGGGATCTCAGAGTCCTAGTGGACAATCACTTAAATATGAGCCAGCAGTGTGCTGTAGCTGCCAAAAAAAATCAACACAGCGCTAGGTTGCATTAACAGAGGGATAGAATCAAGATCACATGAAGTGTTAATACCACTTTATAATGCCTTGGTAAGGCCACACTTGGAATACTGCATCCAGTTTTGGTCACCGCGATGTGAAAAAAAGATGTTGAGACTCTAGAAAGAGTACAGAGAACAGCAACAAAGATTATCAAGGAACTGGAGGCTAAAACATATAAGGAACGGTTGCTGGAATTGGGAATGTCTACTCTAATGAAGAGAAGGACGAGGGGTGACATGATAGCAGTGTTCCAATATCTCAGGGGCTGCCACAAAGAAGAGGGAGTCAAGCTATTCTCCAAAGCACCTGAAGGCAGGACAAGAAGCAATGGATGGAAACTAATCAAAGAGAGAAGCAACCTAGAACTAAGGAGAAATTTCCTGACAGTTAGAACAATTAATCAGTGGAACCACCTGCCTCTAGAAGTTGTGGAAGTTTTTAAGAAGAGACTGGACAGCCATTTGTCTGAAATGGTATGGGGTTTCCTGTCTGAGCAGGGGGTTGGACTAGATGACCTCCAAAGTCCCTTCCAACATTATTGTTGTTGTTGTTGTTGTTGTTATTATTATTATTATTATTATTATTTATCCCAAAATTAATGTTGCTAAGTGAGACATTTGTTAAGTGAGTTTTCCCCCACTTTACAACCTTTCTTGCCACAACTGTTAAGTGAATCACTGCAGTTGTTAACTTAGTAACATGATTGATAAGTGAATCTGGCTTCCCCATTGACTTTGCTTGTCAGAAGGCTGCAAAAGCTGACCACATGATTCTGGGATGCTGCAGCGGTCATAAATATGAGTCAGTTGCCAAACATCTGAATTTTGATCACGTGACCATTGGAACATTGCAACGGTTGTAAGTGTGTAAAAGGGTCATAAGTCATGTTTTTTCAGTGCTGTTGTAACTTTGAATGCCACTTAAAGAACTGTTGTAAGTCAAGAACTACCTCTACAGTAGCACATGCAGTGATGGGTACCCCTAGGTTTACTCCTATAACATTTCTATTACGAGAAATGTGCTGGCTCCCAGTTTCCTTTTGGGTGCAATTTAAGGTACTGGTTATTACCTTTAAATTCCTATATGGCACAGGGTTATTTGTAGGACCACCTCTCCTTTTCAACCTTTTCACCGATTGTACCACTTTTAGGATATGGCAATATTCGAGTACCACCTAGCAAGGTGTCAAAAACTTGATGAACAAAAAAAAACAACCCTGTTCAAAGTTGCAATTGCACTGATGACTTATGACCATTTTCACACTTATGGCCATTGCAGCATGTCCAGGGTCATGTGATTTATATTTAGATACTTGGCAACTGATTCATATTTATGATGGTCACAGTGTCCCAGGGTCATGTGATCCCCTTTTGCAACCTTTTGACAAGTGAAGTTAATGGCAGGGCTGCTCGTGGCCAAGTGCTAAGGCAGGACTTCCCTCCCTCCCTCCTTCCCTGCCTCCCTCTTTCTCATGCCCACCTCCTTCTGAAGGAAGAATTTGAAACCCCCCCCCCATATTTTTTCTCTTCCATATATTCATCAAACAAGGAAAAGCCTCCAGAAACAGAAAAGACAAACTGCTAAGTGAACTAGCTTAAAAAGGCACATTCCCCTTTAAGAATTAGCTACTGGCTAGAAAGGAAAGTAAGGAAGAAAATTTTTTTTAGTAAGTATTGGCTGCCGGCTAAGTCAGCCTCCCCAAATGGCTCCATTCATAAGTAAAGGAATCTACAGGCAAAATCCATTCAGGAGAAAAATACTTCAAAATCCCTTGCAGCAAAACTTACAGCTAACAATAGCAGAGCAATAGAAGCTAACACCAGCCATCAGCCATCAGTCATCAGCCATCAACCAAATAGAAATTGCCAAACACCCCTTAAGAACACAAAGCCCACATTGCACAAATCCCAGAACTTCAAAGTCACAAAAGCACATAAGAATCCTTCCACTCTCCATCTCCCTCCCTCCCTCCTTCTCTCCTCCGTGCCTCTGCAGCTCCAGAGGACTCTCTCACTGTAAGTCCTTGCCTGTACCACCGGTTGAAAAGCTCTGTCCTAGAGGACACCTACGGATCCTTCCAGATTGGACAGGGTGGCAGGCTCCTAGTTTCTTTTAAAGATAGCCATTGTATGGGCTCTAGGAAGTGTGCTTTTCCGTGATAGCTGCTGCCCTGTGGAACATCCTTTCCCTTGACGTTTGTCAGTCCACTGCCCTCCCAGCCTTTGAAAAGCACTTAAAACCTGGCTTTTCTTTGAAAGGAATAGCTGCTGCTTTTGATTACTTCAGCCAAAAGCAGTACATTTAGATATATATATAGGTAGTCCTCAACTTACAACCACAATCGAGCCCAAAATGTCTGTTGCTAAGCGAGGCAGTTATTCAGAGAGTTTTGCCCCATTTTATGACCTGCCTTGCCAAATGCAGTGAATCCTTGCATTTCTTAAGTTAGCAACAAGGTTGTTAAGGGAATCTGGCTTCCCCAATTGACTTTGCTTGTCACAAGGTTACAAAAGGGGATCAGTCATAAATATGAGTCAGTTGCCAAGTGGCTGAATTTTGTTCATTGGACAATGGAAATGCTGCAATGGTCAGAAGTGTAAAAAACGGTCATAAGTCACTTTTTTCAGTGCTATTGTAAGTTTGAACAGTCACTAAACTGTTGCAAGTGAGGACTCCCTATAAACTCAGACTCTTCCGCATTTCTTCCCTTCCTGGAAAGAGGTAGGAAGCAACCATTTTAATAAGAACTTAGTTTTTATTAAGCCAGGAGCTGTTAGCCCTTCAAGGTAGTTGTGACCCTACTTTGATTATATTCTGTTCATTAACAGAATCTTGCAAGGTATAAAATATTCCACCTCTCCTCTCCTTTTATTCTCCAGAAAACTAAGGAGGGTCCCTTCTGAGATAATTGCTTCTTCTGTGGATTATTTTTTTACACGATAGTGGTCCAGATTGTGGCTCTTCCTCCTATCTTCCTTAGCATTATGGAAGCTATAAGCTACGGTTCCTTTAATCAAGAACTATTTGCCCATCATTCCTAAACTGCTCTGCTCTGAGAGCCCAGAGGTGCCAGTCATTCTGAGAAGTCTGGCTGAACTTATCTGATCAATTGGAGGAAGGCCCAGCTGCCAGCAATTTGAGCTGATTAGCAACCATTCCTGGCACTTTGCAGTGCATGGACAGCACTAGCAGGAAGAGCAGCGGGGGGGGGGAGGGGCCAGCAGGCTCAGAGCTGCAGGAGAGCATTAATTTCTTCAGGAAATGTGAGGCCGTAAAGGGAAGGCAGGTTTCCTACCTTTTCTTTTTGCAGCTTAGAAATTGCTTCCTTTGATTTCTAAGCATTTGTGACCACTTGCGTGATTTCTTTCTAAAAAAGCTGTGGCAAAACTATCGGTTTCCAACCCAAGACAGGTTTGCATGCATTTTTGAATTTTCTTTTCAGTTTCCATATTCAGATGTGATGTATTTATTTTTGTTCTTTTAAAAAAAAAAATCAAAATAGGATAAAACATATACTGGCAATTTCCTAAAGGATGTAACTGATGTGTAATATGTGTATTTAACTAGGAAAATAAATGGTGAAGAAGTACAGAATTTTACAAAATGAATATTTATTATTAATAAATAAGATACCTGTCATGGTTCCGATAGACAGAGACAAATAAAGCATAATTCCGAGGCTTGGAAATTCCTCAAACATGTTTATTGATACAAAGTATCGGCACGTCAAAAGTGAAACCAAGTCTGAATAGACACGTAACAATCCCCAATACAAAGTTAAGAAATCCCACCCCTAAAGCGATGCAAGCTACTACATTCCCCAATACATCTTCTTGGCGGGCTTTTCACGAAATGCCCAGCCTGCAGTCCCGGGAGCAGCCGATGATCTTGGTTCCCATGGGAGAAAATCTGTTTAGTCTAGCGAACTAAACCTGGTAAACCCCTCTCTCTCCATGCTATGTGTCAACCGAAAATGAGTAGGGAAAATGGCTGCAGCCATGCTCATTTTCAAAGTTGATAGTCCAAGAAACAAATGCTTTAGCCAACAGTGCCTTCTCTTAGGGATGGATAGATGGATGGAAAGAGCAATCTTCATCTTCAATGGCTGTATAGAAGTGCTGGCTCAGCAGTGAGACACAGGGAGCTGTTACCTTTATGATTTATGCACTCATCAAGTAGACCTGTGTGATCATGTTATGAAACAGGATGTGAGAGGTCCTTGGTGCTCCCTGAACTTGGCTGTTTTCTTGTAGACATTTCGTTACTCAAACTAGGTACCATCATCAGGTAATGTCTGAAAAAAACAACCAAGCTCAAAGGATACCAAGGACTCCTCATTTCAAATCTGAGCCACAAATATGCTCCTCTATCAGAAATAGGATGTTGAATTTTGATGTGCTCCAACAGTTATATCACTTTTAAATGTGTTGTTTATTTTTAATGAAATAAAACTAAATGTAGGCTAATATTTGGAATAGCCTATTAATTCATTGCATTAAAAAACACATCTGCCTTTGGAACTTTAAGAGTAACTCAACCTACTAATGATTTTTGCTAACTTTTAGGAAACTAAATAAAAGTGTTTAACCAGAGCTTGCAAAATTGTTTTTGTGAGATATTAAAAATAGATAGAGTGAAAATAACCCATTGAAACAAAATGGAATTCAACATTGCAAGAGAAGAGGAAGAAAATTACAAAAATAAACAAGATGTCAGTTTGACATTTTATTTTGGATGAAACCACTTAAGTTACAATTATAGAAGCATAGTTAAAATTGTCATATTTCAATATAAATGTAACTTTCCTATTTGAATAGATTCTTGAGACACACATTTTGGGTATGGTAAAAAGCCAAGTACTAGTAGCCTTAAAAATAATTAAGCTAGGATTGGAGATATAATAACTTTTAATAATAATTTAATAAGTTAAATAGGAATGAACTATGAAAAATGTAATATGTCATTAGGTTGGCATAATTTTTTTCTCCTTATAATTTTGTTGTTGTTGTTTCCTTGTGGTTGTCTGGACAAATCCTTACAATGTCTTGGCAAGATTTTTAGAAGTGTTTTGCCGCTACCTCCTTGCTAGGGCCAAGAGTAAATGACTGGCCCAAAGTCCCCTTTTAACAAAAGTTTCTTTGGTTTTTTTTTAACTTCATTATGCTAGAAATGTAAAATGATGGAAAAAACACTAACAAAAACATCTGTCTGCTGCTGATTCCCATTTTGGTTTAATGTCCATGAGTTGGCTAATATGGCATTACACATGATAAAACTTAGATTTATCATAATATGAAAAATTAAGGATTAATGAGCACGAACCACAGCATGCTTTATTATAAAACATGCTTTATAATGGAAAGAGTATGCGACATGTCTTGGGAATAATGATGTATGTTTGTTCCCTTCTTATTTCCTGGAACTATATCAAGATAATTTCAAAACTGATCAATGTCATTCTTTGTGCTCAAGATTTAATGCTGTGTTTAAAGACTAACCTATTTTCTGCATGTATTATAATTAATTTTAACATTTATCTTTCTTTCATTTCATGTCATTTCTTCCGAACCCAACATAATTTTGGAAAGAAATTATATAAATCAGTTTGGGACTCTGTTCATTCATCAACATGCTTACTCTCCAAAACGTGCACAAAACAGAACCAAATTTGGTTGGGGTAAAGGCTGGTAAAAGAAACATCCAATTGAAAATTAGGTAGATGAGACTGTGGCTGCAGAGAAAAATGTTCCAGAAAATTTTGCCAATTATATGGTACATGGGCAGCAAATCAAAATGCTGCTAACTTTTCCATACTAAATCATTCTCCATTAATGTATTACATGATCCAGAGTAAGTATACGAACCCCACAGTAAGTTTCCCAGTGCATACATAAACACAGAAACACAGATGCAACCAAAGGAAATGGAAATATCTACAAATGTACACACAGAAGCAATCATTTGCGCATACCCTCATTACACCTTTATACTTCATACTTATGAGCAATATTTTACACATACCTGATTAGTATCTGTGGACATGCACATGTAGATGAAATGAAATATTCTTAACACAGAACAAAATAAAGACTCCTATTAAAAACACTGCTGGAAAATAGTTGGAAAGAATTCTAAAGTCATTGCACCTTTCCCTACTTCTTGTGTTCCAACTTGACAGAATTAGAATAAATTATGTAAATAAGCTTGGGACGGATGGATGGACAAGCAGAATCCCAAGCTTATTTACATAATTTATTCCAATTCTGTCAAGTTGGAACACAAGAAGTAGGGAATTCTTTCCAACTACTTTACCAGCAGTGATCTTAACAGGAGTCTAATAACAAGAAATCTGAATTCTTTTCAGACATACATTATCAAAAGACTAAATGAGGAGCAAGCCAGTTATTCTGTCTCAACCCAACCAGCCTCAACAACAAGGTTGTTATTGTGGGATAAATAGGAGGAAAGTGTGTTGGATATGTTTGGCACCTTGACTTATTTTCAAAAATAATAAAGGTGATATAAATAAATACATGTATAAATACTTAAATTTGTAAATGTATGTCAGAATACATTTTTCAATGTAAAGTCATCTGTTCTAGTTTTATATATATATTATGTTGTAATTGTTATCTATATTTGTCTGACGTATCTCTGGTAATATGCTTATAAAATGTCATTCCCCTAAGGCAGGGGTGTCAAACTCGCAACGTCAAGTGATGTGTCACAACGTATCGCAACTTTTTTTCCATTACCGGCAATGGGGTGAGCACGGTTTCGCCATAATGCATCCGGCCCACGGGCCAGCAGTTTGACACCCCTGTTCTAAGGTTAGGCTTTTCTAACTTTCACTGCTGCCAACCTTGTTCCTGTATATTTGAAAGGAAGAACAGTTTTTGCAAGAAACACCAATTCTTTTGTTAAATCCCATTACCTTCTATACAAATATGCTATCTTTGTTTGCCAAGAGATAACCATCTTAATTAGGTTTTAATAGCTGAGTCCTTCCCCTAGAAAACTCAGTTCATTTTGACTGACATTATTTCCAAGCACTGCCTTACAAATGGTTATAAAACAGAGTTAACATGAACCTTAGCCTTGTTCTCTAAACATATGTAACTCATAGTAAAGTCAAACAATTTAGCAGGATGAGCTGACTTAATTATTAAAAACCAAAGCCAGAGATAATCCAATATTAATAGACAGCTTAGTTAACAATTGGCATTTTGCTAGCACTAATCTTCACAGAAAATGAAAATAATAGTATTAAAGGGTTTTTAACAATCCATATTACACCAAGAAAAGATAAGGTGCTTTCAAGTTTTATGCATGGATAGAAGTAATTTGTGAATAAAAAGTTATATTAGTATCATGGGATGAAAAATATGTTTGTTTATACATAACATACAACTATTTCTCATTTCTTTCTTATCCAGAGTTTGCTAATTTACACAACTGAAATAATGTAAGATTTTCAAGGACATATTTAATGTCAGCCATACCACATAATTTAAGTTTTAAAAATCCCAGGGACAATATTTAAATCTCAACATTTCAAGTAATGCTGTCAAAGCAAGATTGACACTGCTGTTTTTTTGTGTGTGTTTTTTGTAACTATCAATATCTCACAAACTATAAATAGTAAATTATTATTTCTGTTTCCCACAAATCCATATGAAAGACATCAGGATTCAGGACAATAATATTTACTCCTAAATATCAATTTCACATTAATTGATATTCAAAGGAAGGCTGCCATTGAGAAGATATAATCAAGATATCAACGTTTTGCTAAGCAAGTAAGCCTTTTGCCTGGGAAGTCTGAAGGAAATAACAGGAACTTAAGGCTGCACCACGATTTGTTTTCCAAAAGCTACCAGCAGGGGGCAGTGGCAAACATGTCCATATTGCTGTCAGGAAAGTAACATAGACATGTTTATGAAACATTATTATTGAACCTGAAGTCAAAAGAGATGTTACCTCTATCACTTGAGGTCATTGATAATCTTACCTTCTATTGAGTTTCTCAGTTTATGTGTGTGTGTTTCACTAATTGTAAGTAAGCCTTTCGGATCCTTTTGTAAAGAACAGTAGAAGCGTGCTTTAAATAAACAGCAAATCTTCTTGAGAGCTACATAACCTGACAGCCATTCGATGAAGTTAATTCCATTGATTAAAGTATGCATTGTGTAAAGAAGTAGTTTATAGCGATCTTAATCAATTTCCCTGGATAAACCCACACTCTAGGGATTTACCAGACATGTAGCTATTCCCAATTGCTTTTTCCAAGTCTGTATTCAACTCCCAACAATTAAAAAAAAAAAAAAACGTAAGCCAAAAGTAACTGTGTTATAATCAGACCAACCCTTGTTATCTCACCCACTGTCTGGGAGACTCACTTAGAATTCCTAGATTTTACCCCTATACCTTTCTGCTTTAGAAGAGGACTCAAGCATCCCATTCTGTCAGGGCTCCAGCAGAAATACAAACATGCAACTTCTTTGCTCCTTTCCTTATGATGTTAAAAAAATTGATCAAGCATCTTAGGAGCCTTTCAGTAGATGTTGACCAGGAAAAAGCAGCCTCTCAATTGAGCATAAGCACAAAATGCAGAACAAACAAACGTATTAAAATCTGCAAAAACAGAAAATCCTGCTGGTAGAAATCAGCATACAAATAATTTTATTTTTATGAAGAAAAAGTATGGAAGAACAAAAGAAAGTAAAATCTACCATAACCATCATTTGATGAGAAGGACAATTAAAATAACAACAAATTCTGACACAATAAAGCAACAGAGGCATATAAAAACAAAACTTGTAACTTATCTTTTCTACTCTATTCTACAGTTTTATAACACACTTACTTTTCTGCTTGTTGCAATCTAATCTCGCAAGCATGTTTTAACTCTTCCAGTGGGATGATCTAACTTCCCCCTTGTCTCAGCATCCTTTTATTTTTCTAAAGATATCAATTCTCTGGCCTGTCATTGGTAAAACCACCCCCAGCATCAGTTTCCAGGACTACATTCCCCTAAGCAGATGCCAACTCAGGTGAAGGCCATCATACTTCACTACAAACTAATAAAATTATAGCCCTGCAGCTCCCAAGCTACAAAACTCAAAATGCTATTTTAAAAAAAAATGCCCTTGACAGTTGTGATGACAAAAAGATAATGAATCCTTCCAAACACCATGTTCTTTAGAGTGCAGAAACAGATTGTAGCTTTTCAGTCTGAGTTAGGAGGATTGGCAGAGATTCTAATTTTTGTTACAGCCTTTCATTCAAAGATAGCTTTCAAATTTCCGCACCTATTACTTTACAGTGAAAATAACTAAAAATGAAGAGAACAAGGCAGCAAAATTTACAAATTCTGAAAGCAGTGATGTCAACTAAATAACTACTATACAATTAACCTTCCTAGTGATTTATTGATACTAAAATGTTTATGTTCACTCCACCCATCAAGGTAGGTGGAATTTTTGATCTTATGCCAAGCCTTTGTTTAGCAAATTGATTGTATTCCAAGTACTATACATGTGATATTAAATGTCTACTGTATCATCAGCTGGGGAGAGATAACTCATAGGATCATAAGAGACAATAAGGAATTTAATTATCAACCCTTCTTGTTGTGATCCTGAAGAAAAACATATTTTCTTAAACTATTGTTTTACTTGGGAAGAGTCAGTTTCTATTTCTATTCATGCTAGTGGTGCATTAAGAACAAAGCAAACATCTTCTTTGGAAAAGCATTATTTTTAGAGAGCTGATAATAGAAAAAGATTAAATTCTCATTACACACTAGTCTGATTTTGTGCCTAATTATAATTTAAATCTCTGTACCCTGGATACAAAGAAATATTTAAGTTATATATAGTTGTCCTAAAGATGCTTTTTCCAAAAGGCAACTGAACTTTCTTGTTCTTTTTTTTTCTCCTTTGAAAACATGTTGCTTTTCATCCAAGAAGCTTCTTCAGAATGAACTGTTAAACCAAAGAAGCTTCTTGGATGAGAAGTGAAATGTTTTCAAAGGAAAAAAAAACACAACCATGACCTGGACGGTTGAGATTCTTTATAGACATTCATATGTAGTTTGGATCTTAACTTGTCTGGCTTTTATGCAAACATTTCTAACTGCTGAATCACAAAATAATATAAATTAAATAAGATCTTGGATTCTTTAGCATCTTATATTTTATCAAACATCCTGTTTGCCTCCTAATTTGGGTAAGTTGGGTGACCATATCAAGAGCAAATCAATTTCAATTTTAAAAAGTGAAGAATTAGAAATATTTGTTCATAAAAAAGAAAGATTGATCTGAATGGTAATATCTATCAATATTTTCCTAGCATTTCCTTCCACTTTTTTTTTCTATTAAATAGTTAGCAAAGTAGGAACAACTGTCAAAATCCAACTGTCAAAATCTAATATATTCAATTATCCATAAGAATACAAACATCTACTGAAATAGGGCAAGTGAATATGCTAATTTGGGCAGTAATGCTATTCGAACATTTTAAATTTAATCTCATCATACCCTCACTTTAGACTTTAATATGTACCACTTCATGTATTTTAAAATGTGATTAAAAGAAAACTCTTGGGAGAAACAAATCAGAGTCTTGTTTTTCCCCTCAAAATCCTATCTTGACCGCAGGTATTTCCCCAGATATCTGCAGAATACTCAGTAGAAAACTGTGTAAATTAAAAACAAAATCACCAATAAACTATATAAAACCTGCTTCATGTATTATATGTTATGTCTAAACATAGTATACAAATGTAGATAATCACACAGGATAATATATATTGTCTCAAACCCTAGGGCTCGAAGTACTGAGCCTATCATCATTCTGGTGGAAATTTATTCTCTACTTACTGGACTATCTCTAGAAGACCAAGAAGGTCCCCTCAAAACAGTCACAGAGATATGCTGAGCAGTGTTTTCAAAACTATATTTTGCAAGGTGGTGCTTGGAATTTCTTGCACAGCCTTATCCAATGCCCCTTTGTATGTTTACAAAACTTTCATCCAGCAGTCCTACCCAAGGTGATCAGTGCCAGACTCAATTCATATTCATTAGACATGAAAATAATCCCTGTGTATTGTTAAATCCTAACAAAGCAATATGCCCAATTGTAGACATGAATAGAAACATTTTTACACATTATACTAAACCTGGTAAAATGAGAAGGAAAGTGGCATGCAGGAAGGAAATCACTTGGGTATTTCATGCTGCAGTTTAAATGGCATGTTTAAATGGTAGCAATTACTCACATAAATAATATACTAAAAATCAGATAGGCATTGTTACATCATGATAGGGCTATGAAAAGTTCAGCAATGCAAAAATATATTAGTGTGTATAACATACTGGTATCACAAGAAATTGTTGGCGTGTATAATATAGCAATAAATTTGAATAGAATTGGTAGGATGTACTTACAGTAAATTTCATATGTAATTACAAAATGTGTGTGTTGAACTGAATCTTGTTTAATGAATTTATACTTAAGTTTAATAAATATTAAATATTTAAGTTTAATAAAAATAATAAATGCAGATAATAGATGGATACATGGATATTACATCCTTCATATATAGCAAAATCTTAAAGAAGAGTGTCACATTTAAATAATCTATGTATAGAAGACAATCCTCTTCTTAGCATTTTAGTCATTGATTTAAAAAAAGGAAATATCTCCATACAGATAAAAAGAGGTTTAAGCAGCTATGTACTTAGTGTAACATAAATATATAAAAATAAATGACAGTCCTTCTAACCAAAACCCAACATTACAAACAATCTTGCATTATTTCCACAGTGTCTTTGCAAAAAACTAAACCTTATATTTGTTTTTTGGCTCCATTTTCTCTAATATGCTTAGCATGTTAATTAAACTGTGACCTGACAATGCCCTCCATTTTTCAAGTTTTACACAAAGAAACCCTTTTCAAAGCTAGACCGGGTACCTTCACAGCCTAACTCTGAGCTGTTTTTGGCCTCATTTCAAAAGCTCTGTATAAGGAATCAATTGAGACCTCTCCCAAGAGCAATCTGTTGTCCTCCTGGCAGTCTGATATAGAAGGAGCTAAATTAAAGACTTCAAAAAGAAGACAAAAGGAGATGACAAAGAAAATGAATGGGGTGGGGAGAGATTAAAGTTTTTAAGAAGAGCTATATCACTGCTTAATCTGAACCCTGGATTGTTCTGTGCTCCAATACGTTATCCACAAAGTAATAGACCTATTTCTGCATTAATGCATTTCAGGATTTGGGATCAATTTGTCTTGTATACTCACAATTACTAGATTAATTAATCAGAATTAATTATTATTTTCTTTTCTAATACAAATACAAACCTGTGGTTTTATTACACCAAGATTATCTCAAATGGTTCTGGATCTATATACAATAATTCTCTATGAATAAAACAGCACTGATCATGGGAATACACTGACTTTAGTCCAGGGCTTTTCAACCTTTTCACAGATTGTACCACTTTTAGGACATGACAATATTTGAGTACCACCAGTGCTTAGCAAGGTGTCAAAAACTTGATGACTAAAAAAGGGGGGGGATTTTGGGTTTTACTGATTAGATTCATTTGTTGTTATAGAAATGGCTAGTTTATAATATTATGGAAAAGTAAAAAGTTGAGGTTCAATGTTAAAGCTTCCTTCTACTGCAACAGAGGAAGTCTGTTCTTTTTTCCTTCTCCCCCTCACTTTTCCCCCCTTTTTCATCCCCACTGTGTCCTACTATTTGCTTTTGTATTTTTGTATTTTATTTGATAATCTAATAAAATATTACAAACTGTAGAAAAAAAGGAAAACAATACCAGTTTTAATTTCTTCGGTGGCTGTTCCTTTGCTGAATCACTTACCCTTTGCACTGACAAATGTATGATGAATTTATCCATGTTTATTAATATGCACCACTACCAGCTACCTCAGGGGTCTTCAAACTTGGCACTTTTAAGACTTGTGGACTTCAACTCCCAGAATTCCTCAGCCATCATGGATGGTCGGCCCTTCTTCCTCTCTCCCTTCTGAGTGTAGTAAGAATGCACACACACACCCAATCCCTTCCCTGTATCCTTAAAGACACAGGAATCAAGTGCAAAGCAAGAAAGGCTCACAAAATAAAGAAATACATAAACTCCAGGTTTTTTTTCTTTAAGCTGCCTCAGGCGTGTCACGTGTCACAATGTTGCAATCGGAGACTGAAAGGCTCTGGCAATTGCGAAAAGCTTTAACCTTAAATTAAGCCTGTTTACCTTCAAAGAAAACTTTCTAAAAGCCATAGACCGACTCAAGATAAGGGGGTAAAACTAATTACATTTGTTTAAAGGGTTTAAACCTACGGAAGTCAACACTTTGCTAGCCTAAAATACAGACTAAAATATTTCAATAACCAAAGCACACAAACCAAGCCTCTGAATTATAAAACATTGTAAAAACTGTAAAAAAAATCCTTATGGTAACCCAATCAAGCTGCCAGCTGATCCAGAACTAAATAAACCCACCTCCTTTCCGACATGCTCGTCTGCCGGGTTCAGCGCTGATTGTATTCTCCTGGCTGGAGAAAACGAACCAGGGGACCTTTTCTTCCAGCAACAGCTGCTGCTTCTTCCCTGTCCCTGTTTCCTCCCTGCCTGCTGAGCTCTCCTCCTCTTTCCCTGTTGTCTTTTTTCCCCTTTCCTGCCCAAACCACCTCCTTTTATAGCCTCTCCTCTCCTTCCCCCCTTTTTTCTTCAGCTCACTTCCAGCTACATGTTGCTTCCGGAAGTGCCAATCAGCTGGAGCCCTGCTGGCTCCTGGGGCTTCTGCCAGCCCAGATAGTGCTGCAGCTTCAGCTGCCCCTTCCTCAGGCTTGGGTCGCTTCGCTCATTCCCCTCCCCCACTACACTTGGCTAGCAGTCGCGTACCACCTGCCACATGGCAAAGTACCACAGGTGGTACACGTATCACCGATTGAAAAGCCCCGCTTTAGTCTATCCATCCAACACACCACATTCTGTATATTTAGTGTATCTTTTTATGTGAAAGAGGGATAGATTCTAAACTGAAAACTAACAAAAAGTTTGTATGCACATACAAACACACACACTTAAATTAAGTGCATTTAAGAATAGAAATAAACTTACAGGTATAACCTAAGGCAGCAGAATATATGATCCTTGTTAAGATGTCATTTCCATAATTATATGCTGCTTGACTCCCAATGATGGTGGGTAATTTTCAAATTGTTAAAAATAGTTAAAAACAAAGAGACAACACAAAAAAAAGAAAAGAAAAGAAAAGAAAGATGGCAGAGAAAATAAACTTGGATTGAAACAAAGAAAAAGAAGCGAACATCTTCTCACCAAAGGCTGCGAAAAAGCCACACCTTCAGGACCCTTGAAAATACCAGTAGGGTGGCAGCCATTTGAATTTGGGGGGGGGGGGAACCTCATTTTAGTATGCAATTCTAAAATCCCAATAGATGGCAGATGGGAGACAGGCAGTCCCTCAAGTAACCAGGCTCTATACCATGTAGTATAGTGATCAGCATTTGAATACCATCTAGAAGCAAACTTGTAACCAATGCAGTTCAGGAAGCAGAGTTGTAAAGGGTTCACCAGATGAAGGTGAGAAAGGCAAGGGCCCCTAAATAGGCATCACTCTTGAATACAGAAGTGCCATCCCATCCAAGGCCAATGATGGAATATTCCCAGATCTGGGTGGTCCAAATACCCACAACCACTCTATCTTGGTAGGACTAAGTCAGAGACCTTCCACCCCATCCAAATGCAGAATATATAATATAACATAATATAGTAGTTTATCAGTTGTTAAACTACTATGAACATAAATTTGTTCCTGTTGTAAAATTCACAAGCATTTTCAGTATGTGAGTTCCAGCTTTTAACCTGGGCATGGCTAAACTGTCTATTCTGAAGTTCAGAAAGGAATTCTAAACAAACATACTATTAATCACTCTCTTCAGTCATGTCAAAAGAGCTGCCAGTTTCTTTGACCCTGTTCGCCTCCGTCAGCATCCTAGGCATAAGGAAGAAGCTTTTTTGCTGAAATCCTAGAGTTGTAAAGCTAAGAAGAATTGTATAGGCCAGTAAATCTGAAAAAAGAAATGAGTGGGAGAAAATGATGGAATAGCACTTCTTCCATTGTATTTTCCCTTTTTATTGTGGGGAATGGGGTGTCTCTATTACGCTAAAAAAAGACACAGTTAAGAGTACTCCCCAATTACAACATCATTTAGAATAAAAGATCTTTTGGCCTGAGGCAGGGGGATATTTAAGAAAATATAGATTGTCAGGCCTTGAATTGTCTTCTTTTGTCTAATTTTTTAAGAAGCCTAAGATTTGGTTGAGTGCAATTTTGTATTTCTTTTGAGCTGCCTATGTAGATTTTCTTTTCTCTACACCTTATGTAGGCCATTTAAAAAATATGAAAACAAAAAAGAATACCATATTTAATCTACTTTACTTATCTGTTTGGTAACTGTATATCTTCTCTGAAGTTAACTTTGTATTTGTCATTCAAAGGAAAAAACATTCCAGAAGGAAAATGCGGATTCAAAGAATTGGCTCTGGAATTCATTCATATTATTCATGACCTCTTACTAAAAATATCCCTTGCTTGATAATAATAATAATAATAATAATAATAATAATAATAATAATAATAATAATAATAATAATAATAATAATAATAATAATAATAATAATAATAATAATAATAATAATAATAATAATAATAATGATAATGATGATGATGATGATGATGATGATGATGATGATGATGATGATGATAATGATAATAATGATGATAATGATGATAATAATAATAATAATAATAATAATAATAATAATAATAATAATAGTAGTAGTAGTAGTAGTAGTAGTAGTAGTAGTAGCAGTAGTAGTAGTAGTAGTAGTAGTAGTAGTCAATGTACTGGCCTTCCACATCTGATCTACTGTAAACTAGCACAAGCTTTTCAGAAGACGTAAGGAAAGCTAAAGTTAAAAGATTCATCAAATAGTTGACATCACTTGGACTTTGTTGAAAAGAAAAAACATTCTGTCATGAAGCAGCCCTAGAGAAGAAACAGAGATACTTCCTGCGAACTTAATTAGTTTAGATTAATTGGAAAGTTTAAACAAGACATTTCTCAACATTTGTATCATATTTTATTTAAGGAATAGGTAGTTTGTGTTGTTAATGGTTTTTAGGTTTTAGCTAAGTTTTATGACAGTGGTTCTCAACCCAATGGTCCGCAGACCCTTGGGGGATGCACTATCATCACATAGGGTCCGTGAAGGCTTGAAGAAATGTTATGGTTTAAATCTTGAGTTAAGTCTTGGAGGTCTGTGGCACAAAAGATATTTAAAGGGGGTCCGTGGGGAAGAAAAGGTTGAGAACCACTGTTTTATGGTATAAACTACTGAACATCATTTCTAGCCCATAAATAAGTAAATAAGTAAATAAATAAACAAACAAATAAATAAAGTATTATTTCCATGCATACATTGTACTTAGAAGAGTATGCAAATCTATAAAGAGTATTCATCATTTAATTCATTATTTCTTTTCCCCACAAGATAACAAATGGAGTTTGTTATCCAAACAAACCAAAAGTTTATTTGCATATATAAATGTGGGGAATAAACTGATGCAAAAATATAGATGTTATTTTTCTTTCTTTGCAATAAATCAGATCAATTGAAACAAATCTAGATTCACTCAGATCTTTCTCACAGTAATCATACACTTGATTGTATCTGTCTTTTTTTTGAAAAGATAAATCTAAATGCTAAAATATGTGAGAATCTCCTTAAAACTTGAGCAGAAAGATTCTCAGCTTGAAATCAGGTATACTTGATGAATTCTTTTAATTACTGACATTCAAAAATTAATTTGTTTTATTATATTTTTCATAATAACTATCTGGCATCCATTATTGACATTATTTGGAAATTTCTCACCATAGAAAGGGCAGACAAAATGAGCTAATGCATTGTTAATACAAGATGAGCCAGTAGAAAAATCTAATATACAAAATATTATTAATACTAATTTCTAGTTATTACAAAGCAGCCTCTTTACATGTATATCATTGCCTTTTGCACCCCATACATGACTTTAATTAAGATCTAACTTATTCATGACTATAATTCAAATCTAAGTGCTAGTCAAGTGAAATCAGTGTAATTAGTCCCAGGGGGGATTTATATGAGAACATGATTTTCTTTTCATGTTTATGTTTAGGCAAACAGAAAGAGACTTTGAGACTTTAAAAACCTTTGTGAAGCTGCAAGAATAAAAGCCTTGCAACATAGTAAAAATCCATTTAGTTCCATTCCTTTATTGTGGCATACTATATAGAGCAAAACAGGAGAATGACAAATCACCATAAAAGCTCATATTTTTTTATAGTTGGTTATTCAATAAAAAGGAAATAAGAATGTATAAGTTTAATTAGCATTTGAATGAATGTAACATTTTAATTTTTTAGAAGATTTAGAAAGATGATAGTCCAAAATCTTATTTGATTATTTCCTAACTCTATATGAGGGTAGTCATTGCTATATTGTTGTTGTTGTTAGTTGCGAAGTCGTGTCCGACCCATCGCGACCCCATGGACAACGTTCCTCCAGGCCTTCCTGTCCTCTACCATCTTCTGGAGTCCATTTAAGTTCACGCCTACTGCTTCAGTGACTCCATCCAGCCACCTCATTCTCTGTCGTCCCCTTCTTCTACTGCCCTCAATCTTTCCCAGCATTAGGCTCTTCTCCAGTGAGTCCTTTCTTCTCATTAGGTGGCCAAAGTACTTGAGTTTCAACTTCAGGATCTGGCCTTCTAAGGAGCAGTCAGGGTTGATCTCCTCTAGGACTGACCGGTTTGATCGCCTTGCAGTCCAAGGGACTCGCAGGAGTCTTCTCCAGCACCATAGTTCAAAGGCCTCAATTCTTTTGCGTTCAGCCTTTCTTATGGTCCAACTTTCACAGCCATACATTGCAACTGGGAAAACCATGGCCTTGACTATACGTACTTTTGTTGGCAGGGTGATGTCTCTGCTTTTTAGTATGCTGTCTAAATTTGCCATAGCTTTCCTCCCCAGGAGCAAGCGTCTTTTAATTTCTTGGCTGTAGTCCCCATCTGTGGTGATCTTAGAGCCCAGGAAGATAAAATCTGTCACTACCTCCATTTCTTCCCCATCTATTTGCCAGGAATTGAGAGGGCCGGATGCCATGATCTTGGTTTTCTTAATGTTGAGTTTCAAGCCAACTTTTGCACTCTCCTTCTTCACCCGCATCAAGAGGCTCTTTAGTTCCTCTTCACTTTCTGCCATTAGAGTGGTATCATCTGCATATCTTAGGTTGTTGATATTTCTCCCGGCAATCTTAATTCCAACTTTTGATTCATCTAGCCCTGCCTTTCTCATGATGTGCTCTGCATATAAGTTAAATAGGCAGGGCGACAGAATACAGCCTTGCCGGACTCCTTTCCCAATTTTGAACCAATCAGTGGTTCCGTGTCCAGTTCTCACTGTTGCTTCTTGACCCGCATATAGGTTTCTCAAGAGACAAATAAGATGGTCTGGTACTCCCATCTCTTTAAGAACTTGCCACAATTTGTTGTGATCCACACAATCAAAGGCTTTAGCATAGTCAATGAAGCAGAAGTAGATGTTTTTCTGGAACTCCCTAGCTTTCTCCATGATCCAGCGTATGTTGGCAATTTGATCTCTAGTTCCTCTGCCTCTTCGAAATCCTGCCTGTACTTCTGGAAGTTCTCGATCCACATACTGCTGGAGTCTAGCTTGTAGGATTTTAAGCATAACTTTACTTGCATGTGAAATGAGTGCAATGGTGCGATAGTTTGAACATTCTTTGGCATTGCCTTTCTTTGGAATTGGAATGTAAACTGACCTTTTCCAATCCTGTGGCCACTGTTGAGTTTTCCAAATTTGCTGGCAAATTGAGTGTAGCACTTTTACTGCATCGTCTTTTAAGATTTTGAATAGCTCAGCTGGAATACTGTCACCTCCACTAGCTTTGTTGTTGCTCAGCTTTCCTAAGGCCCATTTCACTTCACATTCTAGGATGTCTGGCTCGAGGTCAGTGACCACCCCATCGTGGTTATCAGGGATGCTAAGCTCGTTCTTGTATAGTTCTTCTGTGTAATTTTGCCACCTCTTCTTAATCTCTTCTGCCTCTGTTAGGTCCCTGCCATTTTGGTCCTTTATCATGCCCATCTTTGCATGAAACATTCCCTTCATATCTCCAATTTTCTTGAAGAGATCTCTGGTTCTCCCTATTCTATTGTTCTTCTATTTCTTTGCACTGTTCATTTAAGAAGGCATTCTTATCTCTTCTAGCTATTCTCTGGAATTCTGCATTCAATTGGGTGTATCTTTCTCTTTCTCCCTTGCCTTTCGCTTCCCTTCTTTCCTCAGCTATTTGCAAAGCTTCCTCAGACAGCCATTTTGCTTTCTTGCATTTCTTTTTCTTTGGGATGGTTTTAGTTGCTACCTCTTGTACAATGTTGCGAACCTCCGTCCATAGTTCTTCAGGCACTCTGTCTATCAGATCTAATTCCTTAAATCTATTTGTCATCTCTACTGTATATTCATCAGGGTTATGATTTAGTTCATACTTGAGTGGCCTAGTGTTTTTCCCTACTTTCTTCAATTTAAGCCTAAATTTTGCAACGAGAAGCTCATGATCTGAGCCACAGTCAGCTCCTGGTCTTGTTTTTACCGACTGTATAGAGCTTCTCCATCTTTGGCTGCAGAGCACATAGTCAATCTGATTTCTGTGTTGACCGTCTGGTGATGTCCATGTGTAGAGCCGTCTCTTGGGTTGTTGGAAAAGAGTGTTTGCTATGACCATCGTATTCTCTTGACAAAATTCTATTAGCCTGTGCCCTGCTTCATTTTGTACTCCAAGGCCAAACTTGCCTGTTATTCCGTTTATCTTTTGGCTTCCTACTTTAGCATTCCAATCCCCCATGATGATAAGGACATCATGTTTTGGTGTTGATTCTATAAGGTGCTGTAGTGCTTCATAGAACCGGTCAATTTCATCCTCTTCAGCACCAGTGGTTGGGCCATAGACTTGGATTACTGTGATATTGAATGGCTTGCTTTGGATTCGCACTGAGATCATTTTGGGGATTGTATCCCAGTATTGCTTTTCCTACTCTTTTATTGACTATGAAGGCTACTCCATTTCTTCTGAGGGATTCTTGCCCGCAGTAGTATACCTGATGGTCCTCTGAATTAAATTCACCCATTCCTGTCCATTTTAGTTCGCTGATTCCTAATATGTCGATGTTCAGTCTTGTCATCTCTTGTTTGACCACGTCCAGTTTGCCTTGATTCATGGATCTTACATTCCAGGTTCCTATGGAGAAAAAATCTTTACAGCATCGGACTTTCCTTTCACCACCAGATGCATCCACAGCTGAGCGTCCTTTTGGCTTTGGCCCAGTTGCTTCACTCTTTCTGGCGCTACTAGTACTAGCCCTCTGCTCTTCCCCAGTAGCATATTGGACACCTTCCGACCTGAGGGGCTCATCTTCCAGCGTCATATCTTTTTGCCTTTTAGTACTGTCCATGGGGTTTTCATGGCAAAGATACTGGAGTGGGTTGCCATTTCCTTCTCCAGTGGATCACATTTTGTCAGAACTCTCTGCTATGACCTGTCCATCTTGGGTGGCCCTACACGGCATAGCTCATAACTTCATTGAGTTACGCAAGCCCCTTCGCCACGACAAGGCAGTAATCCATGAAGGAGATTGCTATATTATATACATATAATAAGAAATGGCAAGACATTTCCACAACAGAAAATAACACAATTACCAAGAGGAGCATTGCCAGAGACTTTTGAGACTCAGTTTGATTAAATAAGATATCATACATATTATAAGGAAATCTTCCAATTGTCCTAGCAGAGTGCTTTCTGGCCAGCAAATCATTCAGTATCCTAGAATACCAAGAGATTTCAAAGGCCAGTCTCAAAGTTTCTGCAATAGATGTTAAATCCTTGGATGAATCAGATTATGAAAAGGCCATTATCTGAGAGGTTTGGAGGAATAGATTGTACATTCGTACAGAACTAGAAGAAACAGCCCAAAACAATATAATTAATTTATCCTTTGTGCCTACTTCCTATATTGAAATATGGAAAGATTCTGAAGACTATTGACCTATATAGCTCAGTACTGTCGAATGTTTCTAACACTTCAAAGTTTTCAACCAGGAATCTTTTCTGATCTTTCCTGGAGTTATCATAGATTGTCTATGCATTTTAATTTTAAAATTAGACTTAGTATATGTGTAAATTTTTTAAAAGAAAGTTTTTAATGCTTGTAGTAGCAAGCAGAAATAAGAATATAATAAAAGCTTTGTACAAGCTTTCATTCATGATACTTTAACCGATTAAATATAAAAATAAGAATTCCAATAAATTTGAACGGCATGTTTTTTCATGGGGGATTGTTTAGCATTTCTGCAATAGTGACTTGCAGTATCTTCAGTAAAGTGAATTATAGAATCATGGACCTTGGAAGTCTTTTAGTCCAACCCCCTGCCCATGGCAGGAGTCCTCATAGCATCTAAGACAAATGGTTATCCATTTTTTTCTAGAAAACCTCCAGCAATGGAACACCCACCACACTTCAAGGCAAGCCATTCCATAGTTTCATAATTCTCACTGTTATAAAGCCTATCCTAATTTATATTATTTTGGCAAAGTGTAGAACTATTAAACCAATAAAATAATATATCCATTGATCTATTTTAAAGCAAATAAAAATAAAATTTAAAATAAAACTTTGGCAATTTAATAAAAGTTCACTATATTAAATTGTCCTTACCAACTTCATATCTTCTTTGATACATAACTGTTCTAAATTTCATAAATAAGTATTTAAAAATCAATGGAAAATTATCTTCATTTTCTGTGAATTTAAAAGTTGCCAGGTGACAGTATATCTGTTAAAATGAATATTGCTTTATGTTTTCATGTTCATTTCTTTCACTTAACTGTATATCTATTATTTATTTCTATATATTAAATTGCATAGTTTGAGTCATTGATGTGATCTTCACTATATTTTGTAACTGAGTCATGAGTATTATTTCTGTCAAAAATCTGAAATATATTGCTTTAGCTCTTACACTTGATGTGCTCTACTTGTTTTTGATTGGAGGTCCCAACATCTTCGTCAAACAATCTTGGTCAAGCAATCCAGAACATTTGACTCATAGTAGGAAGGGGAGAGCTGTTTACATACATTACTTTATCAGTTTATTTTATTTATTTATTATTAAATTTCTGTGTCATCCATCTCCCCTACAAGGTGACTTGGTACTCAGTTCAATTGTTCAGTTCATCTTCCTCTATCATTACAGTCTTTAATATCCAGCTAAATGTACAGCATATGTTCATTGGATTTTAGTTCAAAATCAACCATAAAAACTGGAAGTCTATTCCAAAGGCCATTCATGTTTAGCTATTATTACAAGAATCCATAATAACAGCTGTAGAAGTAGTCATTATTTTTCTTCTCTAAAGAAAGGATTGAAGTGAATGGGAGTTCTTGCTTCTACGTTGCAGGAGTCTTCCACACAAACTAGAGGATTCTAGCACTGTTAGTGTGAAAATTAAATGACGGATGTTTTGATATGAGCATTATTAGGAGTATATGTTCAAAATTATTTAATCTGGATTAAGCACTGTATAAACTTCATGTCTATTGTACAATGCAGGGGAAGAAAGCTCTGGCTTACTGCTTTTATGCCCATTGAGATATATGAAAATAAGATGTGCTACACTGGCTTCAGAGGATTCTCAGTGCTGAGCAGATATTTTTTAAAAATGTGACATATGCCATAATATCAACCAAGAGCAGAAAACGCCATATGCATGAAAGATGATAGGTTAAAGATATGGTATATTTTGAAGAACAGATTCAGATAAGAATGGTAGATTTTTAATACTAGCATTTCAAATCAAAAAAGATAAAATCACCATTTCCAAAACAAAACAAAATTTTATAAACGGTTTGTCAATCACTTCTTGAAATTGTAAAATGAGATATATTGATTTTAGGGTATGTAAATGCTTTTGTTTTTGGGGGGAGGGGGAAATTAGACCAGTGAAATGCTGCACATATGTAGACTTCAGCAAGGCATTTGACAAAGTAGACCACAACCTACTCCTTGATAAGCTAGAAAAATGTGGGATAGACAGCATCATCACCAGATGGATTTGTAACTGGCTGACAAACCATACTCAATGAGTAGTTCTTAATGGTACTACATCTACATGGAGGGAAGTAAGCAGTGGGGTACCACAAGGTTCTGTCTTAGGCCCAGTACTCTTCAATATCTTCATAAATGACTTAGATGAGGGAATAGAAGGGGAACTCATCAAATTTGCAGATGACAGTAAGCAGACAGGAATAGTCAACACCCCAGAAGACAAGCTCAGAATCCAAAAAGATCTTGACAGACTTGAACAATGGGCCTTATCCAACAAAATGATATTTAATGTGGAGGAAAGCAAGGTTTTACACTTGGGCAGGAAAAAACAATGGTACAAGTACGGATCAGGTGAATCCTGGCTCAAAAACAGTAACTGTGAGAGGGACCTTGGAGTCCTAGTGGACGATCACTTAAACATGAGTCAGCAGTGTGCAGCAGCAACCAAAAAAGCTAATACAACCCTTGGTTGTATAAACAGGGGCATAGAATCAAAATCACATGAAGTATTAGTACCACTTTATAAAGCCTTAGTAAGGTCACATCTGGAATACTGCATCCACTTTTGGTCACCACATTACAAAAAAGATGTTGAGACTTGGGGAAAAGTGCAAAGAAGAGCAACTAAGATGATTAAAAGCCTGGAGACTAAAACATATGAAGAATGGTTGCAGGATTTGGGAATGGCCAGTCTAGAGAAAAGAAGGACTAGGGGGACATGATAGCAGTATTCCGCTATCTGAAAGGCTGCCACAAGGAGGAGGGGGTCAATTTATTTTCCAAAGCACCAGAAGGCAAGACAAGAAACAACGGATGGAAACTAATCAAGGAGAGAAGCAACGTGGAATTAAGGAGATAATTCCTAACAGTGAGGACAATTAAGCAGTGCCTTCAGACATTGTGAGTGCTTCACCACTCGAGGTTTTAAAGAAGAGACTGGAAAGCCACTTGTCTGAAATGATATAGGGACTAGAAGACCTCCAAAGTCCCTTCCAGCTCTATTCTATTCTGATTGACTGCTTTCTCTAAAGCTTGATAAACCAAGGATATATAGAACTTTGGCAAAATTATATAATGTTGAAAATTACATTACATTACTTTTTTTTATAGACACATAGAGATATAAATATCTCCTTTTCCTTTTTCTCCTTCTCATAAAACATTTAAGAAAGGATACATGGTGGATGTTGGCTTTGTTGCTAAGTTTATGTAAATTGAAGTGCTCAACTCATCTATAAAGACAACATTCCAGTAATTGTATCTTATAGATAAAATTTGAACTATTGGTCAGAAAAGTGAACATTGAATAATGTATTATTAGTACAAAATGAAGTGCCAATCTGAATTAAAGAATTTCTTCCAAATTAATTTGCCACCTGATTTTCTTTAGTCACAGCATGGAAAACTAGGAAAGTGTTTATAAGAGATCTATTCATTCTATAACATAGAAAGAAAGCTATTCAAAAATGGAACAATGTATTGAACAATTTGAAAAAAAAATTGAATCAAAACACAAGCATAACCCAATGCTATTTCAAAAAAAAAATTAAGGTTAGTGATATTCACTTAGATCTTCTGGAAGCAAGAGAAAAAGAAAGAAAATAAAATTTTATTAAACATGTTTAAAAGGTAATAAAAAAGACAGATTATTGGCTTAATAACTGAATGGGAGAAAAGAGCTATTAATTTAATCTGTATAGCAAGAGATATATCTCATCTGCAGATGAGATGAGAAATCAACTTGTTAAATATTTATTACTATAAGATTCTGAAGGAAATCTTCATAAAGTCAATTAACTCAGGTAATTAAACAAATAAAACAGAATTATCTTCATCATGGCAAGCAACTTTTATATCTTATTTATAAAGAAGGGAGTGATCCAACCATCCAGAATTACAGAAACCTATATATTTACTGGAAGACTAAATAGGACTAAATAGTCCTCTATATGAATAATAAGCTCTGATCAAATACTATTTATCCAAGAGAGAGATCTATAAAGGGCAATATATAATGCATCTTGAATGCTTTTGATGGTACCAGTCAAAAAATAAGAAAAAGCAGAGACTATTTTCTTAATGGAGTAAAAAACCTTTGGACTGGCTCTTTAATTCTGTCATCATTCAAGAAGATGAACTATGGTCCATTATCATTGATTGGAAATAATTTCACTTTTTCAAGTGTTCAAATCTGCTGTATCACAAAAGGAACAAGACAAGGGTGCCCTCTTTTCTTCTCCTTGTTACTGGATCTAGAGCTATTTGGAAGAAAGATTCAGCAGAATAGTAAAATTTCCAGAATGAAATGGCAAATAAGAATATAGTAATGAAATTGTACTTAACAGTTCTCTAAAGGATTCTCTACATTTGTTAATGGAATATAAACAGCAACACATTATGGACATTCACATTATCAGCAGCACATTTAGTAAGAATAAAACACTTACTTATTTAGAAAATGTATATGGCTGCCCACTCACTCTAGTGACTGGGAGGCTTACAAAAATATGATTAAATGGAATTTATACAAAGACAAACACCTTCAAATAAGTAACAGGGTATAACATTAGATTTAAACCAATTATATCCTCAGGAATTAATTTAATAGAAATAATAAGCATTTGTTTGAAAGAACTAATTATTTGCAGATTTGGAAGAGCATTCAGACAGGCATACTCAAATGGAAAATAATAAGCCTACCTTAGCTAGAAAGAATAACAGTAAAAATTATTATTAAAGGTTAATTTCCTATTAAAAATAACCCAAAAAGAATTACTGAAAAGTTCAGGGATGAACAGCAAAACCAAGCAATTAAATCTAGTTAAATAAACACCCAGGAATTAAACATAAGATTTTACAAGTGGGTGAGATAAATTGTACCAAATCTGTAAGGCTAGTTAATTTAGCTGGATTACAGACTGGATTATACCGCCATATGATTGTGTCATTCAAAGAAGCAGGATTTAGAGAAGGCCTACATAAATATCTTTGGATCAATAGGAAAAGAATAACTACCATTAGAAGTGGTTTATAAAAAGTATGGGACACACAAACACACACATGCAGGCACACAAACATAAATCCAGATAGGTTTATCTCTTATCTATAAGAATTTATATGTAAATTGGTACTAAAATGCAATTCAGAAACTGAACAAGTTAAATGCATGTAGTTTAAACAGGACTGTTCATTTGCTTGGGAATAAATGGAAATAAATATCAAATTCATATGAATCTTAGTGAATTTTCACAAGAAATTTGATTAAATGATCTTCTTCTAGTACATTATCCCTAAATAATTCAGAAAATTATTTAAAATGTAAAAATATTTGTTTTACTATACCTCTGTCCACAAGAGAACCAATAATTTTAAATTTCCATTTTAGGAAAAGTTGTTGAGAAGGTCACTGGACTGCAGCTGCAGGGATCCCTGGAGAAAACAAATTATCTAAATCTATTTTAGTCAGGTTTTGTATCACAATTTAGTATGGAAATAACCTTCGTTATACACGGAATGATGTGGAAGAGCTGGGATAGAGATGGTTCATCCAACCTTAGCCCCTTGACCATATCTTCTGAATTGGCTGCAGTAAATGGGGGAAAACAGTTTTATAGTAGTTTATAGCCTGCCTTTGGGGCTGGTTTCAACCAAAGTGGTTGGGCATTGGCTAAAACAAAGAAGTATCAATATTTTTTAAAAAGAAATCAATTTTCCAGTGCAACAAGGCATCTAAATAGCAAACCGATAGTTTGCAGAGCAGATGTATGGAAAAAGGCCAATTCGTGCATATAATCCTATGCTTTGTTTAATAATTCAATGGCTTATTTTTCTTAATTAAATGTAAAGGATACAATTTCATGAGGCATAAGCTACACCAAGTGATGAAGAAAAAGAAATACTGCATGACTAGAACTGCACTTAATATTTACAGTAAGTTTGCAAGCTAAAATACTTTGCTAACATCTAGGAAAAAATCTCTCTCTGAAATATTCCTTTCTGTTTGATTAAAGCAGAGCACTGTCTAAAATATGTTAACAAGCAAGTTATAGTCATGTTAATAAAATGTATTTGTTGTTATTAAGTTACTCTTTCCTTTATGTTCACTTAAAACAGAGAGAGAGGGGCTTCTATTTTTCTCAGATAAAGCTGTTCTGAAGAAGAAACCATTGTGATATATCTTATCATGCAATTATGGGAAATAGGTCAGAAAAGCTGAGACTATTCAAATATCATTCTCAAGTTCCAAAAATCAATCACCAGCATCGCTTAGAAAATAAAAAGAAACTTTCCAGACCCAGGGGACAGGGAATGAAGAAGAGCTCTTTCTAGAAAACTTCAATGGCTTTTCATGAAAGCAATATTGACTCTCAATTACCTAGAGATAGAGTATTGTTAAAAGGAACAAAGAAGTGACACCTGGAGAATATCTTTCTCTAAATAGCACTTTTGATTTACTTACATGCTATCTGATATTGTGATCTGGATGGTTGATTTAATCTAAACTTCAAAACACATATACCTCAATAATTCCAGGAAAAAAAGTGGTAGAAAAGAAGCATTTTGCGATTTTTAGTATACAAAATCTATAGTGTGGTCATGCAGATCCATGTTCATTGGCCAACAATTGATATAAGCCAAGCATACCTATAGAACTTTAAGGATTGGCCTAGCTTTATTATTGAATTATGTACAGCACAAAAGAAAGAACTATGTAGTTGTAAAATGTAACAGCCAAAATGCTCCATTATGAATGGAGAAAGGAAAGGAATGGTTTGTGGAATATATGCAAATAACTGAAATCTAGGACAGTAACTAAAAAAGAAAGAAATAGTTCCATATCAATACATTCTCTTTCTTCTGAGCAATATGTGCTTATGACTCTAAAACATGTGTAAAACATGAGCAAAATGCACTTTGTAATATTTGTGTTCGACTCTTTCACATTCTGTTCTGCCTTTGGTAGCTGGTTTTTGTAGTTAGTCAGCCTTGCTTCATTATTTGATGGCTTCCTCCCCAAAGTCATGTTCAATCTTGGCAAGATGCCACATGTAGACAGTTGGCTGCTATCCTTTCTGTTTCATCTATCAAAAACAATATATTCCTGCTGCTCTTGAAGCTCAAATTAGATTCCTGAATAGGATGTTGAAAATCAGGATTGCTATGAGCAGCTTTCCCCAAAATACTATTCCATTTTTGCTAAATGGAACAGTTAAACGAGTTAAGCTGAACAGACATTAAACAAACTGTGTTATAATATTCTGCTTTGCAACTGGTTTTTTTTAATAAACATCTATCATTTCCATTTCTAGAACAGATGCTGTTTTTAGGGAGAGGTTGTTATTTCACATTTGAATTTTGTAACAAGCCTTAAATGGATACTTACTGTCTAGTCCTAGCAATGAGTTTATTTTTAACTTTCTCAAAGAAAAAAAAATCTCTATTCACATTTATTTACCTCAATTCTTCAGATTCTTTAATTCATTGAGTTTCTCTGCAGCTCTCTTATCTTTTGGCTTATTTTTAATGTCAATTGATTAATAAACCGATCACTGTCCCAAAGGTGCTTTTCAAAAGGCAACTGGACTTTCTTTGTTTTTCTTTGAAGATGTTTCACTTCTCATCCAAGAAGCTTCTTCAGTTCTTCAAACTTCTTGAAAGAGAGGCGAAACATCTTCGAGGAAAAACAAAGAAAGTCCAGTTGCCTTTTAAAAAGCACCTTTGGGACAACCATGACCTGGATGACTGAGATTCTCCATAGACATCAAACCAATTATTGCCTTGGTCGATGTTGACTTTGACGTTATACAGATTTAGATATACATTTAGATATGGTGGCAATGTGGCTGTGACATTGTCACCCCATTGATCACCAGGGTTGATTTGGCTGATCTGGTTGGCTAGATGCATGTCCCCTTCCTCCCTTACCATTCCATGTGCCTCCCTCCCAAAGCTGCATTTTTGGTGGAAGAAGACAACCATCCTAAATAGAAGGAGTGTACTGATCTTCAGTTTAACAGTATATGATAGCTCTGCTCCCCTGCTAAAGAAACTCCACAGAAACTCAAAGTCCACGTGTTATTCTAATTATTTTCTCCACTAAAATGTCTTTAATACATCTTTTATTATTTGCTTATTTATATACATATTCCATGCCAGTATTACTTGGTTATCTTCATCTTGACAAGACTTCCCTTTTTTGAAGTGAACATTCTAATGTAGCATATCTTCTCTATCATTTCTCTATCACTGTGTGATATTCATATCAATCTCTTGAATTTGATGAAAATTTTCTTGATCAAAATTATATGTTAAACTTTATTTTTATGATTTTCAATAATTTCTCAGTTAACCTGACCTTTCACCTTCCTTTTTATCAATTCTTTCTGTTAAAAAAGTGTTGCCTTTTTAAATAAATTTTGACTGTACTTCCTTGAAAATTTTCCACTTAACAATATGTTAAATTTGATGGCACTTGGTCAATGCATAAAGTCTACAGCTATAGAAGCAGGAATCAATGATGGTCATGTTCTGTCTACTTCCTTACACTATTATTTGCACATCTGAGAATTATTACATCTATTACTTCATCTTTGGTAACCATTCTGGTAAGTTAAAAAAATTAAATAATCAACTTACTCTGATTTTTCACCATTTTTCTATAACTTAACTTCATTTTCCCAAAAAACCCAGTTTAGTCTAATACATTTATTTGCAGATCTGTGCTCACTAATGCATCATATAATCTATTTAACATTCCCTTCAAATGATTTAGGATCTTAACCAACAAACTAATATTATCTAAGTATTAAAATGCATAATAATTTATGTCCCCAATCAGCAAAACACTGATTTCACAAGAAGCATTTTACACAGTTTCCATATTTTTAGTAAAAAAAGCAAACAAACCTGTCATTCTTTCCAAGTATACCATGTCAAGAAAACAGATATCATGAGCCTCACTGAAAGACAGCACTGAAACACATAGCACATAGCAGCAGAAGGACAGGCACTAACCACCAGATCTATAGAAGCAGGGCTCTACTAGACAGGATCCAAGGTGCAGTCTATGCCTCAGAAACTGTCCAATACATAGTGGCAGGGTATAAGATTGCAGGCAGGAACAGCATACACTGAACAGCATAACCAAATAGCTGGCATCGTGTATAGGAGCATCTGTAAATTGAAATGGGAGATTCCACAGAAGCTCCTGGTGAATAACAGGCTAAGATTTCCAGATCCATTCAGGTACTGCCCAATCAATCAGATATCATGGTAGTAGATAAGGACCAGAAGATAGCAGCGGTGATAGATATAGTTATGTCAAGTGACAACAATATCAGGAAGAAGGAGTATGAGAAGCTCTAGAAGTACAGGGCCCAAAGGATGAACTAGAAAGCATGCAGAAAGTAAAGGCCAAAGTGGTCCCAGTGTAATAGGAGCACTCAGGACTGTGATGTCTAGGCTAGGAGAGTAGTTCCAACACATCACTGGAATATGATGTTCTCTGTTCATTAAAAACAACTAAAACACTGTGCAGTACTTTCAAATTACCAGGCCTTTGTCTATGGAGGTTCTCAGTCATCCAGGTCATGGTTGTCCCAAACATGCTTTTTTTTTTCTCACAAGGCAACTGGACTTTCTTTGAAGACGTTTCACTTCTCATCCAAGAAGCTTCTTCAGCTTTGGCTGGATGGTGGGGAATGGAAGGATTTATACTCCTTGCAGACAGCTGGTCATTTGCATTCTTTTAGAGAATCATTGAGGCCACATGGAGGGTTTAAAAAAAAAGTACCATGCCTTTGTTAGAGGACCTGAGATAGGACCTATAGGAGAGATTACACACATAAACATGTATGTAAATGTGCAATGTATATACACAGTATATAGCGTATAATAATTTAAAGAAAGATACAAAAGATGTCATATATATGGTGCTCTTTCCAACTGGGTGAATTTACAGCTACTTTTCTTAATAACCTGCTGCTTCTCTTATTTATTTGCTTATACATTTTAATTAACATGTTAATTATCATGAATTTTAATTATTTTTATTCAGACATTTTATCTGTGATTTTAATGCATTGTAAGCCATCTGAGAAAACTTGCTGTTGAAGAATGGTTCTCACATTTTAAAAATGCATGCATATGAATGAATAAAACATGATGTGTATACTGATAATGAGCCTTAATGAAGATCACTGTAAACGTAAAAACTCTTAAGTTCACACTGTCTACCTTGCATTATTTATTTGTTTGTATAATATTATTTTCTATCAAAGGCCTCAAAACAGAATACCCAATTCTCTCTCCTCCTATTCTCAGTAATCTATGAAATACTGTAAATAAGAAATGGTAACTGGTCCAGACGTATTCTGGAAATATAATAACTGAATATTCAGTCTTGATCTCTCCAGTTCTAACTCAATCTGTTATATTCACTATTAGGAATTCTCTTTGAAATACATGTGCTTTGGCTTACAAGTTTAGAATAAGTAATAATACTCATATAATTCATCTTCTTATTAAAATGCAATTAATCATCCAAGGACCTAGGTTTCTACATGTCCTGAATGTTTTAGCCCCGGAGATCTCTAAATTTATTACCAATGTGCAATTTTTAATGTGACAGAAGAAGAAATTTTTAAATAAATCAACTATATGCTATCAAAATGAAAGTAAGTATTTGTGTTGGCCACTATTTTTTGAAGAATGTGATCTCTAACACAGGTAGTACTCAAGTTACAACCATTTGTTTAACAATTATTTGAAGTTACATTAGTGCTGGAAAAAATTACTTACAACTAGTCCTCACACCTACAACTACCACAGCCTCCCTGTGATCGTGTATGTAATCATGAGTCAGACATTTGGCAACCAGCATGCATTTAGAATGGTTATAGTATCCCAGAATCATGTGATCAACATTTATGATCTTCCCAATTATGCTAATTTGGAGCAGCTTGTGAACATACTTCCACACTGCTGATATGGTGACATTCAATATTCTAAATTTAATTATTCCTGTAATATGGTGGCTTGGTAAATTTACTACTTTTATGCTTACAGCAGTGTTGACAAAGCATTCCTGCATGTAGATTTATAATGATTTGAAAACGTGCTGCTACAAGAACAAAATGGTACTATTATTAACAAACCAAGAGCAACTCGGTATAAATCACAAAGATTTATTTCTTTAATGATATTATATATTACTTTCTCTCTCTGCCACTTAACAATATAAATCTGTTATTACTACCTCTAATCTGTCAGAATCATCTGTCCTTCTGGAAGAACCAAGGAACAGCACTGCTGCCAGATATGTACACATGGGAAATATAACAATTCCTAGCGTATTATAACATATTAACTTAAAAACAAATTCTCCTTACATATTTTTTTTTAAAGCATCCATTAATTGCATGTTATAGCACACTGGCTCAATAGCAGAAAGAATGAAAACAAATTGTTATATTAAGGAAGGAAGTTTGAAAACCAATCTTCCCATACTTTCTCAGTTATCCAAACTGCTATTATTATACATTAAACAGATTTCTTGATTTTTTTTGTTCAGCAGGCAAAATTTAATCCAGAAACAGGATCATGATATTAAAATTACTCAGTTTCAGTTACAGGCAGTCCTCGACTTACGACTACAATTGAGCCCAGCATTTCTGTTGCTAAGTGACACATTTGTTAAATGGGTTTTGCCCCCATTTTACGACTTTTCTTGCCACAATTGTTAAGTGAATCACTGCAGTTCTTAACTTATTAAACAAGGTTGTTAAGTGAATCTGGCTTCCCCGTTGATTTTGCTTGTCAAAAGGTCGCAAAGGGGATCACATGACCCCAGGATACCACACCCATCATAAATGTGAGCCAGTTGCCAAGCGTCTGAATTTTGATCATGTGACCATGACGATTCTGCAATGGTCATAAGTACGAAAAACAGTAATAAGTCACTTTTTTCAGTGACGTTGTAACTTTGAATGGTCACTAAGTGAACTGTTGTAAGTCAAGGACTATCTGTATAACTCTCACATCATATCTAATTCATCATTATCTAGGAAATATTGCTATGCATTATTTTGATCTCTTATATACCTTCTGAATACAGCAATTGTACTAGAGGGTTTCCAAACATAAATAATGCAGGTCAGTTAAACATAAGAGCAGAAGAAGAAAAATTCCGTAAAGAACTGTGCTGGATTTGAACCCATGAAGACTGTTTCTGTTCATAATAAACGATAGTGTATCATAGGAATGCAACTTTCATGGGGCTGAGGGCGCATCAGGTTTTGAACAGGAGTTCAGGAGTCATACTGAAACAGGAAGCGGGACACTATATAAATAATTAAAAATATGAAATGGGGTGACAATTACATTAATTAAATATTAATGTTAGTTCAGGTGGTCCCTGACTTATGACCACAATTGAGCCCAAAATTTTTGTTGTTAAGTGAGACATTTAAGTGAGTTTGGCCCCATTTTACGAGCTTTCTTGCCACAGTTGTTAAGTGAATCACTGCAGTTGATAAGTTAGTAATCTGGTTATTAAGTGAATCTGGCTTGCTTTTAAAACGCGGAAGAAGCAGGGTGCACCATGTCCTCAAACTGCTCCTGATACTTGGCTGAAATCTTAAAGAACCTGTGGAAACTCCAGGTAAATTGAAAAGCAAAAGGGATTATCTGTTGAAAGAATCTTTTATCTCTGTAAAGATATATAAAGGCCTAGTACTTTGGATAGATACTTATTGTTTTTGTTATGTAAGTCTAATACTCTTTATTTTTCTGTCCAAGTTCAGTAATTATGTATCCTTCAGAATTTTATGAACATATAGGATTGTCTGCAAAAAGATACTTTCTTAATTTCAAATTTCTTGTGATTTACAATATTAAAATCCAATTCACTGTCCCATCTTTGTTATGATGACTTTGGGCTTGTAAACAAGTGAATTGTACTCTAAACAGAATATTGCAAATTCATTTGAGTCAATCCGATTGATGGTGAAAATGTATAATGACCAGCTAGACATATCAGGAGGAGTGTGACTCTCAGGAAATTATAATTTTAATAAGACAAAACCCAAAAAATAAAGATGGGTTGATGGATGGAGCATAACAATATTTATTTTATGGTTTATTTTCATTTTAAAAAATCCAAGTCAATCTCATCTCTTTCTGATTTCATGACAAATCCATATAGTTTTCTTGGCAACAGTGTGGGAGTGGTTTCCATTGACTCTTTCAAAATGAGATGAATTCCTGGTGATTCTACCCATGCAGTTTTCTTTGCTGTGTCATAGAAAAGGTTTGCCATTGCCTTCAGAAATGTGTTTGTGTTTCCTTGAGTAATCAATAGCCTATAATTTCAGGGTAACGCCCCATCCAAATGCTAATCAGGGCCAACCCTGCTCAGTTTCCACCACAAAGGCGCTGCCAGCTATTAAATATATAAAGATGCCCTTGACTTCTGCTTAACTCTGGTGATCATGCAGTTTTAGGGCACAGTTTGGAAGTAATGTACCATTCCATACTTCCAAGGTATTCATTTACTTACTTACTTACTTACTTACTTACTTACTTACTTACTTACTTACTTACTTACTTACTTACTTACTTACTTCCAGTCAAGTCTACAGTCCTGGGATTTCCTGAAGGTCTTATCGAAGTATTAACAAAGCCTGTCCCTATTTAGTATACAAGCCCAGACATGTTACTTACCTGCTGAAATTCAATTCACTTTAAATTACATTAAATCATTTCAATTTTTGTTTCAGCATCAGTCCTTGTTTTGTGTTCTTTTGTGCTCTTACTCCTTTAATTTGGAGATTATCATTCAAAGTTTAAGTAGGCATACAGGCCAAAAATGTTATTTACTCTTGAGTTAAAGTCAATCATATTACTTGACTCCTATTCAAAATGCAAGATTTAAAATGTATCAGATGATAAGTCTAGCCCCATGACTTCCATGACTGAAAAAGAAGGGGGATTGTCATTTAAAGATGACAAAAGTTTCAGATTTAGGCTGCGCCACATGATTCATATTATCCAAATATTAAATGATCACAAGACTTTTGATGTAGAAATTACAATTGTGGAATAAATATAAAAAACCGCCAAGAAAACAAACACATGACTCCACTGATTAAATCAACCCAGAATTCTCATTCAAGGCACAAATTACCAGGCTCAAATTATCCTACTTAGGAGAAAGTTACCTACTGATGGTAATTGGGATCTGGAATTCTGTTGCTAAACAATGATGTTGTAAGGCATGGTGTCACATGACCACACCAACTTACAATAGCAGTTCCATAAATCCCATGCAGTTACAATGTCCCATAGTCATGATTGCCATTTCTACCTTCTGCCAAGTCCCATATTGACTTTGCTTGTGGGAAACCACAATGAAGTTCACAAATGGCAATTATATGATTGATAGTGCTGCTGTGACATCATAATTGATCCAGTTGCCAAGTGCCTGAATTGTGATCACATGACTACTGAGACATTGTGAACCCATAATAAGTATTTTTGTTCAGTGCCATTGTAACTTTGAACATTTACATTATGAGTGGACATTAAATTAGGACAACATATATGTGATACCTAGCTCTTTGGAGAAGGGTTTAATTCTGGGAAAGATGGAAAGAAAGAGAAGAGGATAACCAGTAGCAAAATGAATGTACTCAGTTATAGCAGCAAAGGCTGTACTACTGGAAGGCCTGAAGGACCGGGTTAGCAATACGCAGGGAAAAAATTCTATCCTTATGATTGCTGATAGTCAGTGCCAATTTGATGGTACATAGTCAATCAATCAATATGCTAAAATCTTCATCTATACTCTTCAAATCTTAAGATAATAGTTGTAGACTCTGTACATTGCTGGAGCTTCTGAGACATGTAATCACCAAACTGGAAAATATTAATCTACGGCTGTTAAACAAAGACAACACACCAGTGTTTTCTGATATTATTTTCCAAATTACTTTATTAATCATATTTTACATGCCATCAGACCTATACCCTGAAGTGCAAGTACATGTTTCTGAGGTATTAAAATTGGAGAAAACCATGCACAAATTTCATGTAACAAAAAATACAGTGCTTATCAGGTAAGGTATTGGATGGGTATTTGGAACTCAGAATTAAGTAACATGACAGTTTTTTTAATAGTATGATATTCAAATAACCCTGACATTTTCTGTACATTCACACAACATACACAACATTGTTTAGAGCAGTGTGCACAGTACAGTTATATAGTTTGTTCACTGTAATGTTGAGTACAGCTCTAAATTGTTAGCATAAAATTAACATCCAAATTGCATCCTATCATGCTATGCTGTGTTCTGCATTATGTAGCCTATGACTGGCATACACTGTCAATCAATATTTTGATTTATGGTACAGATTATCTCTAACTTTCCATCCTTTGATGCCTGATATTAAAAACTAAACCATTGGATAATAAAGCAGCAAAATCCAGAAGTTTTGAGACTCTATTTCTCTAACTTTAATTGGCTGAGAATTCTTGAAATTATAGTCCTAACACATTTGAAAACTACCAGGTTCAGAAAGACATGTCTAAAGTGTATCAGAGTAGGTTGAGGTGTAAAGCAAGAACAGTAATAATATTTGGCTTTGACCAGTTGTTTTCAAATTCTTTTTCCTCAGTCAGTGATCTGCTCATATTAAAAAGCCTATTTCTCTGCATGTAGAACGTGAAAGAATTAATTTACCCAGGAGACACAAGCCACTTCAGATAGTTTAGAACAGTATTTTCCAAACGTGGAAACTTAAAGATATGTGGATTTCAACTTCTAGAATTTTCCAGCCAGCATGCTGAGTTGAAGTCCACACATCTTAAAGTTGCCAATTTTGAAAAAAAACTGCTTTAGAACAAAAAAGAGTCATATAGATTAAGCAATTAAAATCATATATTTCAGATCATAATTCAGAAATAATCTCTAGATTTTAATTTCTAGGATTGGTGTTAGAAACAGCAACTGCTAAGAATTAGGTAGCATGTCAGAGTGCAACAAGATTGAGACTGACAGTATGGTAGTCTTGCTACACCAGTGGCTACAAGCCACCATGCAAAATTACTCACAATGCAGCAAATTACAGTAATGTTTTGCTAGATTCTCACTGTGGGAATTTTAAATGGGAGATCCTAGTTTGTTGCTACTAGCACCAGTTGTCCATGAATGTAACCAACTTAGTTACATTCCACTAATAACTACCACTGATCCAGGAAATATAAACAGAACACCTTCTATTTCTGTTTTGGTTGATATGACCTACATTTAGATCTGATTTTTATCAAGGATGCAGAGTAGAACTGGATGATAACATACCTCAATTTTGTTTCAGCTGTAATGTTAAAGGTAAATAAAGCTGCTATCAGTCAATTTAATGAAGAAATTAGGATTATGAATTAATAGTACTATAACAAGTATTTATGTGAAAGTTCGTTAAACTTCAAATTTTTCTATAATCTTAGGATATTAATGTAGAGAGCCATTAATTAATAAAAGTTCAAGCAGGCCATTTCATTAATGCAATGTGCAGGCTGCTTTCTTTAAGCTTAATTTGCTGAACATGTGGAGGTTTGCCCAAACTGTTCCTTTATAAATGTATGCAAATCATTCCATCACAATCTGGAAATAAAAGAATTTTGAAAATATATGAAAGGTTTTGTAGAGCAATAAGCTGTGCTATAAACCAATTTGACAAGCTGTAACCCAAAGTTTCATACCTAACCAAAAGTACTCCTGTGTACAAAAGTTTAAATTACCTTACTGTAAATCAAAATGAGAATCATAAATCTTGCAGACACTTTTGCTTTCCTTTCTTAAGTAGTAGTAAGTTTGGACAGCCTTTTCTATAGATTGTTCCATTAATAAGCAGGAAAATATTGAGCCTAAGTGAAAATCTATTTTCACCTTCCTAGAGATAGAATGTAGAAGGGAGAGGAAGAACACAAAACTAAGTAATGTTCATCAAATAAGAAGTGAAATACCATTTTCTTGTTCAAAATCATTCTATTAGCTATTTTATGTTTCACATTATCCTGCCCTTGGAACATCTCTAGAAAAGTCTCTCAAGGATTAATTTTGAGCGGAATAAATGATAGCAGCAATTTCCATGAATGGAACAGAAAGAACCTCCATACTTCATTAGTTTATTGCATGACAGGTACCATTAACAGGAGAGGAGAGGAGAGGAGAGGAGAGGAGAGGAGAGGAGAGGGGAGGGGAGGAGAGGGGAGGGGAGGGGAGGGGAGGGAGACACAGTTTCTACTGACTTCCTGCAGTTGACTATTTGATTTAATTCTTTGTAGCTGATTACATTAAAACAGAAAAGAAGAAACCAGTTTAAAAATAGGGAAACAATTTTCAAACAATTCTAAAGAAAAAAGAAACAAAGAATAAGAAAGGGATGTCCATGCCCTGTCCTGCCCTCACATATCTACAATGAAGAGTTTCAATCTATATTATTGAGTTTTGAATTTGCAATATAAAGTATTTAATTTAGGCAAGGTACAGTCAAAATATTCATTATTCTATAACAGATGCTATGATGAAACAAAGCAAAAGATTATCTTTACAACATTCAATCTCATTTTCCAAGCTATTATGATCATAACCACTTTTTATTTTGGGTGTTCTCTAGTGTTTTGTGTTGCCCAATATAAATTCAAAATTATATGTCTATAAATATATAAAAATCAAAAATATATGCCTCTAGAGATATGAATAGAAAGTTTTGACATATAGTGTATAATCTTGTAGACAGTAAGTACAGAAATTGTCTTTTCTGAAAAGGATAATTGAACTATGAAAGTTTCATAGCATTCTGGTTTATATAGATGTATAGATTTAGACAAGGATTTTGCTTTGTTTTACCTTTATGATTCAGTTTCTATTATCAGTTATCCCATTGGCAAAACATCAAAATACCTATTCTTTCACATACATGGTACATCAATGACAGAAAACAGCTACAATGTTAATTCTATTACTTTTTATCTATATAAAAGCCTAACATTACTAGACAGAATAACTGGAATCTGATAACAATAAAGTGATACCTTGGTGACACTTCAAGGCAAATACATTTTATGGCAATTGGAGAATGTTCAAATTATTTGTTCCTTCTAGTTGAAAACTGGATTTCTTAGACCACTCAAAATAAGGTTACTGCTGCGCCCTTTTCTGTAGAAAAGGAGGAAGGACAGTGCACAAGAAATGGTGCTGATAATTCCTAGAATTACTATTCCTGAAATCAATGCACTGGTGACTGAATTCAACTGGAAAGAGAATCCATTTGGACTTCCTACAAAGGAAAGAAATAGAGAAGAAAGAGTTAAAATATTTCACAAGCTCTGAGAACAGTCCAGCTAAAGATATTTAACTTCTCAATATTCATAGTTAAAGAATCAATGGGCAAAAATAACCCTATGCAGGAACAGTTATAGAGATTTCAGGTGAAAAGAGTCAGAATCAAAATAAAATACATAATTTGTGAGATGGGCAGTATATAAATTTAAAATTAAATTAAAAGAAATTAAAAGAAATTAAAACAAAACAAAATAAATGCATGATGTCTTAGGTATTTTTGATCACAAAACAAACCCATCCCAAAACCAAAGTGCTTGCTTTCAACAGTACTATACCATAAATTCTAGGCCCAAAGGAAGTGAGTTCTCAAAGTGTGTTCTCAAAGAAGTTATAAACCTCATTTTCTCTCTGGAATTGGCAGACTTTATTTTCTTCCACTGATTTAGGTGAAATAGATTTTTTTAAAGATACTGGCGGTAAATCAGCGAAAAAGTACCCAACCATTTCCCATTCAGCCTTGCACTCAGCAGAATTCTGGGTTGAGCAGCGGTTCTGCCTTATTGATCTCAGCTCAGTGCCTTCTTTCTTAATTTTAGGGCCCAGCAACATTTCCACGTCATTTTTTCTCTCACCATCTCCCATGGAATTCAGCCAGCGATATATCTGATCATGACATATTATGTCTAATCACAATAATATCAACAGAACTATGACTGGCTTTTTAAATATCATGTGCTTTTTAAAAGATGGGATCTACTAAGCTTTTAATTGGATATTTAACATTTTCTGTCATTTAAATTAGCAGAAAATGTTGCAATGTATCAGCCTAAATACAAAGTATTTGACTAGTAATTAGGATAACATTCAAATATTTCTTTTAAAATTAGGGGAAATTTATTGCTATTGCTATAACTTACCAAGCTGTGAATTGTTGGTTGGGATCTCCTCTGTTTGAAATACAAAAGTAGATTCATTTTAGTTTGAAGGTATTCATTTTCTTGTGTTCAGACAAAATCGTTGATACTTTAAACAGGAATAACTGATCTAACACCCCAAGTCTAAATTCACAGTTAAGAAGATATTCATCAAAACAAAAATTTATATCAGGTTTCAAAACAGAAAAGTCTATCTATAAAGTAAAGGTTATAGCCATTGTGCTATTATAGCATTCAAAGTACAGCACACTATAAAATACACTGGAATGAAATAGGAAAATAAAAATGTGGGCTTTTTAGTTGCTTTATTGCACCTACATAATACATATGTTGATGACTTTAGGGATGATGAGTCACTGAAATGAAGATCCAGCTATATTTATGCAGGTTCTCTGCAGGATTCTGATCTCTGCATAATCTGTTTTCTGAATCTATGAGATCTATGCAGGCAGTCCCAAGTTAAGAACATCCAATTTACAGACAACTCATACTCTCAAACCGATGAATCTATGAAGCTGTACAATTTAAATATATTACTCAAAGCAAAACAAGGTCCTTGCTTCTAAAAGCAAAGCACCCATATTGCTTTACATCTCTTGTTCCTCTAGTGGTTTTAGAGGTTTCGACTCAAGTCATGCTTGAGTCCTGCAAAACCCTTTTCTAATTATGACAATTGTCAAACAAGTTTACATAAAGAAGCTTGTTCCAGAGAAACACTTCAATCTTCTCCTTCATGAGCAGCATGTCAGTCAAAACTGCCTTACATAGACATAGTAGTCATATGAGAATTAAACAAGCAAATACAAGTGTAGAGCCTATTCTTGAACAAGAAACCATTCTTGAACAGGAAATTATCCACATTATATTTTAGAAATCACATAGGATGGTTGTCCTTACCAGTTCTCGTAATTATGGGGCCAGCAGATATTACTGCACTTCCAGAAATGCTCTGAGAGATCCAAGTGGTTCGCTTCACCACATCTCTTTTTTTTCTATTACTGCAGGTCTAGAGGTTTCAAACAAAGTAATTATGATTCAGAACAGGTAGAAATAATGTTTTTCTTTGGTGTTCCATTTTAACTTTGCATAGAAACTGGATCTTTCAAAAAATGAAACTAAAAGCAAAACCCTCTTGCTTAAAAGAATCTTCCTTGCAACAAAACATTTGAAAACTGCTGAATATACAGTAGTTTATTCTTGGTTATTTCTTAACATATTCAGAACTTATTTTATTGTATAATAGTTATATATTGCATTGTCTTCCCTTATTGTCCTTGTGGAATCTCATCTAGGAGTTTTTCAAATTACTCCTCATTTGGTTGGTGAATAGCAGATGAAATTCAGGCTACTGAATGCTTCTTTCACTAATTCTTTACTGAAGAGTCTCCATCCAGCAGACACTCCCATAAAACATAAGTAGGAAATTATTTCCATAATCTTACACTTGAATGTTCTCCTCTGTATGTTCCAGGCTTTGCTGAACTGTTACCAAACCCTTCAGAACACAATTACCCTCTTTATAACTTACATTCTTCTACATATTCAGAAAATCTATTTTGAAGAGTTGGTCAGCACTTCAGCAGAACATGGAAGGAACCAATGAAAACTTAAAAGATTAGAGAAATATTTGCTAGCTATGGAATGTGTCATTCAAACAATACTTTTTCTCAGTTGGAATACTTACAAAATAAAAAAAATTATTTGGTCAGTGATGAACATTTGAAAATATACAATACAAAAGCAAAATCAAAAGGTTGAGATAACATATTGGTACAACGTGGAATCTCTGCAATAAAAATGCAATATACCCTATTATAACAGTTGTTAATTACCTGGATTACTGAGAAAAGGATATAAAACAGAGAGGGATGAGGTTCCAACAGACTCCAGCAATTAAGCATAAAAAGGGAAAAGGAAGATGTGGCTCTGTGAAAGGAAACTCTTGATTTTTGCCCTGATATACTCCAGGCAGTTCTATGATCACTTTAAGTAAAAGTACCTTTAGATAAATAAATCTAAGCTAGGTGCAAAAGAATAGCTAAAAGTTTTAATGTGAATATCTTTTATACAAAGATATGGGTAAAAATATTTCAAAAACTACAATACTGAATCCAAATTGAAACACTATTTTATCAACAGCAGGTTTGTTATTTGATTCATTATGAAGACATTCTATCCACATATAAATAGAACAGTTTAATTTAAACAGAATAGCTTCAATCTGGGGGGAAAAGTGAAGAAAATAATATTAGGAGGGATGTTGCATACCTTTCTAAATGAATATATATTTCTTAGAGCACAAGAGGAAAGAAGAGTAAGTGAAAACCATTTTCCCATCCTACTTTAGGCGACTCAAACACTCCTTGTATTCTGAACATTGCTCAGTGGTCTCTGGATGTAACTGATTATACTTAATTTTCCAGCACTTCAGAAATTTGTATAAAGCCTCTCCTCACATTAATGTTTTTATTTTAGATTCAGTTTTGCTCACCATAAGCTTATTGAAAGATGAATCTCAATTTTTAGGTAATCATATTACATATTGACTTTCACATCACTCTTTGATAGTTTATAATTAATAATTTCCCAAGCCCTACCTGTCTGTTAAATAAATAATGTATCTGAAAGTGGAAGGAATCAGCCACGAACAACAAGGTTCACCAAAGCTAATGGAACTCAGTTTGATTATTTCATCTTAGTGTAACCACCACATTGAAGACTCATCTATCATTGAGGGTATGAATTTTATTACACACTAGCCAACTACGTTTTAAAAAGATCATCTATTAGCATCCCCTAACGTTAAACCTTCAAGTTGCAGCACTACCCAAACTCTCTGAAACATACTGGAACAAGAAAGGGGCAGTCATCCGCTCTGCACAACTTTGTCACGCAATGTAGAAAAACCGCAGACATTTTCTGATTCTTATGTTTCACAAAGCGGAACACCTCAAAAGAAAATCGGCCCATCTGACTCTTTCCATTTTCAATTATAGTTGTCTGAGGGTCTTTGTCACAACTGAAAAGAAAATAAATGAAACGAGTAACTTTCACTGCTTGAGAAATACCTTTAAAAAAGAATAGCACTTAATTAACAATACCATATTTTAGAAATTGTTGGCATTTCTTTCTATACACCATCTGAGGATACAAGATACAGCAAGATGCAAGAACATCTGCCTTTGAGAAAAACCTGCATTGGATATTACCTAGAGCAGACATGTCAAACCCGCGACGTCACATGACATCGCGCAAAGTATCGGAGCTTTTTCCCCATTGCCGGCAATGGGGTGGGTGCGGTTTCCCGGTGACGTGTCCGGCCCACAGGCCAGCAGTTTGACACCCCTGACCTAGAGTTTTCACATAAGGAAAACCGATTTCCATGACAAAGTATATATTATATATTTAAATAAATGAATAGCCTTTCTTTTGAACATACCCTATTTGTATTGCCTTGTTGACTATTTCAAAAGTTTAACGTCAAAGATATTGCAGATATAAATGTGCCATATGAGACTAGTCCTCTCGCTACAGCAATTCATCCTTAGGCCAAATATAAACTCAGAATATGAACAAAATTAATTTGCTTCACATTTAAATATGAATTGACATAATTCATAGTTACAGGACTTACATGTACAGTAAATAAGAATACACTACATTTTTCACATTTCCCTACATCTTACAATCAAAATTTCCACTTAAAACTTGCATTCAAAACTACATGTTTGTTCCAAAATTCTTACATTCCTTTTTATCAGGAAAATTGTGTCAGAATCACACATGAATTTTCAATGTAGTACTCCAATACCTATATAAGATTTCTTTACATCTTTATGATGATTGTTTTTTAAAAAAAAAATGGAAAAGTATTGACTTTTTAGAAAGCAAGAAAGCTAGATTCAGCAATTTATGAAACACAGTTGCTCAATTTCTCATAGCTGTTTGGTAATTCTTGTTATCCATAAATACTTCCATAATACAGACAAATTCTTGTTGAACATAAGAACAACTGTTTCAGCTCTAGTAATATATGTCAAAAATATGACCAGATTTACTGACAAATCAGAACAGACCAGTAGATAGAATGTTGGGTTTGTAAGGAAACTGTGTGCTTATCACAATGCCTATTCAACTGTCCACTTAACTCTGAAGCAAAAATAGCACTATTTATTTTCATATATAAATTTTATCTGCATGCCACAGGTATGTGTGTTTTTGATTGAACATGTACATTCAGTAATGTGCAAGAATAATTATAATAAACCACATCAATCTGTGCTGAATTGTTGGAAACAATAGTGGTAATCATGCATGCAGACTTTATCAATATGAGTCTTAAATACCATTTTAAAATGCAAAATGAAACAAATAAAGTTCCAAGAATGGTTACTGCAGAAAGTCTTTCTTCATTTCTTTCTTTTTCCTTCACTGTGTGGTGTTAAGCATTCAAATGAGTTTTATCATGGACAGAGTATTAGTACCGCTTTATAAAACCCTAGTGAGACCACACCTGGAATACTGCAACCAATTTCGGTCACCATACTACAAAAAAGATCTTGAGATCTTGGAAAAAGTTCAGAGAAGAGCAACTAAGATGATCCAAGGCCTGGAGACTAAAACATACGAAGAATGGCTGCAGGACTTGGGTTTGGCTAGTCTAAAGAAAAGAAGAAATAGGGGTAACATGACAGCAATATTCCAGTATTTGAGAAGTGGTCACAAAGAAGAGAGGGTCAAATTATTCTCCAAAGCACCAGAGGGCAGGACAAGAAACAATGGTTGGAAACTGATCAAAGAGAGAAGCAATCTGGAATTAAGGAGAAAGTTCCTAACAGTGAGGACAATTAATCAGTGGAACAGCTTGCCTTCAGAAATTGTGGGTGCTCCATCACTGGAGGTTTTTAAGAAGAGACTGGACAGTCACTTGTCTGAGATGGTATAGGTTCTCCTGCTTGAGCGGGGGGCTGGACTAGAAGACTTCCAAGGTTCCTTCTGGCTCTATTCTATTCTATTCTATTTGATGCTAATCATTTAACATCTGTATAAATAGTACTGAAGCCTATAGTAAGACTATCTTAAAACAGACCAAAGCCATATAGCCTAGTATTCTCTTTGTACAAATAATGGCCTAACAGCTATAAGGGGATTGTAAAGAGATTTGAGTACATTCTTACTTATGTTCTAACATAAATGAAATTGAAATATATACTCCCTCCAGTACTGGAAGAAATATATATTCAGTGATACTTGTATCCACCTATAATATTATTCTCCATAAATTTTTACTTTGAATTCAATGCAAATTGGAATCCATCAATTGAGAATATTTGCTTAGCATATATTTATTGATGAAGGCAAATAGAATAGGTTAGACTTAGCAAATTATTATTTACATGCATATTTCTGCACTGATTCCAAAGATTCAATTCTTCTATATGCATTACGTATTACATTAACTGACATTTTAATGCTGTAAATAATTATTAAATGGAATTAATATTTTATTTAAGCAATTAAAACTTTTGAGTTTACTTTTAAAACAATCCATATATTTTGTGTAATCCATCACAATCATGTAAAATATAAACATGCTGTTTAAAAATGTCTACCTAAAGAAGAGATCATATCGCAAATTGTCATTTGGATTTCCAGATGGAGTAGTGTAGCAGTAATCCATCAAAACATTCCATCTGCCAAAGAAAAAGAATTAAGTTAAAACACTATTTCTAATTCATTAAACTCTTTCATGTATATACTGTGTTTTTAGTAACTGTACAACATATGTAACTTTTTTGGGTAAACCCTTACAAATGGATTTGCACAACATGTTAATTTGGGTAGGGATTTTTTGATTTTGATTTATTGTTTGTTTGGTTAGCTTATGGTTCTATGTATTGTAAAAATTAGTAATCATGTTAAGTATTCATGTTCAAATATCTAATGAGCTGCCACAAAGAAGAAGGGATCAAGCTGTTTTCCAAAGCAACTGAAGGCAGGACAAGAAGCAATGGATGGAAACTAATTAAGGAGAGAAGCAATCTAGAAATTAGGAGAAAATTCCTGACAGTGAGAACAATTAATCATGGAACAGCTTGCCTCCACAAGTTGTGGGTGCTCCATCACTGTAGGTTTTTAAGAAGAGATTGGACAACCATTTGTCTAAAATGGTATAGGGCTTCCTACTTGAGCAGGGGGTTGGACTAGAAGACCCCTAAGGTCCTTTCCAACTCTGTTATTCTGTTATGTGTTTTAAGTGAATGCTTCCACTGAAATTGGCTGCCTTCTGAACAAGATTTTTTAAAAAAAATAACAGCCTAGAAATGGCAGGTATCAAATAGCAGTATTCTGCTAGAAATTGCTACCTACTACTAAGATAGGAGACTTCTAACTCCTGAAAGATTAATAGATATGTGCACCACACAATTCTACATTTTAGCCATACAATGTGTATTTTTATCCCCTAAAAATTGAGGTAGATTCTGTGTTTGAAGATAGAAGAAAATAACTGAATGAACACCTGCAGATTGTCTGGATTCATAAATCCTACTTACAGTAGTGGCCAAAATTGTAGAAACCTTTTGGGAAAAGTGTACAGTAGAAATGCCACCTTTGGTTAAGTTTCCACCAATTTTTCTTCTAATTTCTTTATAATTGTAGCCTTGTTCATTTAATAATACTATTTTACATCGCTTTCTGGGCAACCATTCAACTCTTTGCACCATTACTTTAATTTTATTACGTTTTACAAGCTCACTAAATGACAGAACACACAAAAAAAAACCAACCAACTTGATAACACACTGACAAATGTCCTCCTCTCAGCTTCAATACATGACATCAATAACTGAATCCTACTGTGATCTGATTCGCTCATTGCCAAAACAAGATGACACCTGATTGGCTCTCTAAACAGACATGCTCATTGGCTACAATCAGATGAAGGAAAGCTACCTGATATCAACCTAAGCAAGTTGTGCTTCCTTTTTCTGATTATTTGGCTATAATTTTTCATAGAACACAGTACAGATAATTGAACAAACTTGGTTGCATTACATTCTTGATTAAATTATCTTTCCATTGATATATAATTTTATGGTACTACTCCCCCAAAAAGTGGTTATTAGACATCAAACCTCAAAAATACACTTTTCCCAAAAGGCTTCCACAATTTTGGCCACTACTGTAGTTATAACATGGGTCTGAATTTGATATGATGTGAATTGACTAGCCACTGTAATTGGCAAACCATAGTTTATAGCTTATATTAATATGTAAGCCTATCCAATATTCAACATCCACAACTTTAAAATAATGTAAACTATGAACCAATTAAAGTGTGACTGAGTACAGATTTTTGACAAGCTGAAAGAAAAGCTCAGTTCTGAATATCATATGTCATATGCCTAAATTATGTGCTCAAGTTCTTTATACATTTGCAGTAATTAAAGCTGTCAATTCTTATTTAAAGAACTGGACAGCATATAATGGAAAAAATATATTTTGCCCAATATCCTGATATGTTATCCATGATAAGTTAGAGTTAGTGATACTGGATGAGCTAAACCAGTGATCTGCTTTAATTCAAACAGTATTCAACTAAAGACCTACCAGATGTTTTAGACCAGGGCTTTTCAACCTTTTCACCGACTGTACCGCTTTTAGGATATGGCAATGTTCGAGTACCACCTAGCAAGGTGTCAAAAACTTGGTGACAAAAAAAAAAACCTGTTCAAAGTTGCAATTGCACTGAAATGACTTATGACCATTTTTCACACTTATGACCATTGCAGCAACAGGGTCATGTGATTTATATTTGGATGCTTGGCAACTGATTCATATTTATGATGGTCACAGTGTCCCAGGGTCATGTGATCCCGTTCTGCAACCTTTTGACAAACAAAGTCAATGGCAGAGCTGCTGGTGGCCAACTGCTAAGGCAGGACTTCCTTCCCTCCCTCCCTCCTCTGCCTCCCTTTTTCTCATTCCCATCTCCTTATGAAGGAAGAATTTGAACCCCCCCCCCCATATTTTCCCTCTTCCATATATTGATCAAACAAGGAAAGGCCTCCAGAGACAGAAAAGACGAGCTGCTGAGTGAACTAGCTTAAAAAGGCACTTACCCTTTAAGAATTAGCTACTGGCTAGAAAGGAAAGTAAGGAGCCCAGCCCGCACTTAAGGAAGAAAAAAAAATGTAAGTACTGGCTGCCGGCTAAGGCAGCCTCCCCAAATGGCTCCATTCATAAGTAAAATCTGCAGCTCCAGAGGACTCTCTCACTTTAAGTCTTTGCCTGCGCTGGCTCTTTTCCTTCCCCACTACACTTGGCTAGGCAGGGCTGTGTACCACCTGCCACTCATTAATGTACCACAAGTGGTACGCGTACCACAGGTTGAAAAGCCCTGTTTTAGACAACCTAATAATCTTGAATATTCTTAACCTTGGTTAGATTTCTTTGTTGCTTGTTTTGGAGAGTTCCTGGGAGTTGTTTTTTGTTCAGTTGGGTTTTATAGCTTAGCATGTTGGATGAACCTAGCCCATCTAATTATTTATTTAATTCAATCTAGGACCAATAATAAAAGCAAAGTACAACAAATATAGTAAATAAAATGAAATAAAACATTTGGTTCATTGACAGCGATGCTGGATGAACTTAGAAAACAAGTTAGCCAATAATCAGGCTGGTCAGGCACAATTTGTGAACTCAACCAGTGTGAACATCATAAGTTCACAAGTCATTATAGCACAAGGAGCTTGGACGGAGATGTGTTAGGAGTATTAAATGCAAAGCCAACTGATCCTTATAATTGGCAGTACCTTCCATCTAAGTTTGTTGCTCTTACAGCTGCAAAAACTTTTGTTTTCAAAGGTAGTCCTGTAGTAGGTATAATCAGCTGTTGGCTGTAGGTAGAGTCCTACAAGAAAATAGTAAATGCAAATATTGTAGCAATGTCATAACACAGAAGTCACAATGAAATTACAGAAATGTAATAGAACTCTAATAGAAAGGAAATAAGATAATTCATAGTTCTCTGCAAGGCAAGGAACTTTTAGTGCACATTACTTTTAAATATCAGTGGAAACCCTAGGAATTTCTCTCCTCCTAGGAAAGGGAAATAGCATTGAACAAAGTGTAATTTATAATTTGTTTATACAGTTTTCCTCAAAATTGCTCCCCCAATACCTTTTTATCCACTTAAAAGCAAACATAATCACTAACCAAATGACTGTAAAGGGACTATTGAGAAAAATACTAAGAGAAGATTAGACTGATTTTCTACTTCTTTCTTAAAACAGTGGTTGCTGTAGGTATTTTTCAGAGGAAAAGTTGCAGCCCAGGTTCATGTGTCCATGTTTGCAATAAAAAATTAATCTGGGCCTCACGTAAGACAGAAATCCATGATGATTTTCTCATTTGTTGCAATCATTTAAAAATAAATGGAACTTGTGCAAACAAATAGCTTTTGGCTTTCACTGATTTACATTGTGTATTGGGCTCCACATAAAACTGGAACAGTGCACTGACATAATTCAATATGACCAAATGCACTTGCATGAATGCACTTAATGTTGTAGTTTATAGGGAGCATATGTCAGGATTTTTAGAGATAAGATCTTCAGAAAATTTTGTGGCAAGTACAAATAGTACCAGACAGTATGTAAATGAACTAAATCAAATATTAACCAAGATAAGTGAATGGTTAAAAAGTGTCACATTGAATTTATATATCAAACTATAAAATGTATTAACATACAAATAATCTGTCTCTTCAATTTAGCAATGTTTTTTTTAAAAAAACATTATCTAGAGTTCTCCTTAATACCAAAAAGATATTGAGACAGTAGGAACAGTTTTATAATCCCTACTTTTTGCTGATATACAAACCAATTTATGTTGAAATTATTGTACTAAACTCATTGGCATTCAAGACAAAAAAAATTTAGATTTTTACATCTTATTAACTACATATTTAATACTTGGTTTTGATAATTTGAAATGTTATACTAGAAGCTAAATTGAATTCTAGATGTTGAATTGAAATTTGAAATAAGATTGGGTAGCATCTCATTTTTAATAAATAAATAAATAAATAAGCAAATAAATTACACTTACAATGCAGCTTTATACTTGACCTTAAACAAAACAAAGGCGTATTGAATTTACTAGGATATTTCCAGATAAGTGTGCATAAAACTGCAACTTGATAAATATTTCTTTTCTATTATATCGAGCTATCCAAATTTTGCAAAACATCTCTATGACCTTTATTTTGATGTAATAATTTGTAGGAGTCCTTAACTAATAGATTTGAAGTTACCCCATTTTGATTCAAATTAAAGATTGCTTAGTTAGATAGTCTCTCTAGGAATATATGAACTTGGAACAAATACTTAAATTGATTACTTTGATTCACAGTTTGAAAGGTCTTCTCATATTTATCCCATCACGGAATTTTAAACAAATGTACAGGACTCTGAATTAATTTCTTTTGCAAGGATGCTTTTATTACATACATTACAATTCTTTCATAAAGTTGCATTTATCCTTCTAGATACTAGCTTTAGTTACTAGCTGGAATAATGAATTTCGAAATTATTGTGCCTCAATTTAAGAGTTTTATCTGACCCCACTTAAACCCTAAGTTCAATGTACCCTATATTGGATAGTGTTTCAGTGGGATCACTGAATATGTCAAGATATACTATATATGGAAAATACTGGGAGACAGATATAATTTTGACACATTTCCCATAAAATGCTTATATTATAGCAACATCACAGATAAAATAACATCGAATATGTCTATTGTGAGTGAAATTAGTAAAATTACTAATATATCTTTGGTCTGACCATTGCTTGCTACAGAGACATTTTTGACAATATTCTGAATATTACGTCTCTATCAAAATTAAAAACAGTGGATTTTTAGAGTTAGGGTTTGGATTTGCTCCTGCATTACAGGAAGGAAAGGTGTCTTGCCATAATGGCTTGCCATAATGGATTGCTGAAAGCCAATAGTTGTCATAGAGTTTTCTCCAGAAAAGGGATAAAGGAAGAGGAATATGATAAAAAAAATATGGTTACTGTTCTGTTTCAGCCGAAAAGACATCGAGGCGAGGCAGGAGTAACAAACACAACTCTTTATTGAGATCACGAACAGAACAGAACACAAAATAGCACCAGGGCCATTTATACTCCCTTGCAAGGGACAGCGTCAGCCAATCAATGCAAGGCTAGTCTCCCGCCTTGCGCATGCGCACAAAGCTGGAGACAGCCTGTCTGGTCCCGGGCAACCACGTGGATTGCCCGGGCCTTCTGCAGCCTCCTGAGCCTGCTGAGTCATTCAGCAGTCCCAGGACATAACACCCCTCCCCTCTTGGATAAAACAATAAGTGAATACTTATAGTTTTAGAGCAACCTACATATACATGTGTGTCATTATCCTGATATTATTTCTAACACAGTTATGCCTACACACTGGCAGACCCCTAATTCCATTTCTGGACTTCTGCACCCGGGCACGTGTCAGGCCATCCTGACAACACCCATGTCAGCACGCGTGTAAGCATGTGATCAGTGGCAGTTTCTGCAGCCACGTCCCTAGCATTGAGGGGAGATTCAGGCAATTCCTGAATGGAGAGAATGTGAAGAGCAGGAGCAGGATCTGCCTCTATCTGTTGTAGAGGTAATCTGCTGAGACCATCTGCATGGCCCATTTCTTTACCTGGTTTGTGAACCAGAGTGTAGTCATATGCTGACAAGAAAATTGACCATCTCAGCATTCTAGGAGATATAATGTGTGGGGTTTGTTTTGTTGTTGTAAACAAACCCAGCAAAGGTTTATGGTCTGTGTAAACCGTGAAATGGCGGCCATACAAGAAATCATGGAATTTCTTTATTCCAGCCACTATTGCCAAGGCTTCTCTGTCAATCTGCGCATAATTGCGCTCTGCAGATGAGAGAGTCCTGGAGTAGTAGGCCACAGGGACTTGTGTCCCATCATCCTTGAGATGGCTCAGCACAGCCCCAACCCCATAAGGGGATGCATCACAGGCTATGCACACAGGCAATTGCTCATTGAAATGGGCTAAAACCGCATTTGAAGAGAGCAAGGCCTTGACCTCTGTGAAACTCCTTTCATGGACCTTTGTCCATTTCCATGGAGCCTGTTTGTCCAAGAGCCAGTGTAACGGCTCAGCCACTGCAGCCTTATGGGGAAGGAATGAATGGTAAAAATTTAACAGCCCCAGGAAGGCTTGAAGCTCACTCTTCGACTGGGGGCTTGAGGCCTGCTGAATTGCTTGAAGCTTGGATTCCGAAGGATGGATGCCTTCAGCATCAATACGGAATCCCAAGAACTCAGTGGAGGTGACTCCAATTTTACACTTATTTTGCTTCAGCTTCAGCCCTGCTTGGCAGAAACGCAGCAAGACAGCCCTCAGCCTTTCAGCTAAGTTCACAGATGATTCCCCAGCGATGAGGACATCATCAAAATAGGGACAGACCCCCGGAATACCCTGGAGCATTTGCTCCATCATGCTCTGGAATATGCCAGGGGCTACATTAACCCCAAACTGCAGCCTTTTGACCTTAAAGGCTCCCCGGTGCGTCACAATTGTTTGGGCCTCAGCCGTTGCCTCATCAACAGGTAACTGTTGATAGGCCTGAGCCAAATCAAGCTTTGCAAAGATCCGCCCCCCCCTTGAGGGAGGCCAAAATGTGGCTCACCACTGGCACTGGATAGGCATGCTGCTGCAATGCCTTATTAAGTGTACATTTATAGTCCGCACAAATCCGGACTTCTCCATTGGCCTTCAGTGGCGTGACTATAGGTGTTTCCCATGGACTAGAGTCCACAGGCTCTAAAATGCCCTGCTGGATCAGCTTGTCCAGCTCTACATCTATTTTGTTTTTTAAGGCAAAGGGCACCCTTCGGGGCTTGATCCTGATGGGTGTGATGGCTGGGTCTAAACGTAAAGCAATGGGAGGCCCCTTGAATGAGCCAAGCTCGTTCGAACACATCAGCAAACTCCTTGCAAACTTGTGCAAGGCCTGACATTTGCAGATTGTGAAGTCCAGTCACTTGAATTCCAAGGGCCTCGAACCAATCGAGTCCAATGAGGCTCGCACGATCACTCCCAACTACCACCACATCTAACAGCCCCTCAAAATTCCTACGCTGCACCCTGAGCGTGGCCTCCCCCTTCATGCTGACTCTGGAATTTTGGAAGTCAATAAGGATTAAACTTGAAGGCCTGAATTTAACTCGTAGGCCACTTCTGTTGCAGACCTTATTGAAGGTGTCAAAGGAAATGATCGATAGAGCGGACCCTGTGTCCAACTCCATCGACATGGGAACCCCTTGCAACTTCACGTCAATGTGAAGCTTCTTTTTAAGTGGCCTATGAACCCCGGTTTTGAAAATGCCCCTACGGGACACGCAGAAGCCCACCCTGTGTTGGCTGGGGTCCTTGGTACCTTTCAGAAGCAATTCTTCTGCAGACCATTCCTTCTGGTGACCCAAACAGACGGATGCAATGTGGCCTTGCCTGCCACATGCCTGGCAGGTAGCGGAGCGAAACCGGCAATCATTTCGCTTGTGGCGTCCTCCACAACCGAAACACCGAGGGGATGCTGTCACTTTTTCTCTGCGCCCTTGAGGCCTCTTCTCTTCTGCCTGCTGAAGCCTGTCCACCTCCTCTTCTGGATCCACTTCAGATACCTCTCAAGCGACATTTTCATGGATTGAGGCCACCGCTGGAGGGTTCCTGGCGAGCCGCAAGGCTTTCACAGTGCCACCCGCTGCTTCTTCAGCTGCAATCTCTCTCAAAGCATCTTGGAATGAGACATCTTCTTTTGCAAAAAGTTTCTATTGCAGCTCACGACTTCACAGTCCGCAAACCAAGCAATCCCGAAGCCTCTCTTCCAGATCCTTGAACTCGCACTCTCTAACTGCTTGTCTTAAGGCAGCAACAAAGTCTGCAGCAGACTCACCAGGCCTCTGGTCCCTCGGCTCAAACACATGCCTCCACGCAATTACTGAGAGCTTGGGTTTGAAGTGCTCTCGCAGCATCCTCTTTAAGTCAGCATACACAATTGACTCCAGTGGTGCTGGGGCTACAAGATTCTCTGCAATGTCAAAAGTCTCTTGCCCACAGACACACAGCAATGTAGCAGCTTTAAAGGCCATCTTCCTGGATCTTATTTACTCGCAAGTAATTTTCCACTCGGGCCACATAGGAACTCCAGCGCTCAGGGTGAGAAGTGTTAAATTCCAACAGACGGCCCAGCTTTGACATCGTTACAGCCTGTAACCTCTTCGATGCCTCTTGCTGCAAGGAATGAGAAGGGGTCCCTCGAAGCCGAGCTCACCTCCAGCGTTTTCGTACTGGCAGGCAATCGCTTCCTCCAGACGCCGAACTTCCCAGCGCTTCAGGCCTTCTCTGGTAAGTCAGCCTAGCTTCTCCTGTTGTTCTGCTTGCAGCGGATCCCACCTTCGTCGCCAATGTTCTGTTTCAGCCGAAAAGACATCGAGGCGAGGCAGGAGTAACACACACAACTCTTTATTGAGATCACGAACAGAACAGAACACAAAATGGCGCCGGGGCCTTTTATACTCCCTTGCAAGGGACAGCATCAGCCAATCAATGCAAGGCTAGTCTCCCACCTTGCGCACGCGCACAAAGCTGGAGACAGCCTGTCTGGTCCCGGGCAACAACGTAGATTGCCCGGGCCTTCTGCAGCCTCCTGAGCCTGCTGAGTCATTCAGCAGTCCCAAGACATAACAGTTACAGCATAATTTACCAGAGGGTCATCAGTTTTTCTTTTCTTCGTTAGGTATTATTGCAATGATTAACTTTACAGTTTTATGAATTCTATTGAACGAGGGTATGTTTTAGTTTAATTAGTTTAAAATTCATAAAAATAAAAATGCCTATAGATAATACAAGGCTAAAAAGTCAGTAGGTTGCAAGTTTTAATATCCAATTAAATGGTGAAAACATCTGTTAAAAATCTGGAGTTCCTACTTTAAATGAAATCCCTTCTAGCTTAGTCAGGCGTCAAAACCAGGTAACTTTACAACTGTAAAATTACAAGGTTATATATGAATGCTGTGCTGATAAAAAGAAATGTATGTACTTGAGGAAGAGTAGCAGCCTGTAGAGCACTTAAATTATCATTAGATTTAATTACCTATCAATTTACTAAGCCATATTTTTATGACATTGATATAAAAGATATAGATCAAATTATATTTTAAGTTATGTGCCTTGTTCTTCAGCTTGTTCTTCTGAATTCTGGCATGAATTCAAATTGTTGACTGCCAGTTCTTTTTGACTCCGGGGGCATTACTATTATCTCCTTGTAATGATGCTTCTTCCAAATCTGTTTTATTTCCTATGTACCCTTTTATATTTTTTGATTAAATTGCCATGTCTGGAAATGTCAAAGTACATTTACAGTAGTATTTGCATTTATTAAGTGATACTGTTGTCAAAAAAAGTAGGGATAATGAAGGGAATATGCCAATAGCCTTTTGTTTTATTAATCGCAGAATGCACGCTTGCTTTGCAGTATTTAAGTCACTCAGAGGCAGTAGTGGATAATTACAGTAAACCTTAATTCATTAAGCAAACACAGCACAGCACTACAGTATATTACATTTTAATATATGGAAATTAGTATATTTCATATTCATGCTTAATTAATTATGCTCCTCATAGAGTAATATCTTGACCCTAACACAACCATTTCTCAAAAGTATCCCTTGTTCACCAAGTAATCCTAATAAATCAAATAGTAGAGTTATACATATGTATGAATTCATTAGGAGCACCAAGACCACACAAGGAATTAATCCAATGCTGCAACCTTCTACTTAAGCAGAATGTCAATTTTGTTTTGCAAAATATAATTCTCAAACTGAATGTCAAGTATCAGCTTTGACAAATTTCAGGTACATTTAACATACTATCAGCATTTATTTCTTTTAAAAGAAAGAGAAGCTATTCTACCAAATCTGGATCTTCACTTCTAACCTTACAATGTGGAAAAGGGGAAATCTACAAGAAACTATAACAACAATTTTGCAGTGCAATGCACTGTATAATGCAATATAATGATCTTTACTTTCCTTACAAACATTTCATTCCAATATGTGAAAGTTGAGGATAAAAGAGTGCCCCAAAGTGCTACACATTCTTTTCAAAGTGCTTCACATAGATTATTGCTTATGGAGCTACATTATAGTTACTACACCTCTGATCATGAGTCAATTTGGGATAATGAATAAACAAACACCACCAGGGCAAATTGGTATGAATCTACTCTGTTCCAGTATGTGTCCTTCCAAAGATCATATCACAATCTATTTATTAGGAACACCACAAAGATGACAACACAAGGGATTGTGCTCAAAAGGGAGTGACTTTTGTGATTTCTATAAAAGACTTTGCTGCAGAAAGCAAATGAGTAGAGAATGGATATTGGAGTCAGCAAACAATGCATCTGCACTGAGCCTTGCAATAAGACAGCTATTAGTAACCCTCCTTCACCCATTCAGTACAACTTTGGGAGTGGAGAAATCTGACAGGTGAACAGAGGCCTTTATTTTACTGTTTCCTTAACAAAGAGTTTCTTGTCACCCAGCTCTCTAGCACTAAATGGTTCCATAATGGGCTTATCTGGGCTAGCATTTCTGCTGCAATCCTATAACCATTATTTCCAAAGCATTCATGAATGGGCAGACTAATTTCTTATCAACATCCTTTCATTTTATTTAAAATCTCTCAACTATCTGTTTAAAATTTGGCACACCTCTTTCTTACCATATGGACCACTTTTAATTTTTTTTTATCTCAGAGTAATGTTACAAGCCCTTTATTAGCACTATCTAATTTTAAAGGTTCAAAATGCATATACACATTTTTGTCAAATTTGATACCCCTTTTTGACAAAATAAAGGTTAATTTATTTTGAAGCTTTAAATTCATTATATTTAAAACAAAAGATCCTCTGTTCTTTTATGTTTTTCTCATGCTAGACTGAGAGAATGTAACCCAATATATAAATAAATGAAGCTAGATTATAAAAAAAATCCAAAAGAAATTATACAAATTCTGAATAGCAATCCCCTACACCTATGTAACCCATTTCCTAATTCTTTGATATCATGCCCAAACTATAAACAGAAATGTGCCATTCAGAATGAAGATAGCCTTTATATTTTTAAAGTAGTGTACATGGCTTAACAGTGCTATTGTTCTTTTCATACCTGGAGGTAAGTGACTGTGTTAATTCTTGAGTTATCCAGCTAAGAAAACATAGTTTTCTAATGTTTTGGGGTGTGAGTCAGCTGGAAAAATAAATTGATATATGGTACTTGTTCTGTTTTCTGCTTGGTTCAGCATTGAAGAGGCAGCAATAGGAACAAGTACTTCTTTATTGAAGGTCAAAACAGAAACTAACAAACATTGCTCCACCCCTATTTATACATTTAGCTTTGGGCGGCATCAGCCAATGAATGCACCGTATTCTCCCACTCAAATGCATGCTAACTAACTTGTAGACAGGAAGTCTGGCTGGCAGGCCACGTTGTCTGCTAACCGTTCCTGCACAATCCCAGCCACCTGCTTCACAAATTCAACTCAATACATTACACCTCTCCCCCCTGGCTCTTTGACAATTACAAAACATTGTTTGGTTGTCAAAGACTACACACATTCAAAAAGGCACACTGGCACTCAGTGTACATAGACCGGACATTACTCCGTTCAGCATCAAGAATACTTAAGCATTTCAGTTTGTAAGAAAACACATAAGCATTCACATTTCAAAGAAACATACATAAGCATTTTAAGTTGCAGTAAAAATACATAAGCATTTTAAGTTTGCAATGCCAAAAAACTTACGTAGTCCTTTAAATATTTTGGTGGGCCTTTCGCCCACTCCGGACATCTCGGAGCTGCTCCTAGCTCCTGATCTGCAAGCTCGCCTGCCAGGCTCGGCAGACCGGGGCTGTGTGACCCGTCCGACACGGGTAGAGCCAATTCATGAAGGCTGGCCTGTTCCGGTAGACCCAAGCCTGTGTCCATTTCCCCTTGGCTGGCCTGTTTCGGTAGGCCTGAACCAGAGTTCCGTGGTGGCGTAGAATCCACCAGATCGGCATGAAAAGCCAATTGAGAGCAATGTCCCATGGGCACAATGCCTGAGTTAGGAGCAGCCTCGTTGGCAAAAAACCTGTTCGGTGATCGCAATGTCCCGCTTTTGCTGAGAGAGTCTGAAGCACAATCGTAATTGTGTTCCTCCTCTCTCCTGAGAGCAGAGCCAGGAGCGGAAGAGTGGCATGGCAACCTCCAGCACAGCTGGTCAATGTGCCTGCGGAGCATATGATCGTCTTCCAGGGCCACTTTGTATGAGAGCGGCCCTGACACCTTGCAAACCATAGCTACCACCCACAGTGCCCCTTGTCCATAATTGCGTGCCCAAACTGGATCACCCACTTGCAAGCGCCTCGGTGCCTTAGGCTGCGGCACTTGTGAAGCAACCCGGTCCGGGTGCAAGCGATCCAGCTTTGTGATCAGGCGTCTCCCCCATCTTAACTCAGCTGGGCTTTTGCCCGTAGAAGTGCAGGGCATTGTGCGTTGGCAGAGTAGGATGCCAATTGCCACTTGTGATCCTCTTCAGGGATTCCTTTGTGGTTCTAACCATGCACTCCGCTTGGCCGTTAGAGGCCAGGTGAAAAGGAGCTGAAGTGGCATGCCTAATCATATTCGCCCTTAAAAAGGACTTGAACTCCGCAGAAGTAAATTGAGCTCCATTGTCGGAGACTATGACATCTGGAAGCCCATGCTTGGCAAAGATGCCACACAGAACCTGAATGGTTTTGGCAGTCGTCATAGTGGACACTGGAACAACCTCCAGCCACTTAGAGTGACTGCCCACAACAATGAGGAAGAGTTGCCCCTGAAAGGGGCCAGCAAATCAATATGAATCCTTGACCAAGGGGCTTGTGTGGTCTTCCATCTATGTACAGGAGCATGTGGCATTTCTGGCCTTGACTGCTGGCAAATGAGGCACCTGTGTACCTGGGCCTCAATATCTTTATCTAGCCCAGGCCACCAAAGGATCCTAGTCCTCAGTGAGGTCGGGATTACTACCCTACTGCCCCACAGAATACAACCCTTAAAGGTGGATAACATATGCTTCCTTTTCCAAAAGCTCTGGAAGTTAGGGCCAGGACACGTGTCAGGCCATCCTGTGAGCACACAGTTCAACACGCAGCTCAACGTGCTGTCAGAAACTGTTTCTGCAGCAACATCCCCTGCATTCAGGGGAGACTCCAGCAAGTCCTGGATAGCCAGGATGTGGTTGGCTGGAGCAGGATCTGACTCCAATAGCAGTAGAGGCAGCCTACTAAGGCCATCTGCATGGCCCATTTCTTTACCTGGTTTGTGAACCAGACAATAGTCATATGCAGATAGGAATATTGACCACCTCAACATTCTAGGAGAGATGATCTGGGGTGTCTGCTTGTTTGTGGTGAACAACCCCAAGAGTGGCTTATGGTCAGTGAAGACCGTGAAATGGCGGCCATACAAAAAGTCGTGAAACTTCTTGATGCCAGCCACAATGGCCAATGCCTCCCTATCTATTTGCGCATAATTCCGTTCTGCTGAAGAGAGGGTCCTGGAATAATATACTATGGGAACTTGTGTGCCATCAGCCTTAAGATGGCTTAACACATCTCCGATCCCGTATGGGGATGCATCGCAGGCAATGCTGATTGGAAGCTGCTCATTAAAATGAGCCAACACCGCATTAGATGACAGCAATGCTTTAACTGCTGCAAAACTCCTCTCGTGGACACTCATCCACTTCCATGGGGCCTTCTTGTCCAAGAGCCGGTGTAATGGCTCTGCCACTGCGGCCTTCTGGGGGAGGAAATCATGATAGAAGTTAAGGAGTCCCAGGAAGGCTTGAAGCTCTCCCTTCGTCTTGTGACTGGGAGCCTGCTGAATTGCTTTGAGCTTGGATTCAGCAGGATGAATGCCTTCAGCGTCTATACGAAACCCCAGGAATTCTGTGGAAGTGACCCCAATTTTGCATTTCTCCTGTTTGAGCTTCAGCCCCGCTTCACGGAAACACCGCAAGATGGCCCGGAGCCTGTCAGCGAGGTTTTTGACTGATTCCCCTGTGATGAGGACATCATCAAAATATGGGCATACACCTGGAATATTGCAGAGGGTGCGCTCCATGACGCTCTGGAAGATGCCAGGGGCTACATTAACCCCGAACTGTAACCGTCGCACCTTGAAGGCTCCCCGGTGGGTCACAATGGTTTGGGCCTCTGCCGTAGCGTCGTCTACCGGCAGCTGCTGGTAGGCCTGGGCCAAATCTAACTTAGCAAAAATGCGACCTCCCTGTAGAGATGCCAAAATGTGGCTTACTACAGGCACCGGATAACAGTGCTGCTGGAGAGCTTTGTTTAACGTGCATTTATAGTCTGCACAAATGCGGACTTCTCCGTTGGCCTTAAGTGGTGTGACAATGGGAGTTTCCCATGGACTGCTATCAACTGACTCCAAAATGTCCAATTAGGCTAGTGCGGTTGCCCTCAACAATTACGACTTCTGAGAAACCCTCGAAATTCCTGAACTGTACCCCGAGTGTAGCCTCCCCTTTGACGTTTACCCGGGAATTTTGGAAGTCAGTTAAAATGAGGTTCGACGGCCTGAGCTTCACTTGTTTGCCGCTTTGACTGCAAATCTGCTGAAGTGTCCTTTGGGAAATTATCGAAAGAGCTGAACCCATGTCCAACTCCATATCAGAAGGAACCCCTTGAGCTTGACTTTGAGGTGTAACTTCTTTTTGAGTGGGTGATGGGCGCCTGTCCTAAAGACGCTCCTTCTACTCGTGCAAAAACCCACCCTGTTCTGACTGGGGACCTTTCCAAGGCAACTCTTCTGAGGAATGTTCTTTCCTACGACCCAAACAAATGGCGGTGATGTGGCCTTGCTTGCCACATGCCTGGCAAGCTGCTGTGCGGAAATGGCAGTCAGCCCATTTGTGACGGCCTCCACACCCGATGCATCGAGAGAAGGAAATTGCCTTGTCAACTTGTCATTGAGGCCTTCTTTCTGGTGGTTGCTGTAACCGATCGACTTCGTGGTCCGATTTGGAGTCTTCAGCAGTCTCAGCGTCCTCATGGTGAACGGCTGCCGTGCAAGAAGGGTTCTTGGAGAGCCGCAAGGCCTTAACAGCTCCACCTGCTGCTTCTTCGGCCGTTATCTCCCTCAGCGCATCTTGGAAAGAGATGGTCTCTCCTTAGACCACTGACTAAATGATCCTGCAGCCTCTCTTCAAGGTCTTTGAACTTGCACGGCTGTGCAGCTTGGCGAATGAAGTCGGCAGTGGACTCTCCGGGGCGCTGGTCTCGCTGCTCAAAAGCATGCCGCCAAGCGATCACCGAAAGCTTGGGCTCAAAATTTTCTTTGAGCATCTTCTTAAGTTCTGCATATGCAATGGACTCAAGTGGCACTGGCGCAACCAAGTTCTCAGCGATATCAAAGGTTTCTTGACCGCAAACACACAGGAGTGTTGCGGCCTTCAATCCGTCATCTCGAACTTGGTTTACCCTCAGGTAGTTTTCAACTCTCATGATGTAGGAGCTCCACCTCTCCGGATGAGCGATGTCGAATTCGGAGAGTTTCCCGATCTTCGCCATGATGAGTCTTTTGCGGCCTTTTCAATGCCTCGTGCTGCGCAGGCTTCCGTAGGACTTCCAGGGCGAAGTCTTGGAAGCACTCTCCTCCAGCATTTCTGTACTGGCAGGATAGAGTGAGAGGGGGTGGAACGCCATTCCAATCAAGCGTTTGCTAGGCCTTTCCCTGTAGTGACTCAGCTCTTCGAATTGCGGCAGCACGATCCCACCTTCATTGCCAATGTTCTGTTTTCTGTTTGGTTCAGCATTGAAGAGGCAGCAATAGGAACAAGTACGTCTTTATTGAAGGTCAAAACAGAAACTAACAAACATTGCTCCACCCCTATTTATACATTTAGCTTTGGGTGGTGTCAGCCAATGAATGCACCATATTGTCCCGCTCAAATGCATGCTAACTAACTTGTAGACAGGAAGTCTGGCTGGCAGGCCACGTGGTCTGCTAACCGTTCCTGCACAATCCCAGCCACCTGCTTCATAATTCAACTCAATACATTACAGTACTCACCAATTACATGCTGTAAAACAATTTTGTTAAGTTCTTTGTTTTTAAGGAAAAAACTGATTATAGTTAGAACAATATCTAACAGATGTTACCATCTTAGAGGTTAGCAGCTCATCTGCTCTACAAGGAGTGGGGGGGAAATCCAAGATGAATAATTTGTACACCTCTTTGCATCAGAAAGCTATTCACCAATAAAGTTTCCAAAATGCTTTATCACAAGAAGCAAAGCTAGTTAAACATTACTGAAGGGGAGTAATCTGCTATGGAGGAAGGTACACCTGCCTTGTCCATATGATTTTATTTATTTTATTTATATATTAGATTTATCCTACTTTTATTACTTTTATAAATAACTTAAGGTGGTGGATATACATAATATTGTTTTCTCCTCCTATTTTCTCCACAACAAAAACTCTGTGAATTGGGTTGGACTGAGAAAGAGTAATTAATCCAAAGTTACCCAGGCAGTTTTCATGCCTGTGGTGAGACTAAGACTTACAGGTGCCTGATTTCTAGAATAGCATTTAACTACTATACGAAACTAGTTCTCATTTACAAGATCATTGTATAAAACATATTGCAATAGCATTTTAAGCATAAAAACCGAAAATCAGAATACAAATTGGCAAAATAGTACTGGCTATGACTAGTCCTAAGAGCAGGTTATCATGAGCTTTAATGAAACTAATTTATTTCAATTTTTTCAGCACAATATAATATTCCTTCTTCTCAAAGTTTTAAGAAATTTGCTCCTTTCTCTCTGATTGTGTACATACATTATTTTAAGAATGGAAGTAATAGTTTTAATACAACAGATTTTAATCTAGTCTGTAGAACTGCATATCACTAGAAAGCAAAACAAGACATTTGTTTAACTACAATTACTATTATTCTGCTATCATACTTATAGCTCATTCATTACACTCCAAATCTAAAGAACAGACTTTTAAATCAACTGCATGAATTATATTCTAGGTCCATGATGAGATGAATAATAATCTTGAAAATGTAATTGTAATTTAGTAAAATACCAGCTGAGAGATGGAAAGATGATCTTTTTAAATTATATATTTGAATGAATAAAAAAATTTCTAATCAACACAAAATAAGATCTGGAGGATTAGCATTGGCCTTATAAATAAAAATCAGTTAAATTCTTCACATTTCCCACTCAATGACCCTATTTATTCAATACAATTTTTTTCAATTACATATATTCAAATTTAATTATCATGCTAATAAATAGAAAGCATTATCTGCCATCAAGAACAATGTAAAATATTAGTTGTCTCAATTCCCTACCCAAAAAAAATAGAATAGAATAGAATTAACATTGATTTATATTAGGGGTAGATGTTTTTTGGAATACCCTCACTATTGAGAGTTAAAGTTCTGAAATGACACAAGTTGCTTCCCCAAGTTTAAAAAACTGTCATTATATTTGCTGTATCAATACTTATGACTACATATTTTTTAAATCAGGTCATTAGTCTAAGCATGGTTAGGATAACAGGGAAAGTGCCTTCTTTTACAATGGAAGTGTGATTTGTGAAGCAGCTTCTGAAACCCTTGTGGAACCTACAGCCAGGCTGAATAACTGAATCAGTTGAACTACTGTTGCCCAGTGCAGATGGTCCAGTCTTAGTGCAGATTAATCAGAATGCTTCCATTGTAAACTGAAAACAAAATTGGAATTATTATTACTGTTGTTGTTTATCATTATCACCATCATTATCCAGATTATAATCCTTAATATGTTTCATTCTATCCATGTCACTGTTTTGTCATCTTGTTTCTTTTAAGTTAAAATTTGAACAAAATGTAAGTGACACAATACTATGGTTCCATATTATAATTATAATTAACACCAATAATAATAATCATTTTGTTTATACACTGACAAAAGATTTGGGTCAAGAATTCATAGCCCAAAGTTTCCTTCTGAAAAAAAGGAAAAAAGAATGAAATACATCTATCTTTCTATCTTTTGGCAAGCATTACTGGAAAGAGGGTAGGAAAATTACACAGCATATATGATGATGTTATTATGTAGGTATCATCAATTTGGTGTCATTCCTTTTCTTGTCGAAACACAGAGCCATGCCACTTCTTTCTTTTAAAAATCTACCCAGAAATTGTTTTAGTAATAATTAAGATTAATTTTAAAAATTAAGAACACAAATTCAATCCCCAGTACAAAGCTTCTAATGTCTACTTACAAGCGTCTACTCTCAAGCAATTCCTATAAGAACAATCAATTTAAAACTGACTTATCCTGTTGATTTCAGTGGAATCTAGTCTGGAACTAAAACCAAGAAAGAACCCACTGAAGATGGAAAGAAAGCTAGATCACACCAAAAAAAGTGTAAACACAAAGCCCAGAACTGTAAAAAAAAAAAAAAAAAAAAAGAGCTTAGAATGAGCTGACAATAGAAGATGCTAAGAACTGAATAAGATGCTTCCTTATACTGTACTGTATATGTTTAGAATAAAAGGAAATAACAAGTAAATAGGGGCTGAGTGAAGACTGCAAAATGCTGAGGAGCAATAAAGGATCAGGAAACCAATCCATTGGTCTCTTGTTTTGATATAATCTTCGTCAAGAATGTATGTGTTAGACAATGAAGAGCAAAGGGCCTGGCTTGAAAACTGAGCCTGATAAACATGGTCATAGGATTTCTGTATACTTTGAATGAATTTCATCTGTGGACACTCCAATTGCATTCCAGGACACAGAAGAAACTAGAATTTTCAAATGTATTTTAAAGAAATTGTACAGAATGGAGAAGTAGATCATAAAGTGGTAAATCTATAAGCATTTTGAAAACAATAATCAATGTGGTAACAATGTGCAGTTGTCTAACTTTTATTGCCAGACTGATTTTCTCTCTGTCTTTTCATATAGCAGCTTTCCTTAATAAAGTGTAGGAATAACATATTTTTACTTTACTGAGCATTTGACAAAGAGTGCCATGACATCCTGATTAGTAAACTAATTAAATGTAGATTGGATAGCATGATTTTGGATGCATACTTGGTTTGAAAATCACAATCAAAGGTTTTTATATCAAATTGGATCAAGTTGAATGCCAGAAAGTACAATCCTAGACTCTTTACTGGTCCAAAAAGTTATTAATGACTTGGATAAAGTTATGGAGAAAATGTTTATCAATCTTTCAAAATTTGATGGCATAGCTAATATACAAGATGACAGAAATAAAACTCAAATTAATCTTGCTTGAGATATGTTTGAGATATTATTCTACACAGAACAAAATTTAACAGAGAGGTCCAAAATTGGTCACTTATCAGATAAAACTCAAATGTTCCAGTATAGGATAACACCTTGGTTGGTAGCAGTACTTGTGCAAAAGGTCATGGGATATTCATTGGTTATAAACTGAATATGAGCAGTGTGACACATAGCTATCAAACAGACAGAAACAATTTTATAAAGTTTCATTTCCAAATCATGGTAATTAATGAGTTTCATTTTATTCTAATTTGATCAAAGTGAAATTCTAGCAACTATACCTTTAAAGGGTTAGTTTCATTTAAAAGAGCCAAAAGGAATGATTAAATGCTAGAAACTAATTGTATGGGGGGGGGCAGGTTAAAGGTGGTTCAGCCAGTTTTACTTTGGAAAAAGAATAATAATATGATAACACTTTTTAATTCTGAAAAGAGAGGATGAACGCCTACTCTCTGCAGAATCCAGAGCCAAGAGTCACAACAGAAAGAGGAGACAGCTCCTGGGAAGCTTCTCTAGAGCAAGAAAGGAGCCAGGATTGCCCAGAACAGCCGCACATAGAGGTTTCCCATGAGGACATGACCAGACAGTGTTCTCTTGCAGGTTTTAGAGCTGAGCAAACTGAGGAAAAGTCATCTTGTCTAAGTCAAGGTTTGGCATCTTCAAATGTACACTGGGTTTTCATATTTAACTACCTTAGGAAATTGCTTTTGGATGTTAAAGACTTTCAGAAGGTTTCATTAAACCAGATACATTTCCCGTTATCGCTGATGAAAGAAGTTTCATGCAAGTTTAAGGACTTTAATTTTTTTAAAATAAATAGCAAAAAGATGTCTAGAACATTTGTATAACAGAACAAATATGTTTAGAACATTTATTTCTACTTACATTGTAAAGGAGCAAATTCAAAGTGCTTATAAATGTACCATTGTTCTCTCTTACAGAAATTGCAGCTGATGATCTATGAATAGATTAGAAAGCAAAGCTATTTAATATGCCACACATTCAATGCTTTTTCTTATTAAAATAAGGCATATACGCTAATTTTTATTTATTTATCAAATTTTGCAACTGCTCATCTTCCTCACAGAAGGGACAATGAATACATGAAGCAAAAATTAGGAAATGAAGACAAAATAGTCATCCAGTAATTTACAGGATAGCATTTATTTCTGAGCCGTATATTAAAATTTTGTTGTGTAAAAATTAATCATATCTAAAGTAAATCAGTTCAACAACTGTTTTGTTCAGTTATGTGCGGCGAAGTATCTAAATATCTGCTTTCTGGTTAATAAATATTTTGGAAGCAAATTTTATTGTGAAACAACAGACGTAGTTCAAATCAAATGGTAAAGTAAATCCTGGGAATCACGTTCTTTTAATACTGTTTTTCTCCGTGTCTTCTTTCTTTTTTCCCTTCTCTAAATTCTCATGAGTGATGACAATTTTATGTATGCAAAGGGAAAGGGCTAACATTTGTCTTTTACTGGGAATGTAATATGCTTATAGAATACAACCAGTTCCACTTCTCTAAAATCTGAGCGGTTTCATAATAAAAATTGAGCAATCATAGTAACTTTCGATTTATAAAACAGTAATCATTTCTTTAAATATCAATCTAATATTCATACTTACGAAGCAAGTTGTGTATTGTTGACTAGGTATTCCAAAGGATAGCTACAGCTAAATTTATACAGAAGTCCTGGTAAATAGCTGATAATTGTTGGTGGATCTGGGGTATCTATATATCCTGAAATATTACCTATTTGGACTGTGGATGCATTGCCATATACATTGATACCTGCAACTGAGGTTACCTATTAGGATAAAGCAAGAAAATTGAAATTACAGAGATGCAAAATGTTGGGATATATTTGGCCTTTTGGTAGAAGGTAAGCAACCTCACAAATATTTGAATAAAATAGCTGGTAATTCCTTCTTTTAATCAACAGCCAAAATGAGGCAATTGTCCTTTATTTTTATTTCTTCAGACGTGCCTGTTGGAATTGTAATACATTCTGATATTGTTACTGTGGTTTTAAAGTTCAAATCTGACAGAACTGCTAAGTAATCAAACTGGCAATGTTTGTATTTAGAGGAAGAGGGAGGGCATGTTGCAAGGCAATATCATTTGCAAATTCATACAATTGGTCCAACTCACAACACTTAAGAATATTTCAGGTAAGCCTAGCTTGAATTAAAACCCTCTCCATTCTGTAAGAATTATTTGTGCCTCCTACCCCACCCCATCCATACTATACCAATTGAAATAGTAGAAAGAGACTTTATTACTGCCAGTCAATTCTATCACAGTCATTCTCTACCACTATAGGTGTTTAACCTATTTCCGAAAGTACAACAAATAAGCTCTGTGTGTTTGGATTAATATTGAGTTTACTAGGGGAAAAGATTATTATTATGATTTCTCTATCTATGACTAAAGCGCCTCTTATTTTACCAGCTTCAAGAAAAAGACATGTCAAGCAAAGTCTATGTATACTTATTTCTTAACAACAGCTGTGACTGATGCTGAATCACACAACTAATAATGTGCTCAACTTTTTCCTGCAGCATTTTTGTGTAAAAAAAAAATCTTCTCTGAAGTCATTAATTGTCCTCACAAGAATATTTTTATTTTGAAAAACAGTTTAGAGTGATGTCAAGCCTTGCCTGGGGTTATGGAGGAAGGAGATAAGGGAAAGAAATTTCTATAAGCCTTCCTATTGTAAATTAGTGGCAACGAAGTAGAACATAGGATTTACCAAAATACATTTTAATTATATACAAAACACCCTGGATATTACTTTTCTATTTTTTTATCTTAACTTCCTATAATTAGACTTGCTTTTAATCTTGAATCTCTCTCTGTAGTGGTCAATGGCCCTACCTAAACAGTAAATTTTTCACCTCTTTTGTTTCCCCTGATTAACGTCTAACACTGTTTTTTGTTGGTTGCAAGCTATGAAAGCTTAACTCTGAGACCTTTATTATTTTAAACTCTCTTCTCTCCCCTTTCCTAAATTAATCTAAGGTTGGTTACTATCCAGTCATTTATCTCTTCCTGCTGATGCAGTACTAGTCTTCTTTCTTAGCATTCACTATTCTTCCAATGGTATCTGTCAGAATTATCTGGGTAAATGCAGGAATCTCTTCTCAATTGACTTCTTGCATCAGTTAGTTCTACTGCATTTCCAATGACAATTTCTGCTTTCATTTCTTATCTACATACTTCTAATAACAAAAGCAATCACTGTGAATGCCCTCTTACCCTTCCAAATGATGCCCTCTTACCCTTCCAAATGATGTTGAGTAGTATATTATTAGGCACTACAGGAGAAATATATCATAATAGGACAGGGATAAATATACAGATTATTATTACATACAGGTAAAAGCTTCATTGCAATGATCTTACATGTCATAATGAAAAGGGGAGGGGGGAGGGAGGGAGGGAGGGACTGGGAAGAAAGAAAGAAAGAAAGAAAGAAAGAAAGAAAGAAAGAAAGAAAGAAAGAGAAAGAAAGAAAGAAAGAAAGAAAGAAAGAAAGAAAGAAAAGAGAGAGAGAGAGAGAGAAAGAAAAAGAAAGAAAGAAAGAAAGAAAGAAAGAAAGAAAGAAAGAAAGAAAGAAAGAAAGAAAGAAAGAAAGAAAGAAAGAAAGAAAGAAAGAAAGAAAGAAAAAGAAAGAAAGAAAGAAAGAAAGAAAGAAAGAAAGAAAGAAAGAAAGAAAGAAAGAAAGAAAGAAAGAAAGAAAGAAAGAAAGAAAGAATCTTCTTGGAAGATTCTAAACATTTAAATCTAAACATCATAGATCTTACTTATCTGCTCCTTATTATGGAATTGAGAATATTAATTGCCCAGAAAATTTCTTCCTTACTAGCAAACTAGAAGTGTCGGAATCTAAATGTAATATACAAATCAAATATAAACTGTATATTAAAATGGTATAAGATAGTTTTTGAAGGTGACAGAGCGATTAATAGGTGACATTTTCCATTTCTGCCCTTCAATAAGAGTTGCCCATTATTACTGTTTTGTTTCATAAATTGAAATTGGCAAAATCATGATTGCATTCCATAATATTAGAACCAAGGGCACAAAGGAATAAACACTTCTTTGAAATGAATTAGGCAATCTATCACCAATCAGAACATTATTACTCTTTAAATTAAAAGCATTCATATTTGTATGTCATGCCCTCATTTCACACAATTTTAGATGCCTAACAACACCTAACAATTGTATGTAGCTTCTGAAGATTCTTGTCTTACCATTAAAGAACTTCCACAGGATTCCAAAGTGCTGAGATTGATTATGAAAATTACCACTGCTGGAAATGTGTTGTTGTTTATAAATCCCCTGCAGTGAGAGTCCCCGTGTTTCCCATTTAGTGCTAAATCAGTTTCAGAGTAACCAGAAAACAGGACAGTGCAAAAATTAATCTTCATAGTAATTGCCTGAACTCCACAGTAGACGTTGATATCTTGTTCTGCTACAATAAAAAAGGAACTATTCAGATTATGTTAAATTATATTTTTGAATGTTAAATTAAGGAAATAAGCCTAATTTCAAATCAATTTTAAAACAGACAATATAAGAAGCAAACTAAAAATAATAGCAATAATAACAAATGGAGCTCTCTTACCAATGAATTCCATAAGATTGTGCCATACCTGAGAATGCTACACTCTGCATCTTAATAACATGACTTTAATGTACTTCCCTGAATGGTGGAAATAAGCAGAGTCTTCTCTTCCTTCCACATTTAGTTAGTTTTCTCTTAGCATACATAGAAAACAAGCCCCAAATATCCCCAAAAGTTTCAGTAAAGCACTATATTGGTATCATTTATATTTTGCAGATAATTCTCCATTAAATAGCCATGCTAAATAGCAATCATTTAATGCAATCAGAGACAAATATAAGTTAGCAATAAATAATTAGAATAAAATAACAGATTTCAGTTTTAATCAGCATCAAAACATGGAGTTTTATATACACACAAATGATCTGAAAGCAATAATTGATGAAACACCCGTATAACAAATAGTCAGGTGATTAGTGATTCACAGTACTAGTTTATTTATTTTTGGCAAATAGCAGTTATAAAAAAAATTGCAGGTTATAATTTTAGTCAATACAATCAAGGAAGCTGAGATAGCAGAAAGTTTTCTAATAACATTTTAGCACAATAACAAATGTATCTGCTATATTATAAAACATTAGATGACTTAGATAAGGGAATGGAAGGGGAACTTATCAAATTTGCAGGTGACACTAAGCTATCAGGAATAGCCACCACCCCAGAAAACAAGCTCAGGATCCAAAAAGATTTTAACAGACTTGAACAATGGACCCTATCCAACATGAAATTTAATGTGGAGAAAAGCAAGATTTTACATCAGGGGTCTTCAAACTTGGCCCTTTTATGACTTGTGGATTTCAATTCCCAGAATTCCTCAGCCAGGCACACTGGCTAAGTAATTCTGGGAGCTGAAGTCCACAAGTCATAGAAGGGCCAAGTTTGAAGACCCCTGTTTTACATTTAGGCATGAAAAACCAAAGGTACAAGTAGAGATTAGGCGAAACTTGGTTCAAAAACAGTAACTATCAGAAGGACCTTGGAATCCTACTGGATGATCACTTAAATATGAGCCAGCAGTGTGTGGCGACCTAAGCAAAAATAGCTAATACAATCCTTGCTTGCATAAACAGAGGTATAGAATCAAAATCACGTGAAATATTAATACCGCTTTATAAATATCCTCAGTAAGACCACACCTGGAATACTGCATCCAGTTTTGGTCACCACATTACAAAAAAGACTTTGGAAAAAGTGCAGAGAAGAGCAACCAGGATGATTAAAGGCCTGGAGACTAAAACATATGAAAAATGGCTCCATGAACTGGGTATGGCTAGTCTAGAGAAAAGAAGGACTAGGGGCGACATGATGGCAGTATTCCAGCCACAAAGACAAGGGGGTCAACTTATTTTCCAAAGCACCAAAAGGCAAGACAAGAAGCAATGGATCGAAACTAATCAAGGAGAGAAGCAACCTGGAATTAAGGAGAAACTTCCTAACAGTGAGGACAATTAACCAGTGAAACAGCTTCATCACTGGAGGTTTTTAAGAAGAGACTGGATAGCGACCTATCTGAAATGGTATAGGGTCTCCTGCTTGAGCAGGGGGTTGCACTAGAAGATCTCCAATGCCCCTTCCAGCTCTATTCTATTGATTAATTATAAAATCTAATCAAAATAAATGAGTGCCATCAACTTACAGTATCATACATACATACTGCAACTCCATATTTTATCCTTTATCATAGCCATATTTGTTTAGGATAGGGGTAGGCAACCTTGGCTCTTTTATGGCTCTTCCATGTTGGCTCAGGAATTCTGGGAGTTGAAGTCAACGAGTCATAAAAGAGCCAAGGTTGCCTACTCCTGGTTTAGGACATCTATTTTAATAGTGAGCATACAGGCATGTATGCATACATGAATGTGTACAACCCATCCAGTGTTGGCCAATAAGCATGGAAGCAAGCAGTTTCTATATACTAGATTGTGTATAATGTTCAGAATTCAAAACCTTTCAAGCTTGAAATAGTTGCTCCATATTTTGAACAGATTTGTGTAGCTTTTATAGAAGTGTTTGAATTTGAAATATGGCCATTTAATAGATAGAATAGTTGTAATATTCTATATGAAAATTTTGCACAACCTTACTACATACTGTACAAGCCTCCAGGATTTCTTCCACATACAGAGAGCAATTGGCTGGCTGCAAATGGATCAAGCAGAGTTTTTCTTTCACTTATCATATATTGTCAATAAATATATCTATGACATGATGTATTTTGTTTTCCTACCCTGTTTACAGTACATAATAGAAAATTGAGTTACTCAAAAAAAAAGTGATACATTAGACCTATGTGAATTAGAGTTGATTTGATTCAAATGGTTTTTGGCATATTTGATTTAAGTTCATAATTTCAGGTAGGAGGCTAAACTGATTCAATTCAACTGTTTTAAAACTCATTCATAGCTTATATTGCAGAAGATCAAAACAGCTGCACCTGCTTTGTTTTGATGAGGTGAAAATTACATGGGTAATAAAATCATTAGAGAATATTAACCATAGCTACTTTCAGTTGGCTATCTTTCATGAATGCATCCCATAAGCTGTTGTTCTTCACTTCTTACACAATGACAAGAACGATTGGAAAACAATAGCTTAGCAGCCTCTAAATTAGGGGTGTCAAATTGCCGGCCCGCGGGCCAGATGCTTCACCAGGAAACCACGCCCACCCCATTGCCGGCAATGGAGAAAAAGCTCCGATACGTCGTGCAATGTCACGTGATGTCACGAGTTTGACATGTTTGCTCTAAATCATCCAACCAAGGACCTATATTATGCTGAACCAAGGGAGCAAATGTCCTAACTCAACTTAAAAATTGAAATATTGTTTACAGGTGTGTGTTTTTTGCTTGCTTTTCTGGGGCACCAGTCTATGGTATGGCACTAAGAGAGCACAATCAATTTGCCTTTATAGAGTGTTAAAGTCTCCTGCTTACTGATTTCCTGGGGTGCCAGGTAGATTGACAAGAAATGAATCCTATATCGTCGGTATCAAGATAGACAGAATATTAGTTGTCCCAGAGTATAAACAAAGATTGAGTCTTTAAGGTAGCAAAGCAGGAATCTCTGATTCTCACTTTTTGCACAAGGGATAAATGGAAGAAAACTTCAAAGCCAAGGAGGAACTTAACAGCTACGTGATCATTGTCTGTTATCTTCAACTAGCCAATTTTTTCAGTGAAGATCACCATTATATGTTCTCAATTTATGTTTTCCTGGGACCCACTAGTTATTGATATAACTATTCAGTGATACATGTAGGAAACATTTATTTGTGTTCCAGTCCAACAATAAGGCCATTAGTCCAGTTCTTCTCAAAGACCACCCATAGAGCCCATAAAGAATACCCACAATCCTTATATTGATAAACATTACACTATTACACTATTTTCCAAATGCAATAATTATCTGTTTCTATAAAAAATGCCACATTTTCTGCAGCTCTGCATCTGCAGAATTAAAAATATAGATGCACTACTTCGTTTTGAAATTTTCTATAAAATGTCTAAACTAACTTGTTTTTGGAATGTAATGTAATGCAGATTTTTGCAGGGTACTTTTATAATTTCTTTTCTTTCCATGAATAGGTCACATGCCATTAAAATTATCAACTACTGCTTGTTCATACATGCAGGCTCTTGTTCCCTTTTTCTCCATCAAAATCTTTTTTGCCTGCCAGTGAGTTTCATTTTCTCCTGCTTTTATTCTGTCTCATTCAGAATAAAAAACTCGTGCTGTATTGTGCTATTATTCCTGCCAAATGAGTTAGGGTTAGCATTATCAATCAATGGTTGACAGTTACCTCTATGCATTTATGTACCCAATTGTAATAACAAGGATATTAAACCAATCAATTTTCATCCATAGTGGGGGGGGGGAAATGAACATGAAATTTTAGCACTAGCAGAAGGTAAAAAAGTAAAAGAACCTTTGTTTAGCAAAATTCAAACTTTTTTCCAGGATTCAGCAGGATTCTGTTTGTTGCCTTTTCATCTTCTTTTTTGTATTTCACTCTTGTTACAATTCACTTTTTTTCTGTGACTGAAACAACTCTTCTATTGTTGTTGATTTCATTACTAAGTGTTAATAGCTTACTATAGCTTCTATAGTAAGGTTAAGTGCTGCTTTGCAAAACCTGTTTCAGCTGGTTGTCTTGCATTTAAAGGAATACTTAATGGGTGATAGGTATCAACAAGTTATTGGAACAATTCGATTACTGGTAAAGATCTATGTATTCCATCTATGGTTGGAAACCAAATTGAGGATAAATCATGTTTCCCAGTCTTGGTGAAGAATGCAGTCTCTTTGTAATCTGCCCCCTTAGCCTAAATAACTTTTAAGGGAGACCTGCTCACAGAAGTGAGCCTGAGCAGAGAGAGGAGCCTAGAAGCCAACAATCATGAGTAACTGCAGAAATTGACAGGTATATAAGAATGACAAAGCAAGGACCATGAGGTCACAGTGTCTCCTTACATATGTACACTACATATGTCACAACACACATATGAAAGGGACAGAGATTGCATCTTGCCATTTGCCCACAGTCTATTGTTCCTGCAGACACACTACAAATCAGCATTATATGTCTTATCTTCAAAATATATAACACTGACACCGTTGATGAAATAGTTTTTCAGTGAAATCTCTTCACGTATCTCTTCACATTGTATACTGCAAGTCTTAGAGGCTGAAAGTCTCCATCTTGATTTCTTTTTCTTCTATCCTACAATATTTATTAAACTAGAATTTTTAATCCAGTATTGTTTCCTAAGTTCTCCTTACATGATTCTCCTTCTGGTCTGGGATTTATTGGAGCATTGTACCATTTGTCCTTTGGTATCTCATGCTGTGCTGTCAGATGGCCCCACACAGCAGCTTCATGGAATGTTAATCAAGAGCTTAGAAAGTACCAAAACCTGTGGAACACCATAAAGCAAGGACTGAGGATGAAACCTTTCTCCCACAATCAACAGTAACAGGAATCCACCCCAGGAGAAGAAGCAGAACTAACACAGTACCACCGAATCCCAAACTCCAAAGTCAATCCAAAAGGAAACAATGACTGATGGTATCAAAAGCTACTGAGAGGTCAAAAGCAAGGATGGACACAATGGTCCTATCTTGCTCCCGGTAGAGATTGATCAAAAGAGCAACCAATATTGTTAAGTTTACCCAGTCCTGAATCTTGACTGAAAGATAACCAGATAATCTGCTTCTTTCTGGATTTCGGATCTGCAAACCTATTGTGCAACCACCTTCTCAACAACCTTCTCTAAGAAGGAAATTTTGGAAACTGGACAAAGGTTGTCCAATATAGCTGGGTCTAGCAACGATTTTTTGAAAAGGGGGTGAACCACTACATCTTTAAAAGATGATGACACAACGCCTTCTCTCAAAGAAGAATTTACTACTGTCAGCACCAAGTCACACATAACCTCCCTAGAGGTTTTGGCCTTAGCCACTCAAGTTTCACAGATTTTTAAAATTCTACCTGACATAGAAGGGCTGAAGATTATGAAAAAGTTAAGCTTGTGCTTGCTCAAGTAATACATGTTTTCCTGCAATATATGTTTTAAACACTATAATTTCCACTTGCATGCAATGAAAGCAAAAATCTGGATGCCTATCATACATATTTGCATCAATTAACCTGTTCTGTGCTTTTATAGATATAAACCATAAAATAAAAGTGCAAATAATAAATGGATATTCTTTTTCTAAGGTCAAAAGTCACCTTTTATGCAATTCTCAACTAACACCAAGATTCTACATACAGCTCAAACCAGTAAAATATCCCAATAGATTTGGTACAATATCCAATAGACGTCTTAGTCTTGCAATGGTAGTACTACTTATAATTACGTATGAGAAGTTAAATCATTATAAATAAATCTGTTGCTCATCCCAAGCCTCTTCACACGTCAACAGCAAATAAACATACAGTACCTCAGATAAGTGTTCAGATGATATTGCATCATCTATTGTCCAGATTTCCTTTTGCAACATTCTTCAATTCATAATTGTTTACTATGGCATCATGTTTGTAAAAAGAAGTTCAAAATAAACACAATGTTTGACTCTGATATAACAATTACTATATGTCAGAGTGAAATCATGCTTCTTCACAAATCACCACTGTATCCATGACAACAAATATATCCTATGAAGTTAACATACTTTTAACCCACTCCTTAGAATTTTCCAGAGTATTTTCACATTTCAGGATAAAGTTGTCACTTGAAGTTGAAAAAGAATGCAACCATTCATCCAAATAGTTTGCCACATAGACATATTCCATTTCATCTCTGACAACTTATGAAAAGAGAATCTTGATGTTTGAAGAGCAATGACCAAGTAGTTTACTCTATCCTATTGGTATTTTCAATACTAGTCACCTAAAGCACACCTAAACAACCTGATAAAATTTGAATCTGCATAGATATAAGATTTCTCAACAGGTACATTACTCTTACAGTGGATGACATATTTTATAATCCATATGCTGCTAAATTATTCTCCAAATCTGCCCTTAATGCTGGTTGCTATAAATTGGATATCCATCCGATTTATAGTTGTGTTATATACCTGTTACTTTTTTTTGCTGCATCTCAGTATTGAAATGTCTGTCAGCTACTGAAATATTCCAAAAAGTAATTGTTGTGTTAATTACTGAATTAAAAGGCATGTTTAACATTAGTGGTCACACATGATTGTATGGCACCACTTCATGTGAACATAGTTTTCATAGTTTTGACCATTTGCATTATGTCAATCTGATCTTAATTAGAGCAAACGTGAATTTAACAATTGTTAAAATTCTTTGGCTATGTGTTCTTGGCAAATAGTGTTGGCAAATCTCCACAAGGTACATGCCATAAAAATTGCATTTCCAAATGTTCCCACTTACATATGCAGTCTGGTGGGTTTCCTGGTCTTCCAATCTTATCTCAGATTGTCAGAAATCTTAGAAGAAAAGGCTTCCGGTTCCGGTCTGCAGCGCCTGTGGTCGTGCGAAGGGTCCGTTCCCTTTGCCTATTGGTTTCCCCCCGCCGGTAGACCCTGGACAGGGTCAAAAGTCACCCTGGAGGGGCGACTACTGCTGGGGAGGACACTTGTTGATTGCGGAGGGAGCGGCAGCTCCCTCCGAGATCCGAGATAGCTCCTCTGGGCCGACGGGAAAGAGATCGGCCATTAACATGGCCAATCACCTAGCTGCTCCAGCTGCAAGCCACAAGAACAGCTAAGCATAAAGAACCACCACGGATGATCCGGGTGAGACCTTTCGTTCCCTCTCTGTACCCTAACTACCTTCCTGTGAAAAGCTTTTGGAATTACTTCCCTACTTTAAGAGAGCAGCGTTCGGATACTTGGGAAAAAGAGCTTGGAAAAACAATTAACTTCTATTGACTACTTGAATTGCTGGACTTTGAGGATCCTGAAAAAACTTTGCTTCTTTCTGCCTACTTGTTCTAGCTTGAAACTTTTAGGGAGGGGGGGTGGAGTGTTTTTTATTCCTTTCCCCCCTTCTGTACATAAGGTGTCTTAAGCTATTCTATTTGAATTTATTCCTACGTTTAGAAAAATCATTTTAATCATATTATTCAGTTTAAAACCTTTTCTTTCTCATGCTGTTTTTTTTTTCTGTGCTGTTTTAAATTAGTAACAAAGTGTCCGTGTTGAGAACTTTCACTGCTTGGTGTGTATTCAGTCTTTTGGCTCAATGCCCAGACTTGGCTCCATGCCCAGACATTCCTATCTGACTGCAAGAAGATACTTTTTTTTTCTCCTCTTTGCTTTCATTTCTATTATTCTAACTTGACTTTAAAGTGCTTTTTCAGACATATGGATTGGCTCTTTTTTTTTCCCTTTGGAGTACAAATACAAGGTTTACCTACAGTTTGGCTTTGGATTTATTCTAGAAAAAACTTCAAAGATGATGTTCCAGAATTAACTACTAATTTTCAGCACAAGGACTAATAGAGGAAGAACACCAACTTTAAAGAGACTGGCAAGCAACCTATACAATTTAAAGAGATGGAAGAATCCCATTCACAACTGATTTGGAAACGTATGTTGGGAAGAATTTACGAATTTCATGAGCGAGTGAATGCTAGACTAGATGCCTTCATTATAAAACTTCAAAATGACTTCCAGACTTCAACTGACTACTCTACAACTCACATATTAAATGAAAAACAAAGCAATCTAGAAGAAAATATTACTGAGAATTCGGATGATCAAAGTTGGATTTCCATTGAAATATTTACAAAGTTAAAAGCAATGGGACCTGATTTGCAAATACGAGACTTTGAGAATTGTGATAATACGGATAATCAATGAGTAATTATTACATTGAACAAAAAGAACTACACAGCTTTGACAATATTGGAAAAAAGAGAAAAGAAACATGATCAGACTGAATTGTTCAGGACTATACATGATCAAATATGGAGATTTGATGATTTAAAGGCTCTTTTATGGAAACCTGCTTGGCACAAAAAGAAAGCTAGAATTAGATTTAAAAATGAGAATTAAAAATCTATTTGAATCTATTTAAGATTTTGGTTTGAGATAATACTATTGAGATGAAAATTATTGATTTGATTATGGTCTGGAATGGTAATATGGAATTGGTAAACAAGAAGAATAGAATAAGAAATAGAATATAGATATGAAAAGAAGTAAGAATTTTTTTTTGGGGGGGGGAATAGATGGGATTTAAATTTTAGAGTAGAATAAGAAATGGAATATAGTTGGGAAGTAGGAAAATATAATGGTAATAATATGTATATTTTAGAAATAATTATGGTTCTATGAGGGAAATTGAGAGATTTGAAATGTAGCTTATTGTTTATTCAAGGCCAAATTGAAAATCAGTTAAATTCAAAAATGAGTTGGATTGATATTGGTGAAATATTACTGACATTTTTTCTTTTATAATGATTGAATGCTAATTAGAAATGTATTAATTTGATTATGTTAAAGCAATTGAGGGACTTTTAGAGATATGGATTGATTTATAAAATATATACTTGATAGAGTATAGGAAATAGAATATAGTTGAGAAATATTAAAATATAACAGTTGATATAATATGTATATTTTAGAAATAATTATTGTTTTATGGGAAATTGGGAGACCCGAAATGTAACTTATGTGTTCATTTTAGGCTAAAGTGGAAAATGGTAATTGTAAAATAGTTAAACTAAAAAACAGGATTTTGATTGATATAAGTGAATTACTATTGATATTCTTTTTACAATGATTGAATTTTATTTAGAAATGTATTAATACTAGGTTATAGCTTGAGGAAAATAGATAGGGAACTTTTAAGGAACTATTGAATTATTTATGTTTGATTATATTGGGTTTTTTTGGATGATTGACCACCCTATCTCCACGTGGATTCTTAAAGCACTTTGATGTAAAACCAAAAAATACCAATAAAACTTGTTTAAAAAAAAAAAAGAAATCTTAGAAGAAAAGATTACACATGGGAATACCTCAGACCTATTATTTCCTCTGATGTTGTTGTGTCATATTTTAGATCTACAAAAGCAAATGGAAATCATGGTAGATGACAGTCATCCCACAAATATTGCCATAAGGCAAAGTCTACAGTGTTATATATGCCAACAGAACCTACACAACTATGGAACCGAAATATGTTCTAATATAAAGAGAATTTCTTACTGCTGTTCTGGTATGCTCCAACTTTGTTGTGTACTAAGACAGAAAGATTCTGGAAAGCAGCAAAGGTTATAAATGACTCCCTCTTATTTCATTTGCAATAATCCCCCACTTCATTTGTAATAAAGCTCACAAAATCAAACCTCCGAACCATATAGTGCCATACTATATTCATATAGTGCCATACTACTTTTGAGAGAAAAACGGACAAAGTTGGGAAGAGAAGAGTAACAGTAATAACTATCCTGCTTGGAGTGAAGAGACAGTTCTAAATAGATATTATAGGAAAATCATTTCCAACTTCTGCTGAAGATTAAAAAATAGATATCTTCTACCTCACTCACTCCTATGAGTTTCCTCCACAGTTCTATGCATCATTTTCGTAGTTCTTACATGTATATGTTTGATGGATAACAAAATATTGATCTTGCTTTTAAACTATTTGCAAAGAGGTACTCAGTAAAACATTTTAGAAATGAACAGTGAGAATTACAGTGGAAAAGGTGACTGGACAAACATATTGAAAATCTGAAGAGTTATTTATGATTTCTTTTATAAACTAAATTTGTCTTAAGAACCAGTTTTAGCTATGCTAGAATTATCTTTATCTTTTACATGTGAAGATAAATATTGCTGAAGAAGAAACATTTAATCTTCTCCATGCTATAATTATTTTTCATGCTACACCGCTATTTGGATCATTAATTTAAACAGGGAATTTATTAGATCATCATTATAATTTAGTGTTTTTAAAATATCAAATGATTACATATTGACATTAATCAGTATGTCAGAATGAATAATAGCACTGTGTTTTCAATTACCTGACAATACTGGAATATTGAACACAAATATACACTTTCTAATTATGGCAAGAAATGACAGTGTCTCTAGATCAATTTAATAGTAGTTTCTACAGGAACAGAAGAGATTTTATCAATCCAGGAATCTATTATTAAAATAAGTGAAGGGGAATGGCAGTTACTTAGTAACTGATTTTTTTTTTCCTGCATAAGATTTCAATCAGCATTCCAATACAAAGGAACAGGACTTGGAAGAACCTATGTATGAATTTTTAAAGAAACGCTGCCCACTAACTAGCTTATGTATTTTTAATATTGTTGCTTCCCACGTGTGAAATATAATGAACATTTAACTAAACTATGAAATGAGATCATATCTGAGACATTTGATCTACTGTAAATATAATATAACCTGTAATATATAATCTGTAATGATACACTCATGATTGGGGCCATTACCTCAATCTTCATGAATTTAGGGTTCTTTTAGCACAGAGGCCCATGCAAATATAATTCTATCCATCATTTTTGTATGAAATAGTCTTTATGGTTAGTTTATATGTATGTTTGAGTGCATTTCCAGAAGCCATGATGCAGATAGTTAGAAGCTCTGACAAACTAAGAAGAGGACTAATATAAATTGGCACAATTCCCCACTATTTTTTGTTATCTATAAACTGTGAATATATGCACAGGACTCTTCATTTCATGTTATAATAAATGTATTATAGAATGTGCAGTTGGCATTACTGTTATCATAATTACTTCAATGTATAACTTGCTTAGTTACCAAAAGGGCTAGAATGAAGGAAAAAACCAAAAGGTAGGTAGGTACATATGTAACTAGGTAGGGAGATAGGGAGGTGTGGGGAGGGAGGGAGGGACGGAGGAAGGAAGGAAGGAAGGAAGGAAGGAAGGAAGGAAGGAAGGAAGGAAGGAAGGAAGGAAGGAAGGAAGGAAGGAAGGAAGGAAGGAAGGAAGGAAGGAAGGAAGGATACAAAGTTTGGAAATAAAATTGATTCCAACAGACAAATCACACATCATTTATCACCACCTATTAGTGTTTGTGTTTATAGTGTTGTATCTATATTTTGATAGGTTGTTCTGAAAGAAATAGCAAAAGTCTAGTCCATAGTAAAATGTTGGAAATATAAGAGTGTAAAAAATGCTTGCCTATCCATCATCAAAGAAAAAAGACTGAATATAAGAGATTAAGTCAAAGTAAGAAGCCAAAACTTTGATTTTAGATCTTTTGCTATGATGTCTGCTATAATTATCTCCTTTTTTGAACAATCTGATTTAAAAGTTACTGTCTTTTGGCAAGAAGAGTTCATAAATATTTGGGAATCCCAAGGTATCCAATGATAATCATTATTATCAAAAGTTATTAGCTGTATTAATATATTTTTAATCAATCAGTAACATTTTAGAGATACCACTAAACTTCATTTTTTGTTGTATTAAAACATCAGGAGAAGAACTTTTGGAAGCAAGTGTTTAGTTTTGTTTTTCTCATAGTATTTTCTGTATAACATCTAAAAGCCAAATGACTGCTGTGACTTGTAATTAGCATATTTTCATTTATTCATTTCAAATCTAGTACTGGAACAATCTATAGATATGGATATAGATTTATCAAAATATTTAAGTATAAAAGGAAATTTAAAGTCATAAAAATAGCACAGAAACAGTTATATATTTCTGGAAACTTAATGAAAATTACTCACAGCATTGTAAATGTAAGTGAAAAGTATGACATAATATTATTGAACAACGCTTTTTACAATGTTCTATATTTAATCATAGAACTGGTTGAAAGTTATATAAACTCTGTGACTCAAAAAAATGGTTATAAATCAATGCCAAAACAAACAGTACTTCTATTAAGGGATTTACTTATACTATACAGAGCTATGAACAAATTTCCCATATGTTCCTATTTTAATTATTTATGCATGGGTAAAATAATTTTGAAAATGACATGTATATAAAACATGGGAATAAATATTGTCCTTCTAATGGATCTATTATGCATGACATATATGTATGTATGACTTATAATTGATTTTCAAATATGGTTTGAGAAGACTGAATCTATTCTGCTTCATAATTAACATACACATACTTTTTTGTTACCATTTATAGTAGGTAAACACACATGTATACAAAAGTCTACACTGGCCTTCAAATCTGTGGATAAAATTAAATTAATGCATCAGCATATGCTCCACTCTCAATGTATATAATATTAATGCTACAGAAGCACAGAAGGCCAGCTTTGAACTATTTAGTGTGATATGCTTATTTTTATTCAAGAACCCAGTGGAACTATTAACAATAATTTTCTATATAAAGATGCATCCTTAATAAACCCAATCTTCCAAGACTTCTTTTCTACACTCACCTCAGCTATTTCCTCTATTTAAATCTAGAAATGATTTAAAGAGGAGAAATGAGCAAAGATTGAGGAAGGTGCCCTAGGACAATAGCATAATACCATATACACAACCTATTCATTCTAAAGGCAGGGGTGAAGGCAACTGCTTCAACTCATTGACATAATGAAAAGAGTTAACTATCTGATAAAGCTGATAAAATATTTTAAAAGTGTTTTTAGTACTGAAAATTCTTATGCATGCTTGAAAGGCTATTTTGAATCTTAAGAATAAATGCAATGGAGAACCTCAAGCAGGAGCAACTTCATTGTTAATGTAGTAACACAGCTGTACAAAATACTAGAAACAGCTGCTTCACAATGGACAGGTGCACATATAAAGAACCATCAGTTTCATCTTTACAAGCTTCATACATCTGCTTTGAAAGTTGCCCATGGCTGTCTCAGCAGGGATAAAGGGATGCTTTGCACAGCCTTATAATTTCAAGAATAACAGTACAAGAGGGGGGTCACTTTTACAATTTGTTCTTACTCCATTGTTGCTTCTCCACAGTCAATTGTGAACAGTAGTCTATAAACACCAAGACTCAGCATTTAATTTGTTTTACTTGAGTCTATATAAAAATAAAAACAAGCATCTGTTTCCCCTGAATCAGAACATTCTTTTTATACATATCTATACTTTAAGATACATAAAAATGAAAGACTAAAAAAGAAAAGAAACACAAAGCAAACCAAATAAATAAAACAGAAATATAGTGAAAGTCACTTGATCCAAATTTTAAGCAGATCATTAAACCTTGATAATGCAAGCAGTATATTGATCAGACTTTCCATTATACTGATAGCCACTTTATAGATGGAAAATGAATACAGATTGTAATAATGGGGCTGTACTGTCTTTCCAGCATTGAAGAATAAACTTTTTATCCAATTATTGTTAACTATTTATAAACTGAAGTGTGCAGATTAGTTTGACATTACTAGTGGTAATAATGTCTAATTTATGGCCTCGGTGTTCTATTAATATTGGGCAACAATACTGAAAAAAAGGTTTTTGTTTCAAAAAACATCATTATAGCAATAGCACTTAGACTTATATATTGCTTCATAGTGATTTACAGTACTCTTTAAGGGGTTTACAGACTCAGCATACTGCCTGCAACAATCTGGGTCCTCATTTTACCAACCTCAGAAGGATGGAAGACTGAGTCAACCTTGAGCCGGTCAGGATAGAACTCCTGAAGTACTGCATTCTAACCACTGCGCCACCGTGGCTCTTTATAAAAGTATGATAGTACTGGAGCAAAAACATTAATGTATATTATCTATGGAGATTGTCAGTCATCCAGATCATGGTTGTTCCTAAGATGCTTTTTCAAAAGGCAACTGGACTTTCTTTGTTTTTCCTTGAAGACATTTCGCTTCTCATCGAAGAACTGAAGAAAACTGAAGAAGCTTCTTAGATGAGAAGTGAAATGTCCTCAAGAAAAAACAAAGAAAGTCCAGTTGCCTTTTGAAAAAGAATCTTTGGAAAATTAATGTATATTCTAGAATGTGCATCCTATACCACTCAAAACCAATAGCTTTTCCAGTTCTCATAGATTTAATGGTATCATTGTTTGAAGACATAAAGGTTCATATAAAAATATTATGTGACTAGGTGTAATATTTGAAAGACTATATTGTTTAAAATGTGATCATTATTTCTTAGAAATGTTCTCCCAAATAATAATAATATGCAAAATATTTTTTTTTTAAAAAGTCTAGAAAGCTAAAACTCAAATTTCTACAGGGATTTCCTTATGAGGCATATTGAAAATGGAGTAGATGGATTTATTTTGTTCCACACAAGGTGGACAGTCTTTCTATAAGTGGGAAATTAAAACCATAATCATCAAGATCACTATCATTATCATCAAAGATTGTCTTTCCTCTTATTCAGTCCTGTGGCAATAAACTTCTCCAAAACATCTGGTGCAAATACTTATTCATGTAATAATCTACCTATAAACAAAAAGCTGCTAGAAAAAGAATTCAGATGTTGTTGTTGTTGTTGTTGTTATCATTATCATCATCACAGTCATCCAGATGTTCAGACTGGATTTGGCATTTTTGTCTATCTATCGAATCCATATCAAGGACCTGGGATAGGCAGATGTGGATGTTTGATGGTATTACAGATATCGTCACAGGATGGAAGCAGTTCCTAGTAAGGCCGCCTTTTGCAATTGACTGATGGTGAATTTGTCAATACCAAATTCCAAATTATTCCAAATTTGTCAATGCCAAATTATTATTATTATTATTTAGTTATCAGATGAGTTTGCCTCAGTAACTTTCATTTCTGAACTGTCAAAGGGTGGGAGGAAGGCATCTAGAAAAAAATCATTATCATTTTTGCCTTCTGTTTGAGAGATCTCACTTGGCAAGAGTGAGAAATGCAGAAATTTCACAAGAGCAACACAGAAGGCTGGATCTATTGTAAGTGGAAGTGGAAACCAGCTTCAAAAATAACTTCTATTTCAAGCACCCACTCGAGCAGCAGTAAAAGCAAATGGCACTTTTTTTTTCTCTGAATGCTGCTATAAGCTTATCTTGCTCATCATTATAAGAAATGTTTAGAAATTGGAAATTATCTCAGTGATAATTGAATAAATGGATTAATTCATTTTGAATCTGCTTGTTTCCTTTCAAAAGATTTTCCACATCTGTAGCACAGCATTTATCACAATATTTAAGCAGAGTATTTCTTGTTTTATATGAATTAATCTTCAGAATCTTCAGTTCTGCCATATTTTGATCTAAAGCGTTACATCAAGTTCTAAACTTCAGATTCAAATTATGCACAAACTTTTATCTGCATGAATTCATTCATTCTAAAAGTTTGTAAATAATGTGAAAGAACTTTCAAGGCAATTGGAAGCCCTACTGAATTTTCTTGTTTTTCTTTTGGAGGTTGGAACCAGCTTTAGCTAGATGTGTTCACTGATCAGAAAGGCGAGTAGATAGTTTGTTTTTTCTGCCATCTCTATTTTGGACTAAAAATATATGGCCCATAAGCCAGCAGTTTAGACAGAAAAAAAAATCATGTTTTCTGTTCCCCATCAAAGAATAAAGCAATCTAGAAGTAAAGAGATTACCATTTAATCCAGAATTCTAAATGTAAAATTAGCATCCCACCACGTCAAAAAGAAATCATAAATCATTTTCAGTTATTCATTATTAACTGCTCAGATTCACTAAGTGCTGTAGTTATTAAATTAGCATTTAATTAATTTTTTAAAAAAAATTAAAGCTCAATTATTCTTCTATTTTATTTTGTAATTATCTTTTTTTCTGAGATTGTATAGACAATAAATTATTTTTAATATGCTATGCTGTTAATTGTATGGTATGTTTAATGTATAAAGATAGGATTAATCAAACCATCCTGAAGGTATATTTTAATAGATCAGTGCTTTTAAAATATGGTTGAGTTAACTTGGGAGCAGAAAGAACTCCACTAACCATTTATTGAACATGCCTCCCTTTGATTTAACAGATGGCAAAAGAATGCAAATTTATATCATTTAACATTCTGCCTTTAATTATTATGTACATAAGACTCAAATAATCTATTCATACTTCTGACTTGGAATTTTGTAATGTTTATTGGGAAGGTCAATAAGACATTTTAATTGAGAATTACTGGCAGTTTTTAACCTTTCATGATCAAAATCTTTAGGATAATATTCTTACTTAATGGTAGTCACAGAACTAGCAACCGTACCTATGTGTTTTGAATTCAGTCTTAAAAACAAAAATCATGAATTTTCTAATCATACATCTAGAATCTTCCACTATTGTTGGAAAAATGTGTTGATGTATTAAACTCACTGTTTTAATGACAACATGAAACTCTTATTTTTATTTTCATTAGTACCGGCCATACTTCAATGAAGCAGAGCTTATATTTCTATGTTTCTTCAATGGAATTCAATCCCTTAATGAATACTTTCTATATGCTTCTTTGACTACAAAGGTTGGCATTTATTACAAGTAAGTATCCTTTCAAAGCAGGGGAATAAAAACTTTACGTTTAAAATATAGTAGTAAATACTTACCAGGAAACCTGCTATGTAAGATAGCATCACAGTTATATCCATTGAATTGTGCAGTCACTGACAGCAATTTTACAGGCAGCAAAAGCAGAAGCCATATTTGTTCCATTGCAAAACCTAGGAAAATATTAGGCAGATCATATTTGAAATAGAAGGCTTCAGAACAGGATGCTATACTTGATCTGATTTTAGAAAGTCTACAGTATAAGCAAAGTATTCTTATAGAATGTGAATGTCTGCTTGTAATTCTTTAATTAAGAAAACTCTATTTTCACTCTTCTTGCATTCCATTCAAAATATTTTATTTTATAATTTCTTTTCTTTCAAAATAAAAAAAAATATTTTGTTTTAAATTCCTTTCTTTCTTACTGTGTACTTAATTCTATGTGGGACTGTGAATAAAATGTTTAAACATAATTCTTTTATTTTCAGGCTTATAACAAAGAATGACTGGATTGTTGTCAGTAGTGACAATTGATTTAATAGTTATATCACTTGTTACAATTGTTATATCACTGTTAAATATCACTGTTCAGGTCATTGAGAATAAATTAATAGTGACTAATATACAGGAAAGACTACCAATAAAAAGCTAGAACTGTTTAGTGTTTTCTTTAATAAAAATAACTGGCAATACATTTGTTAGGGAAATGCAAAATCAGCATTAACAAAATTAAGTAGACTATATAGAACAGGCATGTCAAACTCGTAACATCACGTGACGTCGCGCGACGTATCGGAACTTTTTCCCCATTGCCGGCAATGGGGTGGGTGCGGTTTTGGCGTGATGCATTCGGCCCACGGCCCGGCAGTTTGACATGCCTGATATATAAGGTAGGCTTTCTGCTTTATCAGATAACATGATTCAGACAAAAAAGTGGAGCATATGGAAACACCTTTTATTTTTATGTTTGCTATATCAATGATAAGCTTCTATGCTCATTTTTACATGTTTTTATCTTCATTAATCAAATAATGAGAACCTATTTAGTGGTTGAGGCACCAAGCTAGAAGCCAAGAAACTGTAGATCTGGTCCAGGGGTGTCAAACTCGCAACGTCATGTGACGTGTCGCAACCTATCGTAACTTTTTTCCCATGGCCGGCAATGGGCTGGGCGCGGTTTCAGCATGACGCATCCAGCCCACGGGCCAGCAGTTTGACACCCCTGATCTAGTCCCTCTTAAGTTAGGAAAGCACTTGTGTGACCATAGGCCAGCCACTTTCACTTAACCCTAGGAAAAGGCAATGGCAAACAACTTCTGAAACTCTTGTCAAGAAAACTGCAGGGACTTGACCAGACAATCAACAAGAATAAATACTGATTCAGGGACACAGTAATAAAAATAAAATAATAGTAGATCAGAACTATAGTGATAGACTACTGTTCATATAGATTTTACCTTCTAATGAGACAGTTCAAACAATTAATTAAATACAAATCATACATTTGGTATGAGTACATTTCTCCTACTATCTGCTGGTTTTCGTTTCACTGAAAAGAAATATCCATTATATTCTATTGTGTCAAAGGATAATTAGAAAATATAGTGGGACAATAGTATTATGTAATTTGATATTTATCCAGATTCTTAAAATGTATTGTATTCAAACATCCCAAAATTGCTGTTTATGTCTACTATCTAATAATATACCTCAATCACCCTGAGTGGCTCTACTGTAAGAAATGGGAAATAAGTTAGGTCCAGTTCATTTCCCCCCAGAAACTCTCATGAGCACATCTGAGTCTTGAACAAAGATTGAAATATTATTCATATGATGAAAATAAAAATCTATTAATAACATACAGATTTTATATTCAGATTAGAATTTATATTTATTAACTTTATAATATATTAGCATTACAACATTATACATTTTATGTGTATCTGGTCCCATTTGGTTGGAAACATTTTGGTCAATGTAAATAAAAAACAAATGTTAAAAAATTAGTAATTAGTAGAAATAATATATTTAACTTTTTAATACATAGCATATTGTCAATATTAAAAGTAATATTTATAAACTGAAGAATTTATTATATAAGGTATTATTCCTAATTATAAAAAAAAATCCCAAGTTTTATCACAGTACTACCAAAACCTTATAAGTGTCTTTCAGGTAATAACCTCACCAACAACACAAAACAGCCACCATTATTTGTTCAGACCATTAAAATCAGTCTATTATGCTGTTCAGAAACAATTTTTAAAATACTATATATGAAACATGACATTATTTAAGTATATTTATTAAGATCTCATCAGTATTGAAGCAGTAGAAAATGATACCACTATACTGAGTACTCATAATAAATATAAGTAAATTCAGCTGGAGCTACTCCCACTCAGATGTGTTTGGATTTCCATCCTTATTTCTTCATGGTTTTGCTTTGACCTTTTCCAAAGGTGTATGTTTTGGGAATATTTCTGCAATTACTAATAAGTACATATACTGGTACAGCTGGATGTGTGGACTCTGAAAAGGAGCAAATGTCATTGTACTCACAGCTGCCATAATTAATTAACATTTTTAAATGCTCTGCATATTTCATACTAATCAAACCACTTTGCTAAATTGGAAGCAGTCTGAAGACTTTGTGTAGTTTCCTTTGGGGATGACCCATAGATCAACACCAAATGCATGCAGATGGCTTTCAGTCTGACTGATACAATCTTTGGGATTAGAGTTTTGTGGAAGAAAAGCTGTTGCTGCTATGTCTCAAATAGTCAATACCAGACTGGAAAAATAAATACTATTCAGAGAACATGCAAAGATTCATAGGGTCAACATTCACTAATTGCAAATGTTTCTATAGATCAAAGTAATTGTCATGGTGCCTTTAATTATTCTGTATATTTTTGAGGAAATAAACAAGAATATGAATATCTGTCTTTCATTAGCAGATGAAGGTTTAGCAATAATAATTATAATTCATTTTATTATTAAATTATGGCTATTGTATTATTGATATTGCATTACCTTTCTTCTTTGAGTTATAACAACTGAAATAATATAAAAGCAGGTAGAATAAATAATATAAATGTGAAGTTGTTTTTTCTGAGTTTGAATGAAAAGGCTGCACCCCATTATTGCTTCACAATATGATCTCAGGATTGGGAATATAAAATCTTGCCTTTGTTCATATAAAATCTAGCTGGAGCATTTCATATCCCAATCTAAACAACCAAAGTCATGAGTACCTCTGATATTTGTGTTTTCTGATATTTCATTAAGTAAGTGTATAAAAACATTTCTTAGTTTTCATTGCTAAAAAGTCAAATTTCATGTTGATACTTTTTTAAAAAAAAATGTCTATTTTATAGAATTTATTTATTTTAAATCTTGATCAGTATTCATTTTGGATTTAAGAGATACTTTGATCCTGGAAGCAATTGTTGAAATATGCTTTACCTAGTTCAAAAGGTGCTTAATTTAGCATCAAGTGTTCTGTATAAATAATATGAATATGATAAAACTGTACATACACTTTATTTCTTGAGAAAAATGAAAATCTTCCCAGAATACAGTGAGGCTTATTTCAAATTCATCTTTTCTGTCATTTCAAATGTCGTTTAAAAATATCAGAAACTCAATGATAATTGGTTTATTATTCTTCCAATTACTGGATTAATATCCAGCAGTGACAGTAGAATCTTGTTTTAAAATCTCACATTATAACATTCCTTCCTTTGCACTTCTAATTTGGGTACATGTTAGACTGATAGCATAGTTGACATACAGAGACATCTGTTCTCCCTGATTCACAGAGTTTTGTTTAGATCTTCATCATCATCTCAAAATGACTTCCACAATAAGGCCCTTCTCTGAACAAACTAGATTTCTCTACCCAACTAGATTTCAGAAGCACCAACTGAAAAGAAAAACAAACATTTCTGCCCATTGGAACTTTGACAGAAATTGATTTCACAATGCCCATTATAACTTCTAACATTGAATATAAACTGCATGATAGTGAAAAAAAGTTCAAAAACTGTTCACAATCTTTGATGTTTATAAAAAAATGAGGTAATATTTTAAGTGGCTTCTATAAAAAGTCACTTACCCAAATCCTGTGTACCTGCTGAGTTAGCAATACTCCATGTATCCTGTTCTGCTACATGTAATCAAGTGTTAAACATCACAGCTTAACAGAACCTTTGCAGAAAAATTCACCAGTTCCTCAGAAGAGAAAAGAGGTACCCATTATGGATTTTTTATTATTATTAATTATTTATTTAATATTTAGGTATGTCTGGATTTTAGATTGAAAGCTCTGTCAGGTCTGAAAAAAAAATTAAGTGTCTTCATGCTCCGACTGAAAGTTGAGTAGGTTCTTTATGATAGCTTTTTTCTGTTTTGTATCCCACCCATCCCCCATTCTTTTTTCTGATGCTTTTGATCTCCAGCTTTCCAAGGTAGAAATATTTCAACAGGTCTGTGTGGGGTAAGCAATCAATCTGGAGATATTATTCTGTCATCAGCACATTGAAAGAAAGTCTTATCTGTAGGAAAAAAAGATAAAAAGAGGAAAGAAATGAGCAGAGAGATAATATCGGTCACTAGCTCGCAAGGTTATCACTATACTGTTGTGCTTTGTGAGAAATTTCTAACTTCTTTTCAGTAGTGTTCATAGTCTACAACAGAGTGGGAAGGAATGAAAATGCATTCGGTACTGAGATCAAATGAGATACAGGGCAGAATTTTTACTGTAAATGTCATTGAAATAATATTTACTGTTTATTATAAACTAGGACAGATTTAATATGATTTGCATTTGTAGATCATTTGTATTTGCAAAATAAACCAACTTTAAGATATTACTGTCTTTTTACATGTTTCCAAATTTGTATTATTAATGTAGTGATGCGTAGTACTTGAGAATTTATATTCAAAATTGTATCAGTTCAGAGAAACTCTATACAAAACATCATACAATGCTAAGATTTGTCTATGGAGATTCACAGTCATCCAGGTCATGGTTGTCCCAAAGGTGCTTTTTTCACGAGGCAACTGGACTTACTTGTTTTTCTTTGAAGACGTTTCGCTTCTCATCCAAGAAGCTTCTTCAAGGAGCTGAAGAAGCTCCTTGGATGAGAAGCGAAAAGTCTTCAAAGAAAAACAAGAAAGTCCAGTTGCCTCATGAAAAAAGCACCTTTGGGATTGCTAAGATTTGTTTACAAAAAAATTGTTTACACAATTTTATGCCAATTTGTAATTCACTTTTGTGGAATGGAAATGGGAAGGGGGAAAATCTTTATTTGAAAATACAATAATATGATAGAAAATGAAACTGAGTTTTTCAATATGCATTGTCAGAAGGGATGAAAGGAATTAACAGACAGAATAGGTTATTTCTGCCTTAGATAGATTTAAACAATGATTTCATCCCTAAACCCTCAGAATCTTTCTTCAAAATAATTCCTCAAAATAATACCAAATAAAACTAAGGTGGCCCTCTGGCCAATAGATATTATACAATTCTGATGAAATAAAATGGATAATATACATAATAAACTAAAGTTTAATGTATAAAAATAGACCTGTAGAAAAAGCCATTTTAATTAGGGGTAGTCAAATATCCAGCCTAATGTGGAATGACAGTCCAGAAGGAATATTTTCCACTTGGTTCTCAAGCAAAATTTAAAAGAATGAGATGTAGGAGCAGAGAGTTCTATAGTGTAGAATTGGAAAAATACAAATAGCTGTTTTTGTTTTCCTAAAGTGTTAAGAAGAAATGAAATAAGGAGAACTTCATCAAGTTTTTTGAAGTACAGTTCTTTAATACAGATAGAAACTCTAATCAATTTGGCTAAGCTTGAACAACTAAGTGGTGACTTAGTTAGTGTTTGACTGGAACACTTAGTCTTCCAGTCAAACACAAACTAAGCCATCAAGAAAAATTAGGTTTGTGGGCTGGAAGAGCACAATGATAAACCATTTCTGTAATATTGCTAGGAAAGCTGCATGGCCATACTGAACTGAACTCAAAATAGAATTAACCTTTTATAGTGTTATCAATATTTTTATGTTCGCTATTCAACAGTTTTATTCTATTTCATTTTTTTATTAATATTTCATTTTTACTCTGATTATTTCTGTTCACTTCTTGGGGCTTACTTTAATGATATGCAAGTTTATACACATTTTATTTTTAAAAGGAAAAAATGCTACTTCCTGACCAATAAAAATGTACAGAACTACTTATAAATGCCAATAATAAGGTAGATCCTACCTACCTGCTTGTAATCTATGTAGTAGTAGTAGTAGTAGTAGTAGTAGTAGTAGTAGTAGTAGTAATAATAATAATAATAATAATAATAATAATAATAATAATAATAATAATAATAATAATAATAATAATAATAATAATAATAATAATAATAATAATAATAATAATAATAATAATAATAATAATAATAATAAAAAGTTGGAAGGAACCTTGGAGGTCATCTAGTCCAACCCCCTGCTCAGGCAGGAAACCCTCTTTATAGATCTTTATAGATCTTTATAGATCTTCTCTTTATAGATCTTGCACAGGAAGAAAAAAACTGAGTCAGGAGGGAGAAACATATCTCAAGTACTTGTTTTTATAATTAGAGCCAATAAGAATAAAAAGTCTTCATGTAAATGGTGGAATGGTTGTTCCCCTATAAAATAATAATCTTCTTATCTTACAATTTCAGTAATTATTCTGCAGGCATACATAATATAATTCGTACTCTGAGTTTCTCGCTGAGAGTTCAAAATCCTTTTCTCATTTCAGCCAAAGATCAGATTGTGCAATTAGTAAAAACATGGATTTATTTTTCTTTTCTTTTTTCCCCCCAGCTTTTCCCCACAAAGAGATGCCTGATTAAATGACTTGCTGCCAATGGAAAAAAAATAGAATAGAAACCCACCAACTAATATATACATCTTATATGTAAAAAGCAAGCTAAATTAAATTTCATAATCCTTTTAAAAACTTTCAAAAATTAGTTTGGACTTCACAACCCTGGTTTCAGTTATTATTCTTCCTTGCTAATTAGTTTATGAACAATTGTAATCATATGGGTTCCATTGGAGAAATTATGATGGGTGGCCATGAGTTCTTTATGGAGGAAAGTCTTATTTCTATTATTTAACTAGCATAAAGGTCACTATATGTTATCAAAATTCAGAATTTCAAAGGCAGTTATTAGATAGGTTCCATCACTTTTATCCCTTCTGAGCAACTCTCATATCCCTCTGCATGCTTCTCTTTTTTTCATATTTAAACAGCAGCAGAGATTCATTATTTGGAATGTTTAATTTATCACTTTTGGGGGGGGAATAGGAGGCATGCATGCTTTGTTCATAGGGATTGAGTCAAAAGAAGGAAAAGGTTGTTTTAATTTTATAGTGTGCTAGATGAGACTGATCTTTTTGGAAAAATGCAGAATGATTACTATGATACAGAAGACAGAACAGATTTGATTTCTGGGAAAAGCTTCTAAGTTAGCAAGATGGTAGACTGCTGTAACATCATCATCATCATCATCATCATCATCATCAAGTTGGAAGGGACCTTGGAGGTCATCTAGTCCAACCCCCCACTCAGGTAGCAAACCCTATACCATTTCAGACAAATGGCTATCCAGTCTCTTCTTAAAAACTTCCAGTGTTAGAGCATTCACAGCTTCTGGAGGCAGGTTGTTCCACTGATTAATTGTTCTGTCAGAAAATTTATCCTTAGTTCTAGGTTGCTTCTCTCTTTGGTTAGTTTCCATCCATTGCTTCTTGTCTTTCCTTCAGGTGCTTTGGAGAATAGCTTGACTCCCTCTTCTTTGTGGCAGCCCCTGAGATATTGGAACACTGCTACCATGTCACCCCTCGTTCTTCTCTTTGTTAAACTAGACATTCCCAATTCCAGCAACCGTTCCTTATATGTTTTAGCCTCTAGTCCCCTAATCATCTTTGTTGCTCTTCTCTGTACTCTTTCTAGATGGGTTATACTTCACAAAAACTGGTAAAATATATTTGATCAAAACATGGTACAATTAAGAAAATTTTAAATTATATGTAAAACTCAAAATCCTGCAGTAATGGCCACATGGTTTAACAGGGCCATTTAAGCAATACATACAGTTCCTATAGACTTGTGATCTATAAAAATGAAGTGCTGCTGAAATAAGGCCTTTTAAATAATTGAAAATAGTAAAAATAACATGGCTTACAATATTCACCATCTTCACTGTTAATGCACTAAGAGTATAGAAGTATAGGAAATAAAAATTGAATACTTAGTATAGATGGTTAAACATGATTTAATAGGTATAATAAACAGCTGGAGACATCTCACACAGAAGGAAGACAGCAACTGAAAAATAGTTCAAAAGGAACAGACTTAGTTAAAAGCAAACAGAAATTGCACTAAGTGCTAAGCATATCTATTCCTTTTCAGACATTCAAATAGATAAACTTGGCAGTACTGTAGAAAGCAACTAGGATAAAATAAAATAGAAAAAAAATAATGGCAATGATGCTGTTAGTACCTACTAGCATGGTCTTAACCAAAAAGATGTGAAGGATATTTTCCAAAAGCAAATTTCAGGTATTTTAAAAATCATAAAATCCTAATGAATTACTCAAACATTGGGTATGTCTAGTTTAATGAGGAGAACATTGGGTATGTCTAGTTTAATGAAGAGAAGGACGAGGGGGGACATGATAGCAGTGTTCCAATATCTCAGGGGCTGCCACAAAGAAGAGGGAGTGAAGCTATTTTCCAAGGTGCCTGAAGGCAGGACAAGAAGCAATGGATGGAAGATTAACATCTTCACCATCATCAGACATACATCACAGTAGCAAATGTATGTCTTTACCACAGCCCATAAATAAATAAGTAAAATCTGTTTGTGATTGCCAAATGATAAACATTTTGTACTACTTAGATCTTGTCAGATAAATATTTTATAAAAAAGAACTATATTTATTCATTACCACTAGTAGAATATTAAGTTCTCAACATGTCAAAAGAAATAGAAATCAAGTCCCTATTCCCTTGATTCCTTTAAATACATAAAACAGTATCAGCTATTCCATTCCCAAATAATTTCAACTTCGTATAGTGCTTATATTTTTATTGCTGTATGGTCTTTACTTATAAAGAAAGGATTTTGCTATGTAACCAGCAGAGAGTTCTTTAGGCCCTTTCATGGCAACTGTGAACAGATATTGTAAGCAGAACTAATAGAATTGCATATAACTGCCTCATATATCACAAGAGTAGAAAGCAAAAGACAGACTTAGCTATATCTGAAATATGTCTATTACAAAGTCCTTTGCTCATTATTGGCAGACATTTCCTTTGTTTTCAGATGTCCATGAAGGGCTCTGAATGCTTACACCTGCACTTTGCTTGATATCAGTAATTCTAATATCTAATTCTAACTTTCCAGAAAATTTTATAAGATTTAGTTTCTTTTTTCCTTTCTTCCCTGAACAATTTGAAGTTTGTTCATATTCTCATATCATAGAGAATGCCTAAAGTTGGCCAATAGTATAAACAAATAAATAAAAACCTGATATTCAGAACATTTTGCTAAAGTAGAGGAGACAAAGGAGACAAAGCAATATTCTTAATCAAATAAAAGACTAAAAATTTTGCACTTGTTCGCTAATACTAAACAGCCGCAATCATTGAACTGATTAAAGTTTCAGAAAGCATAAAATATGGCGCGATATAAGATCCATCTTTGTAAACATAATTTCCTGTTCATTGAAAAAAATGGGGTTTGATAAGCTATTATTCAAAAGAGCTACAGACATATCTCAGTTAATGGCATGATAGAAAGGACAGTGAGTATAAGCTTAATATAGTTATTTTTTTAAAGAAAAACTTTTACCTTCAGCTAAATAAATCAATTTAATTGGAATTAATGTTATTTTAAAAAACTGAATGGATTGATACTCATTTCATTATTTCCTATATCATCTTTGTTCCTGTTGAAAGTTTTATGACATGGGTGATGATGAGCCAAAGTAAAAAGCAGTCAGGGCTTTTCTAGTATCTCATTTTTTCTCTTTTTATCTTCTTATCAGAAAAAGGGCAGATTACTGTTACCAGGGTTCTGAATTACTTGATTGCAAAAGGCTTTTAAACATTATATTAAAGGCTATATGTTACAAGTAGTCTTTGACCTACAATAGTAATTGGGAATGGAATTTCCATTGCTAATTGATCAGGTCATCCTTTACTGATAAAGTAATCCCATTGCTATCATTCAGAGAGCATCAAGGGTCATAAAGCAAGGACCTTCTCATACTTTCCTGCCTGCTTCAGTCAGAAGGGAAGCTACAGGAAGTGGCAAGTCACAGGTGCAATGCAAGCAGGCTGGCAGGCAGGTACTGGTAGGTGTCTGCTGCCAGGTGCACGAAGGTGCATGGGTGGCCGGCGTGAGCGCAGCAGAGCCAGGGGTGGCTGCTGCCAGATAAGGTAGGGTGCACAAGAGTGAATAGAAGTTCAACTTGATACAAGCACAGTGAAGACAGGGATAGCTGCTGCCAAGTGCGTGAAGTATGCAGGTGGCCACTATGGGCAGAGGGATGCTAGAGGCACATTTGTGTGCACTATGAAATACAAGATCCCTCAGATCTCATATTTTATATTTGACTAGTCAAGGAAAAAAGATATGGGAGTATGAGCAACTTACTAGAGTAACTTGACTTTGCACATGGGAAACCAGCAGGGGAGGTCACAAATAACAATCACATATCAACCATGTGTGAGCCCATTGCTGAGCTTCTAGACTACAATCATGTGACTGTGAGGGTGCTGCAGTGCCTGGGATTTTAAAGACTGATCATATGTACCACTTGTTCAGTGCCTTCATAATTTTGAACAGTGGTGTGGTATTATTTCAAAAGCCATGTTAAGCCCTCAAATTTGCAAATCTCCCATACTTAACTTAGGTCTGTTCTAATTTATAGAAAGTAAATATTTAGTACAACTGCTTAGAACAGGGGTGTCAAACTCGCAACGTCACGTGACATGTCGCAACGTATCATGACTTTTTTTCCATTGCCGGCAATGGGGTGGGCGCAGTTTTGGCATGACGCATCCGGCCCGCGGGCCGGCAGTTTGACATCCCTGGCTTAGAAGGATGCCCATAGCAATTAACACATCAAGGAACTGATAAGGGTAAGATAACATCTGGTTGAAAATTCAGACAACAAACTGGACAATGAAGGAAAAGGAACAGCTCTAGAAAACAGGACCACTTTCTCCTTCGAGAACTAAGAACCTGCCTAGCAATAAAGTAAAGAATCTCCCCATACAGAGAAATAGCATAAATGAAGCCAACACCTTGTTAAAGGCTAATGAGGTTTAAAAAAGTATAATGAAGAAAATGCTTTATCAAATCTAATTAATTAAGTAAAGCATAGTAGATAGAATAAATAACTTCAAATAATCTATAAAGAATATTTCAGGAATAAAGGTCAATTGGGATAGAGTAAAATAAAAAAAATAAAAGGTTAAGATAACGTGTAACCCAAAATTGGTCAAAAATAATAACATACATATTTGTTAAATATCTCAGCAGCAACATTTGTTTTGTAATAAGAGTGATTTCCCAACTAGCAGTTGATTTATGTGTTACCTGACTTGCCACCATCCAAGAATCTTTGACAATGTTCTGTAAGAAGCCATGAAGAAGACTTTGGAGAAGACATCCAGAAGCATTTAAGTCAACAGATGCTGAAGCACGTGTTAAGCTGAGGAAGGCAAGAAATTATTAGAAAAAGTCTTAGAGTGCCTCCTACTCCTCCTGCAATATAAAAGAGAAGAAAAGGAAAACATAGATTCTATTACTATTTTGACTGATTGATTGATTGATTGATTGATTGATTGATTGATTCATTCATTCATTCATTCATTCATTCATTCATTCATTCATTCATTACTACAGCTATTGGAACAACCTGCCTCCACAAGCTGTGAATGCTCCAACACTGGAAGTTTTTAAGAAAAGACTGGACAGCCATTTGTCTGAAATGGTATAGGGTTTCCTGCCTGAGCAGGGGGATGCCCAACTCATGCCCAATTTGAGGATTTGAAGACTCAAGTATAAATTCAATGTTCTGCTAGCTGCCAAATCTTTTTAATTAAAGTCCTTGATTATTATTATTATTATTATTATTATTATTATTATTATTATTATTATTATTATTATTATTATTATTATTATTATTATTATTATTATTATTAATAATAATAATAATAATAATAATAATAATAATAATAATAATAATAATAATAATAATAATAATAATAATAATAATAAAAGTTGGAAGGGACCTTGGAGGTCATCTAGTCCAACCCCCCACTCAGGCAGAAAACCCTATACCATTACAGACAAATGGCTATCCAGTCTCTTCTTAAAAACCTCCAGTGTTGGAGCATCCACAGCTTCTGGAGGCAGGTTGTTTCACTGATTAATTGTTCTGTCAGGAAATTTCTCCTTAGTTCTAGGTTGCTTCTCTCTTTGGTTAGTTTCCATCCATTGCTTCTTGTCCTGCCTTCAGGTGCTTTGGAGAATAGCTTGACTCCCTCTTCTTTGTGGCAACCCCTGAGATATTGGAACACTGCTATCATATCACCCCTCGTCCTTCTCTTCATTAAACTAGACATACCCAATTCCAGCAACCTGGAATTCTAATTCTAATTCTAGGGTTATTAGGAATAACTGCATACGTAGCAATAGCATTGGGGAAACACTCATATTGTAGTAGAATACATACAGGTAGAGACACAAAAAAAGAATAAAATGAATACAAACTAAAATAGAGGATAAAAAGAGAAAAAGGAAAAAGTAAAGGTGCAAAAAGAAAAAGAGTAACAGAAAAATAGAAAAGAAAGAAAAAAATCTTCTTTACAACTGCTATAAGTAAAATTTCCATTCGATATTTTCATCTACATTATGACACTCTTCTTTTCATAATCTATCAAAGGCATTAAGTTCATGAGGGTTTTCTAGCCATCAATAAACACAGATTTTGTCTTTTCTCTAAACAGGCAAGTCCATTTAATGATTTTGTCATCTTCACCAACCATTTATCTGTCATAGGTATTGCCAATTTTTCCATCTTTATGTGTACAATAATCTTTCTACAGTTATCATATATAAAAACAATGTTCCATGGCATTTTCCCAACTCATTATCCTTCAATCCCAAATGAAATATTTTGATTTCAATTACATTTCAATCTTTAAAATCCTCTGTATCAATGAATAAACCCAAAATTTCCTACTTTTTTGTACATCCACCAAACATGTGACTCTTTGTATTGTTCAAATTTCCAACATAAATCTGAAGTACCTTTATACATGCTAGATAATTTTTCTGGTGTTATATATCAATGGTACATTATTTTATAAAAGGTCTCTTTATGATTATAATATAGTGCAAATTTCAGTCCTTTCATCACATATTTTCTCCTTGTTCCATCTATAATATATATTATAAACAGAATTTTAGCCCATTTTATCATAATTCTTTCACTTCATCTTCTTCTGTTTCAAATATCAACAAAGTTTATACATTTTAGCAATCACATGTTCATCGTTTGTACACAATTCTGTTTCAAAATCATACTTAGAATATTTAATACCATGCATACTTTTATCTGCTTTAAATCTTTCTGATAACTAAATAAGAAAAACATTGACAACTATGTTTCTCTGCCATCAATTGTTCTCTTGATTTTAATGTATATTCTACTTAAAGGAACTTTAGTATCTCACAATATGTCAACCCTTTGTGTTTGCCTATTATTTCTCGGCTTGAAAAATGAAAATTAAATGAAACCATCACCTCTGAAGCATTGTTCTGATTGAAGTATAATTCAATCAGTCATGTTTTTTTTTAAGTTAGCATGCGATATAATCAGAACCAATGGGATATGTTTGCAAGAAAATAGAATTATTATATATTTTATTAAATGTATATGCCACCCATCCAACTATCAAGTGACACTGGGCAATTTACAACACGATAAAAAAACCAATATAAAGCATCAAAACATTAAAAATCAATATAACATTAGAATTAACAGAAAATTAGCAAAAATACAAATCAGTACATAACAGGTAGAGGAGGGGTCTTCTATTTAATCCATTAACTACCTCCAATGTGGCACACTCCATCAGGGCCTCAGACCAATTGGCAGAGCCAGGTTTTAATATTCTTTCAGAAGGTTAAGAGGGTGGGGGTGGTGTCTCACCTCAAGACATACAAAGTTCCAGAGGGTGGCAGCCATGGCAGCCATGTAACACACAAGATGGAATTCCTAGACCAATAAGAACCCCAGCAAGCCCATTCTGCTGGCACGAGTGGGATAGCCTAATCCCATTAGGATGAGATTGTTCCTCAGGTATCCTGGAACTATGCCATGAAGGGTTTAAAGGTGATAACCAACACCTTGAATTGGACCCAGAACAAAACCAGCAACCAATGCAGCTCAACAGAGTGTTACATGGGTCTGCCTGGGTGCCCCTAGATCTGTCTGTATAGCTGCATTCTGAGCCAGTTATAGTTTCCAAATACTTTTCGATGGTAGCCCAAGATGGAACACATTGCAATAGTCCAACCGTGAAATGACCAGGGCCTGATTGATTGAGCACAGAGACTTACAATCCAGGAAAGGCCACAACTGGCACACAACACAAATTCAGCTAAATATTAAAAGAACATTAAGAAAATTCAGCAATGAGCTAGTTTGTCTAAAGAGACAAAAGTCTTTTTTTCTAGATATACTGTATATAAGCAGATGTCAAATGGTCACCTATCATGAATTATATTACATTAATTGAATAAATAAAAACATTCCATATTGTAGATCCTGTATTGAGTAGGTCACTGGGATACATCCTCATCAAATTGCACATTCTATGTAAATATTTTTTTTTTGTTTAGTGGATTTGAAAAATGACAACAGCCTTTTCATAATATAAATCTTAAATGTGTTGTATATTTTTCTTCTTAATTTTTTTATTTAAATAAAGAAATTTATCCTAAGCCACAATCTCATTCCTTTCTATGATTATAATTAAGAAATTATTAAAACAGGAAAATCTATCATTTAACTATGATCCCAATTATTTACATTTTCTTGAACTCTAATTGGTAAAGACCCCAAAAAACAAAACAAATAGAAAACAAAACTCACTTGTCCAAGTTTTTAAAAATTGTTCTGACACTGAGCAATCTTTTTTGTTTTGTTTTTCAGGGACATTTTAAACTGTTTTGAAAGTTAACTTTCTTTTATCCTCTTCTGAAATTAATGGTTTTTCAAGCCTTGAGATAATGATGGCCTTTTAATATTAAAAAGCCATATTAAAATTATCGCTGTTGTCTAACCTCTGTATCCTTAATCCTTAAATTGCTCAGACATTGCTGCTCTTTCGTTTGGCCAAGAAACAAACAGCCCATTAGCTATTTTGGAGCATAGACAGATTCTCCCATTGAAATGATTTCCAGCACACTTGCAGGTGCTGAACAACATCTCTCTGAGGAAAAAAAAAAGAGAGAGAGAGCAATACAGAGGAGATATTGTTCTCTAAAAGATTTCCTGGTTTCACATTTTCTGAAGTATACTGTTAAACTACTGAAAGAGCTTCACTCACTTGATTTGGCACTCAGGAGAAATTGTAATGGACTGCTGATCAGACCAAAAGCAATAAGCATTTTATATTATATTGCAAAAGAGGATATTTACATTTTTAAAAACTGTATTGAGGACAAATTCTAGGATCTTTTTTTAAACAAACAGAATGATGGGTCTCCCCCGCCCCCCATTCTTGAAGAGCTACCCTTCATAATGTTTCTTTAAGCTTCAGTAAAGGATGCCAGTAGGAGGCAGAACAGCAGCAACTAGATGATAACTTTTCATCATTGTAGCTACTCAAATTTGGCATTCCCCCTTTTACTTAAACAAATTCAAGCATAAAAAATAAGTAATCAAAATTAGCTTATGTGTATTAACTCAGTAGGCATCAGTAGAAAACTAAACTTGACTATCTTGTTCAAAAATGAGTGGTGGAAAAGATATGTTGTCATTGAATTCTATGAGTAGATTTACCAACCAGATCAACTGTATATAATTTATAGCAGGGACTTAACAAGGGAATTTGCCTTTGCTTGATAATGATTATTTCTATGCAAAATACAAATATATTACCTCAAGGAAGCTTCTTACGTCTGCGAAGCATTTTATACAATTTTAAAAGTGCTGCATACTGTTTTCAGTGGAGCTCATCCCCAAGCATTTATAGGAGTGCAAGCTTAATTACAACTGTACTGGGAATTTTACTTTAGTCTGTGCTCAATCATAAGTAACTGAAAAGCATGGAGGGGGGGTCCAGAAAGAGGAAACTATACTAAAGAGGAAGAAATACTAAAATAATTAAATGTTTGCATTCATATAAAAATAATATCTCTGAAGCAGAAATTAAAGTCTTTACTATTCTGCAATATGTTTATACAGAGTAGCCGATATTGTTACATATTTTATATATACTGCAAGGGGCACCATGAGAGTGCAAGTTATCCATCATCTGGTGTAAACCACAGCAGATGATCAATCTCTAGGTGGATTTATATTCTTAATTTGACATAAAGCTATTCCATGTTAGTAAAAGAAATGCATGTCATTCAGCTTAGTGTCTAGTCTCTGGCAAGTCTCTCAGGAGCAACTTCAGATGGAAACAACTTTCAAACATCAATGGACGTGAAATGTTTTTTCCCCCTAGCCTTTTGCAGTATTTAAATCATCAGAAAGGGTCCTTTGTTCTGTTCATAAAAGTTGAGATTTGCACTACATTCGCATATATCCTATGTTGTGAGGTTATAGCTGTTGTTCCTGGAGATGGATATTTATTTCCTTTTCCTTTTTCCTGAAATGTGGTTGGGTATATCTAGCTTACCTTTTAAAAAGAAAGAAAAATGCCCTTTTTTACAACCAGATTAACATGCCATCTTCCAGATCTTGAGCTGTTAGGGAAAAAAACAGCATGACTGTATGGCCTAAAAGGCTGAGTTCTGTTCTGTCTGTTATGAGGCAGTGGTGCTGTCCTTACATCACTCATAAATTAAGGAAAGGCAACAGCCCATCACCTGTCAGCTGGACTAAATCTGATTATGTCTCTAGCATAAACCAGGCCAAGCCTATTTTGAAAAGTAGCTAACCAGCTGCAGACACAGAAGATGGAAAGAGAAGAAACTATAGCTAACAAGAAAGCCCCGTCCTCTGCTAACACTGCAAGGGAATGACTGTGTTGGCAGCAAGTCCATTTCTGTTCTTAGACCTGGCAACATCCAGATATAGCCTGTGGCTGGAAAGGAAGGAAAACAGAGTTCAACACAAAGTAATTTATTGCTGTGACCAAAATCTGGCTCACCTAAAGCAACCAAATTACTTTGAAAGTACAACATAAATGTATTAAGCATGCAAACTTCTACAGTGCACATCGAACTCCCAGCAAGCATTGGCAGCATGTTGAGCAGCCCTGAGCAATAGAAGAAACACAGATTATATACTGTGATCTACTACATTGCAAAAACAAGACAACGAAAAAGGCAGACACGATGTAAATTACAACATGACTTTAGAATGCTTTTGATAAATCCATCTTGGTTACCTTATTATTATTTATCCCTTCCTGTTGGTCATAATATCTTTGAGATATGGTCAGTTGATATTTACTTGTCAAGTTTATAAACAATTTATAATATAAAAATTCTGGTTCATGGGTCACTGTTATCCACCTGATTCCTCCTCCCATTGCCACTCATGGTCAGCTCAGCTTGCTAAGAATACTGTTATGTTCTTACAAAGGCATTTCAGCAGTTCATATCTAGAGAAGGCATCTCATAGGTTTGGCAGTGAATGCAGTTCAGATGTGTGCTGAGTCATGCAAAATCTGCTATTAGGAGAAGCAACAGAATCTGCAATGCAAGAACTCAGCTGTCTTTTCTGGATTAAATCAACTTCCGGGACTAGAGCACTCCCAAGACAGCATTAAACTCAGTGCACCTTTAAAACAACAGGTCTAGCACTCTTTCTAAAAAATAATAAGTCTGTATACATAAGGAGACTGAATAAAACCTAAGAAGTGCTTTGGAAAATACTGGTCAAACTTTACTCAGACAATGCTTTGCAGAAACCGGGTAGCTAATCTTTCCTGCAGCCCAAGTCAATTTTATCATGAAATGCAGTGCCCAATGACCAGAAGGGAGAGACCATGCCCACAGCAGCCAATAGAAACTAGGCAGATCGAAATTACTAACTGAGTCATCTGCTACTTCTTCAATGAGGCATACTAGCTCACGTCAATGGCAAAAAAATGTTTTGAGAAAACAGAGAAAACACTACATTGAAACTGGGATATCTAAAGATAATTGTAACCTATTTACAGTCATAAACAGAAGCATCTTTTTTTTTTACTGCTGTTGCTCCATTAAAAATCTAGGAATATGTACTTCCCACCTTCAGAAACCAGGCAAATTTTACCATATAATATCTGTATCTTATTTCATTTTCATGTAAGCTATTGCCAGTTGGAATAATTTAGAACTAGGAGCAGGAATGAGCTTGTCGCTTGATGCTACTCATTTTGCATGATTCCTGTCTACTACGCATAAACTGTAGTCCTGTAGCAAGCAATAATTGAGAGAGTTGGGATTACATCTTGTTGTATCTGCAAAGATGACACTTTCAGTTGGCAGAAGTGCTGCCTTTGTGTCTGTCACAAGGTTTTTCTTCGATCCTCTTTTAAGCAGTATGAGAAAAAAAGCAAAAACTCTCTTGCCTGAATTTTGCATACTGCAGAGAGGTACTCCAGGCTGCCCAGTACCGTAAAGAAGAGAAACCATTGCAAAGGGAGCATTTCATTTAATTGGGTTTCATTTTGTTTACCAGCGGAAGTATTCCAATCATCAAGCATTCAGCTAGAACTGGCAGTAAAAGAAAGCAGAAAGCTCTTTTCAGCTGAAGCTGGCTTGGGTGTTTCACATAGAGAAATCCCTTCATGGAAACAGCCAAATAGATTTGCCTTTTTCAGACAATTGAGACAAAGAATCCACTCTGTCCTTGGAAGTTTTGGCATTCTATTCCATCCATAAACATAATATTTAAAAGTGATCATATGTATAACCTATAATTTACATTTTCATATGTTGTCCAAAAGTATGTTTCTTTATTTATCTTTTTATAAATCAAATTCAGAGGCTGCTCAGTTCATAGCTATACAAAATGCAATGCAATGCAGTGCAATGCAGTGCAAACGGAAGAGATTATAACGTGTAGATGGATATACCAAGACATTGGTAACAATCTCGCAATAGTCACATTTCCTATCATAGCATATGGGGGGGGGGGGAGTAGGACTTCAAAGCCCATTTAAATAATAGCTGTATCGGGGACTACTCAAATCTCCAGGTGGAAACTATTCCATAGGGCAGGCTTTTCCACCATGAAGGCACTCTGGTTAGGTCTTAGGAAAAAAGCAGTCTTTCAGATAGCATGTACTAAATAATATATAGGTCACAAGGAGCATCTTGAAGTCTGAGTGTGTTGTACCTCCTTCTCCTTCTTACAGTTTGATGAATTAAGGAAGTGTCTGTCTTAGGCAGTTCCGAATGTTATCTCAACATCCTGGACTTAAAAAATGTTTTATCCCTTATTATCTTAGCAATCTTCATCGAGGTAATGTTCCTTACTCAATAAGTCACAATGTGTCTAAGGCATGACTAAACATGAGAAAGATTCATAATTCATTCATAATTCATGCACAAATTAACCAGGCAAAGTTTCTCCTGGTCACAGCAGTTGTGAGTCCAGGTATATTCACACATTGCCTACTAGTTAGTGAAGTATTACTCCATTCAGAATTAAAGATAGAAAGTTTTTTATACTGAGAGGACCCAAAACACAGAGCTACTCAGTCTTATCAGGTTTGAGCTTAAATTTGTTCCAATCCAGATCTCAACAGCCTTAAGATACTTTGACAAAACCTTAATGGCTTCTTGGTCCAGAGCTGAGATGGAAAACTGGATATTCTCATGATATTAAAGATATTTGACTCCATGCCAATGGGTTATCTCAGCCCCTGGCTTCATGTAGATGTTAAATAGGAAAAATTGCTGTGTTGAATCCTGTGACATCCTAACATCAAGGCCTTCAGGCTCAAATTCTTTCCTCCCTCAACACTGACAAGAACCAAAAGAACCAAAAAGAAGGAAACCACTACAACACCATTCAGATCATTCTTAATCTTTCCAATCCCAGTCCAGGATAATGTAATCAATAACATTGAAAGCCACTGAGAAGTCGAGCAGAAAAAGGACAATTGCACTACCACTATTCACAATTCCTACAGATAATTCTCAACTATGATGAATGTCATCTCTGTATAATGAAATGAAATACAGTAAATGAAATATAGTAAATGAAACCCAACTAAAAGGGTTCCATATAATCTTTATCCAGAGTTCTAAGGGTCCAATCAAACAACAGATGACAAATGTATATGTTATCTGCAATGTTCCATTCCAATATTTTTCAGACACTATCCAAGGAGTACAGAGCAATCTCTCAATCAACCCAAAGAATTTTCTTGACTTAGTTTTGTAGATGACAAGTGTCATTTATTACATTTCAGAGACTAATAAATATATCACAGTAAGGTTTTGAGAATTAATCCATCAACCCTTAATTTTTTAACCTTTATGGTGCTTGAAAACTCTTGGGCTTTTTTTGCTATAACAAACAAGTATCATTTCCTGTCCGGAAAATAGGATAAACAAAATCCATTGGCTGGCTGACTGGCTGGGCTTTATTGTGGCAATAAAAAAATCCAATGTAATGAGAAGATACTAATCTTGCTTTAGTCTTATTTTGACAAGCCAATTTCATGCTCATTTCATACAAATACTCTTACTGTTCCAAATAAATAAAAAATAGTGAGCAATAGTACAAAAGATAGACAGACAGACAGACAGATAGACAGACCATGGATATATTTGTTGTTGATGAGAGAATTTGCCTATGACCTTGTCATTATTAAGAATATTGCTTCAAGGGCCATTATAATGCCAGTGTAAGCCTCTATGCAAAATTCTGTCCTTTTGCATATCAGAGGAAAATAACAGTACAATTAATTATTAATTATTAATTATTAAAAGTTTACATGATGATTTATGAATATAGTGCACAAAAGCAAAAAAGGGAATATGCCTAGGGTTCTTTTTTATTTTTATAATGCAGATAATGTGAGAGATATTAGCTTGCTAAGTGTAGTAATAAAAACAAAATGCTATTATGCAAAATGAAAACATTATAAGTCAGAATGATTATAGTACTGTATCTTGTTTGAACATCTTTACAATCAAAAAGGGGGAAGGGGGCACTTCAAGAATCATTATTATACCATTTAATTTCTCTCCCACCACTTGCTATATTATTTATTAACAACTTTATTCAAGAAAAATCCTTAAAAATTACATTTCATATAAGATATCTGGGGGGACTGGTTCTGCATAAGTAAATCTTAGTAATTTTTAGCTGATCTTACCACTTAAACTGCACTACTCACATTTTCTGAGGTATATTATTCTCGTTGTTTAGATGAACTGAATGTAATGCTCTCTTTTATACAGTAGCATGGAGGAAGGCCACTTCAACTTTCCTAAATCTACTTAGAACAGCTATAGGTGATTCTTGCCACCCTTCTAGACTACTTAAGAACTAAAGGACTACTGTATATTTACCATAAAGAATAACATGTCAAAATAAAAGGATCAGTGATAGAGCTTTTGAGGAAGCATTATCTGCACCATCTCTAGAACTGCAGCTGCTCATGAACTTTACATGAAATCTTGGAGTCATGAACATCCAAGGGCATATCAGAAAGGTCAAGATAGCACCTTCAATCACTTGGTTGAGGCAAACAAGCTTTTTGCCCTGTTTTTGGTAGCATTTGAAATATAAGATCAGGCTTACCATGGTATTCATAGACATGGCAGGAACCAAACTTTATCAATCCACTCTTTTGACTACCTTCTGCACACAGAAAATAGCATACAATCCTGTAAAATAGCATACAATCCTCTTTGGCTTATGCATTACTTCAAATTTTGTGATGATGTTCTGTATTCAAACAACTGTATCCAAATATGTTTCCAAATGTGGAAAGCAATATTCAAAATATTCATGCTAAAGAAAACTGTATACAAAAATTTATCTACTGTGGATAAGCAATGTGAACTAAGGACTATTTTTAAAAGAACGAACACAGACTGATGCAGAAATTAGGTGGAATGAGCAACATTGGATACATCTAAAATTGATAAAAGCATGAAATTTATTAATTCAACAATCACTTACTTTCAAGATCGTCTTAACTATTTATACTGTATCTAGCAAATGTGCTTCACATGTATCAGCAAATTAATAATATAAAAGCCTTTATATAATATGCAGGCCTCTGATATTAAGTTTTCTTTAGTTGGTAATTTTTAGAGTAGCTGAAATTTTGGTGAATATCTTACATACAGAAAGCTTTATTTTAAAATATATATATAATATCTAATAGAACTATTAATATCTAATAGAATCCAGCTCCTTTGTTACATGAGAATACATGTTCCTTGGAAGAGAGAAAGCAGAAATACAGAGAACAATACTTCTTTGATTCTGTATCTCAGTAGTGAGATACAGAATCAGTCTTGAATGAAACCTTAACTATTCCAGCACCAGATAGAGATGGATTTAAATTGTCTGCCTTTCCTCCTCCTATCTATCTGAATTCTGACTAACTTAAGTAAAAAAATCATGTCTTCCTTCCTCCCCTTTACAATCAACCTTTCAAACAGCGGTTTGTAATGTTTTAAAAACTAGTTTTATAAAGTTATTTCTCTAAGTTGCACCAGACTTGGTTTTCTGGCCTGGACAACCAGGTGGCTAAGATCACTTGCTGCTTTCTGCCAGAAATCTCACCTACTGTACTTTATTGCAGAGTTTTAGATTCTATATGTTGCTCTTCATTCAGCAGAAGACCAGTTGAGTATTTGGCAGGCTTCTTTGGCACAGGATTTTAAAAATGCTATGTATTCCATCTAAATGATCGATAATTAGCATAGCAATCTTCTTGCCTATACAACTGCTTCAGCAAATCTCCACAGGAAGAATTCTTATCTGCTGAAAACAGCAGAAAATCATTGGCAGAAGGAAGTACTTCAGCGAACTACACATGATCCCTTTGCTTTTCAGCAGCCTGGTTCTCAGTAATACAAAGACTAGATTTGCTGCTAAGGATTGCTTGTGGATATTTCTGTCACCAATCTTGCTATAAATTAGGTCTGCAATCCATTCAGAATTCAGATTCTTTGGTCAATTTTCATCTCTCATCTCTTTCAAGGGTACATGAAATAATATATGCCCTTGTCCATTGTTCAACATATGCCACAGTGAGTGGGGAGTGAATGAAAAGTTGAGACTCTACAAATGGGTCCAAGAGTCTTCTGACCTTGGCAAATTCTTTGACACCTGCTGAGCTTTCTGCCTGCAATCTAATCTCCTCCGAAAGCAAATAAAAATTGCATTGCTGAAGGGAATTGTTATGAGGCATGAGATAAAGTAATTTCAGGCAGAAACTGATTTAACTTCACCCTGAGATGGTTCAATTTCATCAGGTAGGAGAAATCAGCTCTTGGAAGCTTCCTGGCAGTGCAACATTTCTATACAATTATATTCACGTTCTGAAGCAGGCACAATCTGAATTGTAAAGTTGAGCATGAAACAGATAATAAAAAGACATATTTCTTCTTAACAGGCAGCAGGTACAGGATAAGCAAGTATTTGGGAGAAGGAAATGATTATATTTAATATATTTTGTGCCAATTATGTTGGCAGAGACATGAAAATTGCAGTTTAAAATAAGCCATATAAGATAGTAGAAATAACAAGGAAAAGAGCCTATCATTTTTCCCTCTTTTAAATTAAAGTGAAGTGAAGTTGAGTAGATTCATCCAGTGCTGGGCTCACTCAATGGATTAAAGACTGAATTGTATGTCCAACTTACCCAACATAAATGTAGGCCTTAGACTAATCATGTACAAAAGGCAGCAACACATGACATTGTTCTCTACCCACTTTTGGGAAGGAAACTACCCTTTCCTGCTACACATCCAGAATATTGTGTTTTCTGATTTTCACTGGGACTAGTAGTACTATCTCATTTGAGCACTGAATTCATTTCGCCGTAGGCAAACACTCCACTCCAATTAGTTATTATGTGCAATGGTAGGAACAACCCCTCTCCTCTATGAGCTATCAGCTTTAAAAATTCTTTTTGTTCTGTCAACATTCCTACCAAAATAAGGTAACATTCAAATGATCCATAGAGGAAAAGCAAATCTAGAAAAAATAAGGAAGACAAGAAAGAAAGGAGAGAAGAACTTGAAGAGAACAGAAACTTTAAAAGAATGTGTAGACTTTATTAGTTGTCAGAAGTTCAAAAACAACTATGACTTACATATAATAATGCATTATTGATGCAACATGCCAGTGCAAATAATAATACAAGGATTGGAGAAAGTTCATTACATACACTTATCATACCTAATACACAATTAAAATGTATGAGCAAAACTGCTGATTAAGAATAACTTTGGAGAAATCCTCCAAAGTAAATTGTTTTCTCCACTCAGTAAATAAATATGTAAACACATTATTGTTACATAGCAATTAATGCTTTATTTCTTCAATTATTTTTAATTGAACTAATTACAGAAGTATATTAATTTCAAAAGGCCAGCAATATTTAATGTGCAGTTGTTATTTCAAATATATAATTTTAATTCTGCTACTATTTTCATGTATTCAAGAAGTATGGACAGTTGTTTTCCTAACTACATGGAAAGTAGTTAGAGTTATACAGTTGTCTTCCGACAAGATAGCCAAACTAAAAAAAACATTTTTTCTTAGAGTTGTCACATGGATATCTGGTAAGGAGACATTCAAGAGTTTTCCCAAGGTCTGAATCTACTTTGATGGTCACAGTGACCTCAGAAGAAATATTGCAATACTGCTACACACAGTAATCAGTCAACCCAATTTCAATATGCATTTCCCATTTATCTGAATTAAATTTCATAGACTTACATATTTGTAACTGGCTCGTTAGATCACAGAGTCCAAATCCTTGTTCAATACCACAACACAATGTATTTATTTATTTATTTTATCTAATTTATTTATCAAAGTAAAATATCTGCCCAAGAAGGATAGACACCCTTTGCTTGAATGCATGCAGCAAAATATTGTCTGACTCTTTCTGCCTTTTTGCCCCACATCACATTTTATCTACTATTGAATCCATAGCTGATTTTTGTCAAGCAGGAACAGAACCATAGACATTATACACATCTGCTATAGGTGATATGTAATAAAAAAGAAAAACAGTAGTGATTGGCAATGTTGGTAACCATGTTTTTCAGAAGATCCCAGAGATTGTGGCTGCTGTTTAATTAATCAATATGTCTTTGTCAGCTGTTGTCCATTGGTGACCAATCTTACCACCCAGGCAGATTCACTTTGATGTAAACCAACCTTCCTCATTTCAGACCACATTCCATCCCAAAGAATGCTATTAATAAAATTTACAGTTTATTTCTTCTTTCTCCATCGACCAAAGTACCTGTATCTATCCAGGACACTGTTCTGTGAAGCATGAATTTGTCTCATCTGTGCTTGCATGACACTGTCTCTTAAAAGACTCTTTTCAAAATTGTAATAAATTTCTTTCCAAAACCAACATTTTTTCATTTACTCATTCTCATTAACATCATGATCCACATTTGCCGCATAAATTCTTGTGGAAATGCCCTCATGCAGTGGCATCTTAAAAACAAGGAAGGAGAAAGAGAGATTGAAAATACACACTCAAGTTTACATAACAGTTTTGTCTAGCCTGAGAAATACAGGCCCCTATTTTACCAGCTTCTGCCTTTACTGAAATGCATAACGCTATAGCTCTTTTCATGTCAGACAAGCAGAATCTATGATTTAACCTACATATTATCCCAAGAGTTTTGGGAGCAATATTTCTAGAAGCTATTTTCCCATTTCCTGAATTATAGCTTTGTTTTATTTCTGAATAGTACTTATAAAGACTACAATGACTGCAGTGAAGTCCAGATTACAAGATCTTCCATTTGTTGCCTAGTTCTAAATGTCTAAAGCAGAATGCACAAAAGATTAGGCAGTATTTTCCTCATAAAAATGCATTAATAGCACAGTTAATATATTCATTACTTTAATAAGGCTATTGTTCAATAATTAATATATTCAATTTGTTGTTTAAAATATGTAAATTTTAAAAAACATACATATTAAGTTATTAATGTGTCTGTATGCATGTACTAAAGTATGTGTGTGCCTGTAGATATTTAAAATCTACTGTGATCAGAAAATCAGACTCTGAGAATGTTATTTCCTTCTCTTTCCTAAGTGAAGGGAAATCCCTTTTCTGAATTGGGCACAATGCAAACTATATGGTTATAATGTAAATATACAGCAAGCTTCATCAAAACTATTGTTATTCACATGCAAATTTCTGCAGATTTAATCAATCAAGAAACGTGGGAAGTCAATCCCTCATTTATAAAACTCTACAATTTATAATTCATTTTTTTCTCATATAGTAAAAATGCTTCAGTGAAAAACTGTGTCATGCCCCAGCATATAACCCTTTTACCCATGAACCCTCACTCCCAGAACAAGTGCATGCTGGGAAGCCAGCAAAAATCCAGCCTAATCTATGGCACATGATCATATAAGGACAAAATCCATATCCCATACACACGGCATCTATATTTGTTAATTGTTATGTCCACCAGTAATTCAATACTGCTTATTTTGTATTTGGATTTTTATTATATGTATTTCTATTTTTTCCCAGTTTCACCCATTCTGTTCCTTTAATAAAGCATTCAGATCTACGCACACTCTCTATTTTATTGGAGGACAGGTGGGTTTAGCTGAATGTCAAGCTGCACACACAGTAATGTGTAGTAAGGACAGAATACTGGTTTAGATTCACACTTAAATCACCAATGATTATATCTGAAAATGATTTCTGTTTTTTTAGTGACTTATAATTAGAAAATAATTGCAAATATGTTATTAAATGTGTATAAACAAATGATGTAATTAAAATAATTATGCAAATTATGTTAAGGCACACAGTAAAAGAAAGATTCACAGGAGATTAGTATAGTGCATCAGCATTTTTTTACAGTGGTATCAGTGATATACACACTTTCTGTCTCAGGAAAACTCATTGGAGAATTTTTAGCAGTGGCAATTGGAAACAGCTGAGTTGCCTAAGAAAAAAAAGTGTGAAAATGGGAGATTTAATTTATTTATTTATACAATTTATAGGGGACCTGAATCCCAACAACTCAGCATGTAATATTTAACTACTAACAGCATTGTGCTACTATCAATGTTATTTCAGGTTGGAAAATAATTGCCTTTGCAATTTAGGATCTCAAAGCTTCTGTAGATAGTTTGGGTTATTATTTCATTTTGTCTATGGAGCAAACATAAGCGAGACATCTTCAAGTAAAACAAAGAAAGTCCAGTTGCCTTTTGAAAAAGTACCTTTGGGATATTTCATATTTTCTTTCAACATAGAGTATTTCTGAATTGATAAATATTAATAATATTCATCTTCCAAATACTATTTCCTTCTAGTCATGGAAATTTTATCTATACATTAAATGAGAAATAATCTCTCATTCTACTAGAAAAAGATAGGAATTCTCAATAGTTATCCAAACTGCTTGCCAAGATTGGGCTGCAACCACATTTCAGTCAATCAACTATATTTGCAACCCACTCTACGTGGATAGCATGACCAGTCTCTTCTAACACACTCTTCATTGTAATTCTCCTGTTATCTCTCCTACTACCAGAAAGTGTCATTACTGTGATACATAACATTGTTTAGATTTTCATACATAATATCCCATGCTTAGATGCACACCAGGCAGCTAACCAGCAACATCAGAGCTTTTTCCAGCATGTTAAAATTTGTGAAATGTAATGCAGGATTCCCTCTCCTCCTGTTTTCTCCAATTTCTTAGGAAGCAAAGCCAGCCATTCAAGTAATAAAGATTGCTGGGGTTGAAAAACAATTTACATGGCCATAGGAATGTTCTACAGGCTATGTCTGGCAAGATCACTTCTGCCATAGTATGAGCTGAGCAACAAATGATACCTCTTTTTTCTCTCTTATGACTCATTTACAGCTTTAAAAAAAACGTCCACTCTATTTCTTTGTCTTCATGCTATATGAAATATGTTTCTAAAATTATACTTACAAGGATAGCAATAGCTACGGCACTTAGACTTATATACTGCTTCACAGTGCTTTATAACCCTGTAAATGGTTTACAGTGTCAGCATATTGCCCCCAACAACTTGGTCCTCATTTTATTGACCTCAGAAGACTGAAAGGCTGAGTCAACCTTGAGCCTGTGAGATTCGAACTGCCAAACTGCTCGCAGTCATCAATCAGCAGAATTAGCCTGCAATACTGCATTCTAACCACTGCTCTACCGGGACTCTTAGGCAGATTGTTCTTAGAATGAACCTAATTCAGTTATCCTTACACTTTGATATCTTGTTTCTGGAACGATTGTATGACATGAAGTAAATGCCCAATACGAAAACTCTCAGCAGTGGTAACAAACTACTCCTGTATCTGACTGTTTATCATAGAACCTTTCTCCAAACAATTCAAAGCAATAAGATGTATTCTTCTCCACCCTGTCTCCATTTAAGTTTCATATCAACCCAATGAAATGCTTTCATGCTTCACTTGTTCTTTTTTGGATTATCAGCATATCTTCCATAAAATATAAAAAATATATAAAAGATAAAAAAATATTTGAAACCTTCACTATTTGACAGGTTTGTTTGTATTGGTGAAAGTTTGTAACTTGAAAGTTCATAAGTAGATTATTAAAAGTACATAGCTTGAATTGGATTTGCCAGAAGCAATTACTAATTAAAAATGTTGAAACTGAATTATCTGTAACTGAAATTTGTTTTCTGAAAATGAGGCTATTTCAATTATATAATAATAATAATAATAATAAAGTTGGAAGGGACCTTGGAGGTCATCGAGTCCAACCCCCTGCTCAGGCAGGAAACCCTATACCATTTCAGACAAATGGCTGTCCAGTCTCTTCTTAAAAACTTCCAGTGTTGGAGCATTCACCGCTTCTGGAGGCAGGTTGTTCCACTGGTTAATTGTTCTAACTGTCAGGAAGTTTCTTCTTAGTTCAAGGTTGCTTCTCTCCTTGATCAGTTTCCATCCATTGCTTCTTGTCCTGCCTTCAGGCGCTTTGAAAAATAGCTTGACTCCCTCTTCTTTGTGGCAGCCCCTGAGATATTGGAACACTGCTATCATGTCCCCCCTCATCCTTATTTTCATTAAACTAGACATACCCAATTCCAGCAAACGTTCCTGATATGCTTTAGCCTCCAGTCCCCTAATCATCTTTGTTGCCCTTCTCTGCACTCTTTCTAGAGTCTCAACATCTTTTTTACATCGTGGTGACCAAAACTGGATGCAGTATTCCAAGTGTGGCCTTACCAAGGCATTGTAAAGTGGTACTAATACTTCACGTGATCTAGATTCTATCCCTCTGTTAATGCAGCCCAGCACTGTTAATGCAGCCCAGCAATTCTTGGGATCTAGACAAATATTAATCTTTCTTGTTCCTGGTTTTTCTCATTCAGTAAATTTTATTCTAAGTCTCTATTGTTCAATTTGGTTGAATTCTTTTTCTATCTTTATTCTTGCTCTTACTCTCTCTGATTTATTGCAGCAGTCTTTAATTAAATTGTACAAAATACTTTTTTTTTTTTTAAACAAGTTTTATTAATTTTTCAAATTTTAACATCCAGATACTTAGGAAGCAGGGTGGTGCTAGGGAAATCAGTCAATAACAAAATCATTCATATATATCTCAGGTTACATCAATAACATTCCCTCACTGTTTCCCACAAATATATCATATTCATGTTAATAAGTTTCTAACTAGGCTCAATCAATCAGTACATTTATCAATAGTATTTTACTTATATATATCCAAGTCCTGTTTAGGGGTTTTATTTAATTCCAATTAATATATTCCAATTTAGCCTTTTATAACCAATGTTTAAACTTCGGATAACCTTGATTTCCCTCATTTCATTATAATATAATTAACATAACTAAAATACACATATTATTCCAAAATTTACCTTCTTTATAGACAAATATATTCTGATTCTCATTCTAATAACTCCTCCTTTAATAACAAAATATCTTTCATTATCACAAATCTATTTCCATATAACAATTAAAGTTATAGTCTAACAGTTAATTTTAAATCCCATTATAAATCTAAATGCTAAATATTAAAAAAAAAAATATCTCTGAAAAGCTGCTTTACCCATTAAGTAGATTTCTAAATCCCATTTTTAAATCTAACTCTGGCTTTCCTTTTGTGCCAAGTAGGTTTCCATGCCAGTGCCTCTAAAACCTCGGATGTATCTCCCTTCATTCCTACACCTGTTGTTTGAATCAAGGGAGAACATCCAGTTAACAGTCTTTCAAAAGAACTAGCCCCTTTGTAATTGTTAAGTTGTTGCCCTAATAATTCAAATCTCCGTGTTTGGTTTAGGGTATTTATAGTCGGTTCAGTAGTCTGGTCCTCTTCTTCTTCTTGCAATTTCATCTGAGTAGAATAGAGAGTCATATCCGGTGTTGTTGTTGTTTGGTTGTCTAAAATGTCTAGGTTCTCTGCTTTTGGAGTTAAAGGTGCTGTAGTTAAAGTCAGTGATTGAGCATCAAAGTTCTCAGCCACTTGTGCATGTTGTATGAAGTCTTCATTAATATTAAATTATTCATCTTCTGTTATTTTTTGGGTTATAGGTTGATCAATTTGAGTCTGAGATTCAATTTGTAGTTTTGTAAAAATGTCTTTGGCTTTCACTCCTGAAATGTTTAGCTCTGTTGCTTCACGGCTTTTTTCAAGGATGAGTTTGTAATTAAGTTGTGGATAGGATTCATCCATTTCCATGGTGATTAAAGATAGTCCTTTAGTGGAGGCTGTGTTTAGTAAGACTCAGCCATTGTCCACCTCCACAATTTGTAAGAATTATTGTCACCACAGCTGTTTCTACGTCTTATCTTTTTTGATAGTATGAAGGACAAATCAAAGTAGTCAACAAGCACAATTGCAAAATAATTCCACTTGCTATGCCAAATTTTGCCACAAGATGTCCCCAGCAGACCACAAAATCTTTTCCCAAATGCCGAATAGCCTCTTATTCAGTTAAAACACACAAAAAAGCCGATATTTTGCAAAGTTAATAGTAAAGAAGTTTTAAAAAATGCTAAGTCTCTATAATAAAAAGTTTTGGGCCCCCAAGGTATCCACAAAACAAAGATCCAATTATTTGGTTGTTGAAGTTAGTAGATCTTTCCTTTTCTTTCCAAGCTGTAAAATCCCACATATGCAAACGCTGTTGAATTAAGAGCGGGGAAACGAATTTCAAAAGGCTTTCACAGGAAGGTAATTGGGGAAAAAGAGGGGTAAGAAAGGATCTCACCCAAATCCTCCACTCCTGCTTCATATGCTTAGCTGTTATTGGGACTTTCAGCTGGTGCGACTAAGTGATCGGCCATGTTAATGGCCGATCTTTTCTTCGTCGGTCTTGGGGAGCTGCCTCGGATTAAACGGAAGGGCTGCCACCCTTCCGCGATCTTGCGAGAGTCCTCCTCAACGGTGGTCACCCCTCCAGGGCAACTTTCGACCCTTTCCAGGGTCTTCCGACGAAGGAAAAACAGACGGCAGGGAGAAGCTTCCCCCCCCCACATCTGAAGGCGTCGCGTCCGGTACCTCCTTAATACACAAACCTGCCTCTCGTGTTAACATGAGAAAAGATGCTCTATGCTGAAATGCAATTTGAAGATTCCCAGATTCCCTTTCTGTTACTAAGGATTATTCTAATATAATCTTTAATTATACATTGATATAAAACTAATATATAATACATAATTCTAAATAGCCATTCACTAGAAATTCTGCACAAAGGACATTGGAAAACATTAAGAAATCAAATATCTATATTTAGGTGATTTAACTATTTATTTATTTATTTATGCCAGTTATATACTGTATGATGAAGTAGCATTACGATTAGCCTCATGCAACTGATTATGTATTGAAAATTACCTAGGAACTCAATTTATTCAAGATCCTAATACAAAACTCAGTATCAAGATTAATCAAGGGGAGTGCTTTTTCTGGAAATAAATCAACTTCTGTAAAAGTAGTCAATTACAAGCTTGTTTCATAAGCAAAACCAGACTTTGAAAAACAACTAGTTTAAATATGGAAACTTAGAAAACTGCTGGCTAACTTCTTTTGAACTTCCTTATCTTCTGATTTAATTTTCACATATTTCTTTACTCCAAAGGATTAAGTTTAAACACGCACACATCCACACACAGACATACATGCAACAAAAGCACATCTATTCCAACCATGTAAAGTATTTTACAAAATAAAGAAGCCACTGATCATTTTTCTGAATAGGTTCCCAAATGGACTTTTACTTGTAATACGATAACAAAATCAGTTTTTCAGTCAAAGAGCTTTTCTGTATCATTCTTCCATTCCTTTTGTATATGGCTATAAAGATCAGAGTCATCTGCTTGAATGAGATTTGAAATTCTGATGAAAACAATAAAAGATATTAAACACTTTCTATCCCTCCCAAATTGGTATTCAGACTCTCCTTTTGTAAATGCTGTATTCACATTCCCATCTGTATTCAACAGATTTACACAATTAAGGCTTCCTCTGTCAAAAAATATAAGCAAATGTAGTCATACGGTAGACTGCTTGATTGTGTCAATTATTTCCCTGAAAAGAAATGCAGCCTATTTTAGCATGTGTCAGTTTTATTTATGGATTAGACATTCTTACTAGGGTTTTCATATCAACACGGCCTCTGAAGCATAAGGTATTATACTTCTGTTCAATCAAGCAAAAATAGGTGGGAAAGGTCTATGGGAGTGGGGAAGCGCTGATATGAAACCTGTAGTAATAAGGAGATTTCTAAATGATATTGTTTTTCATGCCAATTGGATATCAAGGTTATGTTGTATGTAGACACAAAATCTACCCTCAAGGTTCTGCTTTCCTTCTGTATTTCTCTAGTATTTTTATGTTCTGTTGTTGAACCAAAAAATATTTAAGCCTCTTATGAAATCTAGGCCAAAGTTTCCCGTCTTAGTTCTTTACTACCAAATGTCATGAGAGAGAGCTATTAGAACCCCCCACTTCACTGGGAATTCTGGGATGTGTAGTCATAACAGAGCTGGAGATAATTTGGATAAGAAAGATTGTTATAGACAGTGGTGTTTATTAAATATTGGAAAACTTTTCTTGTGGGCAGAACAAGATGGTGGAATAAGTCTTTTGCATAGAAACCAATGTTGCATGTCCATTCAAATATCACCACCATATGCTATTGTTGTTGTTTCCCCTGATCTTTTTATTACTTGAAAATGTTTCAGTATAGATTAAAGTGAAACATGACCGCAATGGGGGTATGGCATTTTGAAGGAGGCTAATGGGGTAGCTAACACTCCACCTTCTTCCTGTGCTCACTTTGCTTCTTCCCTCTATATCTGGGTCAGTTTTATTTGAACTGAATTTTAAATGTAATATCCCTATTTATTGGTTTAATGTTTTACACTATTTTAATTGCATGTCTATAAACCATCTAGATTCATCTCCAACGAGATGGGTGGCATATAGGTTAAATAAATAGCCAGCCAGCCAGCCAGCTATCAGTAGCTGGTTTGCTCAGATTATGATAACTGGTTCACACATTCCACCCAGCCACAATTTATTTAATTTTGCTGTGTATTGTTGGCTGCATGATCATTTTGTCAAATAGGCTTATTAGGGTGTGTTATCTGTATGTCCTATAGTAAGTTTAATTTAATTTACTTAGTTTAGGGTCTGCCTCACTCTGGACAACCCTGGATTCTTCTTAATATAATAAAATACAAATGAAATTTTTTTAAAAAACTAATAATGAATAAGAACAAGATGGGAGTCCAGATAAAAGCACACAAAAACTTCCCACAAGGGGCCCAATCCACCCTATCCCAACATTAATGCCTATTTAGCATGTTAACAGGGTGGGATCCTAAAAGTAATACATAATAGAATTGATGGTTATTTAACTCGTTTATTGATTGGCAATAGCATGCTCCTTGAAACTGACATTCTGATGCAGAATGAAAAACAAGTTATGTAATGTGTATTTCCATGCAAAAGGGGGGGAAATTGTCCCATTCCAGCTGCTGAAAAATATATCACTGTTTTGCATCACTGCCAGCCTTCACAGTGATAGTCATGAAAATCCACATTTTTAAAACAATTCAGCAATGTTAAGTACACTTAGAAACACTTACCTTTCTTGTCAAAACATTATTGCACAGTATATAGTTCTTTTTCTTTTATAACATAATGATAATATAACACATATACATGATCTACTGAAAGCAAGCCAAATAGTTTTTAAGAGCTCAGTACTTTAGTCTGCAACATCCATTTATCTCAAATGCTTTTTATGAAATTTGTTTTTGCTTTTAGCATTAAATGAATGAACATTAAAGGCATGATGACTATAGATCATAACCCTGTGTATTGGATTAACTATTCTAAATAATCTCCCACATAAATTGGCTTCTAGCATCCAAAAATTCTATTTCAGAAAAGTAAGGGAATCTTAAAGATCAATATGAGTATTCAGAGCTGAATTGAAACAATCAGGTATTGTTATTAGAATATGTGTGTGGCTATGTATGTGCACATATGTTTGTAGGAACAATTCCTTACTTAAGCGATTTCATTTAGATACCTTCTAAAGTTGGACAAATAGTTACAAAGATGGGAGTGTTTTTTCAGTTATATGTATCTGCATATGGAATACCATGTTGATTCTTTATGGTACTAAATTACGGCATTCCTCTTTTAACAGACATTTTTATACTTCTTTTTTATTATTGTATGTATCTCATTAAAATAAGATGGCCCTTTTTATGGTTTCCATTACATATTATGGATTTTAGCCAGCAGTGTGCAGCAGCAGCCAAAAAAGCTAATACAATCCTGGATTGTATAAACAGAGGCATAGAATCAAGATCACGCAAAGTATTAGTACCACTTTATAAAACCCTAGTAAGACCACACCTGGAATACTGCAACCAATTTTGGTCACCATACTACAAAAAAGATGTTGAGACTTTGGAAAAAGTTCAGAGAAGAGCGACTAAAATGATCAAAGGCCTGGAGACTAAAACATATGAAGAACAGCTGCAGGACTTGGGTTTGGCTAGTCTAAAGAAAAGAAGAAACAGGGGTGACATGATAGCAGTATTCCAGTATTTGAGAGGCTACCACAAAGAGGGGGTCAAATTATTCTCCAAAGCACCAGAGGGCAAGACAAGAAACAATGGTTGGAAACTGACCAAAGAGAGAAGCAACCTGGAATTAAGGAGAAACTTCCTAATAGTGAGGACAATTAACCAGTGGAACAGCTTGCCTTCAGAAATCGTGGGTGCTCCATCACTGAAGATCTTTAAGAAGAGGCCAGACAGTCACTTGTCTGAGATGGTATAGGTTCTCCTGCTCGAGCAGGGGACTGGACTAGAAGACCTCCAAAGTCCCTTCCAGCTCTATTCTGTTCTGTTCTGTTCTAGTCCTTTATCATTTGAAGACATTTTGTAATTTATCCAGAAAACATTGGCTATTAATTACATTAGAAATACAGTAAGAGTAGCTTCGCTTATTTATTTAAAAGGGAAAATAGGAAGACTAGATAGAGATAGATGTGTAATTTGATATGCAATTAACTTGATACCACTGAACTCTGAAAGATTTACTATTATGTTAACATATATGGAATTTTATTGAAATGGCACCAATACAGGACATGTATCAAAACTAGGGAGAAATGATATGCAAACGTATGCACAAAATTTGCTATATAAAACATGTCAGATGAGGAAGACATGGCCAAGAGAACACATACTTTGAAAGGGTATAGTCTATTCGATAGAGAGTAGACTATAGAAGGAGTAGATAGTTTAAATAGTTTAAATAGAAGCAAATGAGATTTCATAAAATAATATATATTTCTTATCAATGCCATTCAGATAATGATCATTCAACTAACAATAGCATGACAAAAACACTAACATATTGATTGCATAAAACTGATTGTGGTAGTGGATGATTTTTATCATGATTTCAATGTATAACTTATTACAATATCCTTCTGAATACCTACTGTATGGGAATTGGTTACATAGTTTTGCAGTGGTTCTGTTCCATCCTGAGTGGAGGTTTCACCTGGTGTGGATAAAGGAGGAATAATCATGATTGTAGGGATGCCTGAGTGGCAAAGGGTTAAACTGTCTTCCCATGCTATCTACATTAAGCTGCTGGATTAGATATCATGACTATATTGATGATTGTCAGTGGTACATTAACACTGTAGATTGGTCCAAAGAAGGCATCAAAGTCTTGACCCAGGGCTGGAGGATATAAGAACCCTGATGGATTAAAATATACTCAGATTAAATATCACCAAGTTCTTCTATGTTGTGAAGTAGTTGATTCAATTTTGGATCCAACTTTGATTCTGAACAGGATTGCCATTTTCCTAAAAGAATAGACCTCTGATTGGAAGTCCTCCTGAACTCACAAAATCTGCTGTAACCGTATGTAGGGGCCAGGACCATGGAGGACCTTTGGCCAGGATTGACTGATGTATCAATTGCAGCCCGTTTTGGACCAGGAAATGACAGTGACTCATATCTTTATTACCTCATCTTAGGTGCACTGTATGTGGGACTGCTTTTGAAAATAACTCAGAAGCTACAACATATAGCAACCCATCTACTAAATGAAGGTGGCAAATTTAGGAATGTGACACCAAAGTTATGGTTGCTGCATTAGCAACTGCTTTGCTTCGGAGTCCAATATATGTGCTGGATTATCAACATTGCATGATAGCAGGCACATGATGCATCACTCCTATTACAGTTTCTCCCAGTAAAATTTAGTCCTGAGCTCTGTAATCTTCAAGGATCACTGAGTTGCTTGTGTGGCTTCTTCTTTTTGTTTTGATTTACTAAATAAAGATGGGGGGAGGAAGGCACCAAGATAATATTATTCTCAGGATACACTGGTACTGATGATGAAAGGGCTTCCTTTATGGTTAGATTTTTAAAGGATTTGTTTGTGATTTATTTCCTTGCCATTATACAGTAAATGATTTTGAGTTCTAAAAAGTAAGCACTGTACTGTATAATACCCTGCATAAATATATTAATAAATATATTAAATATACTAAACACTTTGATCCAAACCAACAATCCACTTTGAAAATTGGACTGGATTCGAAATTTGATTTAGTTACTTAAAATTCTGAATCTAATCTTGTTCCTTATTCTTTCTCTTTTTGTGGTAAGGAAAAACACAAGGAGTATGTGGTATGAAGAAAAATGGACATATAGCATTTGTGAATGATTGACTTCCATAGAGTGGTCTGAACCAAATGCACATGTAATTCTGAAACCTATCATTATAGAATCCCAATATATCATAATTTATCTTAAAGTTTTAAAAAGTTTATCAATGAAGTGAGGATAATTTCACAACAGTTAGTCACAAAATTTCTGAATGGCTTCCTATATTTAAACCCTTTAGATCGATTTTCCTACTCCATTCACCATATTAAAGAACATATTGGTGATGCACATATCTTTATTATGTTAGCCCTTTGGGAGAAAAAAGAAAGTAAAATTGATAGCAAAAACCACTTAACTTTTCTTTTCCTTTGCAAAAATACACCATCTGGTTCAGATATACTATCTGCCTTGCATTTGATGAATTCACACATATTTCTAAAGCCCAGAGTAACTATCTGAATGGAAATTGGACACTGCTTGTCAGTTGGAAAGCGTTTTTCTTTTTAATAGAGAGATTTCACATGTGTTCCATTAAGTCTATGTATAAGCAATACAGTTTATGAAATTTATCCCCAAAATAGAAAGAACCAAAATAATACTGGTGGCAGATGGCACAGCTGGTGCTTTTACAAAGCTGTCCATAAAAAATGTGTAGAAGTGAAGGGACTAGAAGCAGTCTGCTACTGAGAATATTGACAAATTGCAAGCTCCCATTTCATAATACAGATCTGTTTGGGCAGAAAACATTGATGGGGATCCAATCAAGAAATGTGAAAGCTGAAATATTAATAACAATGAATCCTTAACCCCTTCCCTTATGATTATAGAATCAGAAATTCCATAGATCCAGATCCCAATTATAAGCAAATTTACTTGGAGGTAATCTCAGGAAACTAAATGATTTGCATCTTATGCCTCTTCAGGTTAGATGCAATCTTACTGAATGTACTGCCTACTACTCCCCTGGATTGAAATCTTGATATTATATGAGGAGTTCACGTCTTTTAAAAAAAAGTATTTTACTATAAATGTAACATTTTGAAAAAAAAATAGGAATTATGAGCAACTAATTTTTTAAATATGTAAGTTGATATACCATAATAGCTAAGCCCAGAGAGTAGAGAGGTAATCCCAGAGAGATTTTAGATATTAAAATGCAAACCTCCCCTTTTAACAGATACAGAGTTTCCTCGACTAAACAAAATTTATATTTTAATTTAATTTATATATTGCTTATATTTTATAGCTTCTTATGATTCTTTTAGATTTGAATTTTCACTCTTGGTTTATATTTTTAGATACTCTGTGTTTATTTTTAATAAATGTACTTCTTTTGGCCTTTTGTTTTTTATGGGACTCTTTTGGACCCATGTTAATGAACATATCCATCTTTCTGTCCTCACATCTTCCACAATTTTTCTACTATTGTATTACCCTCCAAAATAAATATCTAATATTCCCATTTTAATGAGGTGAAGATTTTAGTTCTCCCAAAGTCAAGCAAGGATACCACTATGTGTTCCACTTACAGGCCTATTTGCTTGATAAATGTGTATGCTTAAATGAACTAATCTCATGTATGAACTAATGGGTCCATAGATTAGATAAGATAAGATAAGATAACCTTTATTGTCATTTTTTTTATATTGTGGGCACAACGGCACACATCAAAAATGAAATTTAGTTGCCCGCTCTCAAAGTAAAACACATACATGACACACACCTAAACATACTATGAACAACATGTATATATAGACCCACATCCCTACATACAGTATACATAGCAAATAAATATTAAATACTGTCCATCTTGAATATATAACGCAAGGAGGAAGCTTGAGAGTTCGCAAGGTTAATGCTGTATGGAATGAAACTATGTCTGAATCTGGATGTTCTGCTACGGATACCACGAAGCCTCCTCCCAGAAGGTAACAAGGAAAACAGGTCGTGAAGAGGATGTGTAGTGTCCCAGATAATCTTACGGACCCTGCTCAAGCAACGCTTCTGTGCTATGTCCTGGATGGAAAGGACAGAACTGCCAATGATCTTTTCAGCCACTCTCACCACTCTCTGCACCACCTTCCTGTCTGAAGCAGTGATGCCTCCAAACCAGACTGTGATGCTGTATGATAGGATGCTCTCGATTGTCTATTTTTCTGATGTTTATGCATCCAGCTGAACTTCTATTAATACAGAGCAATAAATGTTCTGATACTACACTAGATTTTAGTTGAAGTAATGCCTTAATTCAAAATGGACAAAATCGAGCAGCCATTATTTCTGAATGCTGAAAAGACATTTTATCCTTCAATGTTTCTCAAATTTGCTTTAAGGCTTCTCTAAAGAAATATACTCTGTTCAATATATATTGGATCTTAATATTAACTGTGACATTTTGAGTTTAGGTTATATTCTAATTCTTTTATTTATTATTCTTAGGGAGTTATCTCAAATGCAAAATGTTAACTTATCCTCTGTTTTGTCATAAAAGGCCATCTATAGACATCTTTATGGTTCTAATTCGACAGTATCTGACTGGTATCTGCAATCTTATTCCATGTAACTAAAATGAATGTAACTATGAGGCTGACTTATTTTTAAGAGATCTTTTTACTTTCCCTGCTCCACATTATTTCAAATGAATGTATATGTTCTTAAATAATTGTTTTTGACAAGAGTTTTACTACTCACATTGCAACTGCCTGTTAGGAAATATGGATTTAATTTTCTGCGCTAATTGTTAGCTTGTAAGAAAGTATTTCAGAATTTATCTTCTCTGGGTGTACTTTGAAAACTATTATTTAACTCCTTGGAAATCCTAGAAAATATTGGGATTCTTGCTTATTTGTAGTCAGTGTCAACACCTCACACTTGGAGATGCAATCAGGAAAGAGATCCTTGATCTTCCCTGCTTCTTGCTTCTAAATTACTGAGTACTTTTTGATGACAGGACGCAAACTGTCATCCCTGCTTGTATTTATCAGACCAACATGCTAAACTAGCTAGATGTTTGTCCAGCAGAAGCACAAGGGCAAAGGTATATGACTCAAAATAGTTTGTGTCTGACATTATTTTTTCACATTATTATTTTTGGCTAATGGTGATTTTAATTATCTACAAATTTGTACTTACTCAAAGGCTAACATTCAATTTATGGAAATTCAAGACTCCCCATATTAAAAAAAAAAACATATTGTCAAATCTTAATGAGATCATTACTGTTGAAAATGCATTAACAGCAAAATCTTTTTGCTTCATTTTCAGAATGCCAGAGCAAAGGTGAAGAAAAAAAAATCTGAATGTGGTTAAAAGCTTTGTCATTTATGTATGATGTTATCAGCAAACAAAAAACTATCTGCAGTTTTCAGTAGAGACAAGAACATACCATCAATTATAGAAAGCATTATCCCATAGAAAAAAATGTACAGGCTAAATGCAGTATTTTGTTTCTTTACAGACCAGCTATAGTTAGGGGAACATCATTAAAAGTGTATCATGTGTGGAGAAACATTTAGTCCTTTCCCCTTGCACTGAAAGGCATTTCCACCAGAAATCTCCCTTTTCCCCAATTCCCAAGCATCTACCAATCTCAAGAGGGAAGCTGCCTGTCCTGTCAATCGAACTTTCCTCATAGAGTTTTTAATGTCTTGAGGATGATTTCAGGAACTAGAATTTGGCAAGACTGCAGCACACAGAGAAAGACTGACGTCATCCACTTCACTTTGTACTCATGGGACCTTAGTGCTGCTACTTAAAGAGCAACAACTATGCATGTTAAACACTTGTTTACATCATATAACTAAAAATCGAAAACAGCAGCGGTACATTCAAGGCAAGTGCATCTGAGATTCCTTGTATCTCAGAATGTCTGGCTTAGTTCAGTGCAACACTTGTTTTGCAGCTGTCTTTCGCAGTATACTTTTCAAATTTGGAAACTGCCCTATCTGTAAACAAATCACTAGTCTACAAAGACAGATTATTTATCTAGGGTCTGTAAACTGTGCTCTTCAGGCAGAAATTAGGTGTCCAGTTCAGCCCTTCTACTCTATTGAGGCTCCGCGCTATCAGCCCCCTCTACCACAAAGATCCTGCAAGAGAAGGACAGTGTGGACAACCGTGGGATCTGGCAGAGTGAGAGCTGTGAACCATAAACACAAAGCTTTCGCTGTGTCCCTGCACAACAGAAACAGTGCCCTTGCTGACCTTAATAGGGACATTAAGGAGACAGGTAAAGGTATTTGTGATGATAACTCAAATAAGCAGGCGATTGTGGTCCGAGATGAAGAACTTGTTTTTGACAGGGAGAAGTGCAAATCAGGTATTACACATCAGTCATGCAAGAACGGAAAGGCATCCAAAAAGAGAAGCCACCTTCTGGTTGGTGATTAAATTATAAGGGATGTAAATAAAAGAGGAGGTGGAGTTGCTCTCTATATAAGAAATAACTACATCTCTACAGAAATAGAGCACAACAATGATGAAAACTGTCTTGAATGCATTTGGGTCAATATAAAAGGGAGAAAAAATGACATTGCCATAGGTGTATACTATAGGCCACCCAACCAAACAGAGGAAATAGATGAACTTTTTGCTAGTCAGCTAACTAAGATATGTAGGAAGCACATCACAATAGTAATGGGGGACTTTAACTATCCTGACATCAACTCTGCACCAAGTGGAAGATCAAACAGATTCCTGACAAACCTAGCAGACACAACTTTGTCTCCCAAAAAGTAGAGAAGGGAACTAGGGGATTAGCCATTTTGGATCTAATTCTCACTATAAGAACTGAAATGATAAAAGGTGTTGAAGCCACAGGAACCTTGGGAGGAAGTGATCATGCAATATTGGAATTCAACATTATGGAATCACAAGCAATAGAACACAGTCAAACTAGAGTCTTGGACTTCAAGAGAGCTAATTTCAATAAACTTAGAGAGGGCTTGGGAAGGATTCCATGGATGAGAATCCTCAAGGGGAAAACAACTCAAGAAGCTTGGGAAATTTTGAAAAGTGAGATAATAAAAGCCCAGTCTTGCACAATACCAACAAAGAGGAAAAATAACAGCTCCCAAAAGAAACCAGCATGGCTGCATAAAGAATTCTCTGATAAATTGAAAGATAAAAAGGACAAGTATAGAAAGTGGAAAGAGGGGCACATAACTAAGTCAGAATATCAGCAAATATCCCGAGCCTGCAAAGATGAAGTGAGGAAAGCTAAGGCTCAAAATGAACTAAGGCTTGCGACCAAAGTCAAAAATAAGAAAAAAAGCTTCTTTGAACATGTAAAAAATAAGAAAAAAGTGAGGGAAATGATTGGTCCATTAGTGGGTGAAAGTGGCAAGAAGGTGACAAGCAACAGGGAGAAAGCAGAACTATTTAACTCATTTTTTGCATCTGTCTTTACACAAAGGGAAAAAACAGACCAACCTACCAAAAATAGTGCCATAAAAAACAGAATAGAAAGGCAAGTTAAGATAGGCAAGAAAACAGTAAGTAAGCACCTGTCCAGCCTAGATGAGTTCAAATCACCAGGACCAGATGGATTACATCCCAGGGTTCTCAAAGAACTGGCAGATGTGATCTCATAACCATTGAACTATATTTTTCAAAGATCCTGGAGCACTGGGGAACTACCGAAGGACTGGAAAAGAGCTGATGTAGTTCCCATCTTCAAAAAAGGGAAAAAAATGGACCCAGGAAATTACAGACCTATCAGCCTGACCTCAATACCTGGGAAGATTCTGGAAAAGATAATCAAACAACGAATCAGCGAACACCTAAAGGCAAACAAAGTCATTACTAAAAGCCAACATGGATTTGTCGAAAACAGATCATGCCAGACAAATCTTATTGCATTCTTTGACCAAGTGACATAATTAGTGGATCAGAGGAATGCTGTGGATATAATTAACTTGGACTTCAGTAAGGCATTTGATAAAGTAGATCACAACCTACTACTTGATAAGATAGAAAAATGTGGGTTAGACAGCATCACCACCAGATGGATCCGTAGCTGGCTGACCGGCCGTACTCAGCATGTGGTCCTCAATGGAACCGTATCTACATGGAGGGAAGTGTGTAGTGGGGTGCTCCAGGGCTCTGTTCTGGGCCCAGTGCTCTTCAACATTTTCATCAACGATTTGGACGAGGGGATAGATGGGGAAATCATCAAATTTGCAGACGACACCAAGCTGGCAGGAATAGCCAACACTCCAGAAGACAGGCTTAAGATACAGGAGGATCTGGACAGACTTGAACACTGGGCACTATCTAACAAAATGAAATTCAATGGTGAAAAAAGTAAGGTTCTACACTTAGGCAAGAAAAACCAAATATACAGATATAGTATAGGGGGTACCTTGCTCAATAGTAGTAACTGTGAGAGGGACCACGGAGTCCTAGTGGACAATCACTTAAATATGAGCCAGGAGTGTGCTGCAGCTACCAAAAAGGCCAACCCAGTGCTAGGCTGCATTAACAGAGGGATAGAATCAAGATCACGTGAAGTATTAATACCACTTTACAATGCCTTGGTAAGGCCACACTTGGAATACTGCAAGAAAGAGTACAGAGAAGAGCAACAAAGATGATTAAGGGACTGGAGGCTAAAGCATATAAGGAACGGCTGCTGGAATTGGGTATGTCTAGTTTAATGAAGAGAAGGTCGAGGGGGGACATGATAACAGTGTTCCAATATCTCAGGGGCTGCCACAAAGAAGAGGGAGTGAAGCTATTTTCCAAGGCGCCTGAAGACAGGACAAGAAGCAACGGATGGAAACTAATCAAGGAGAGAAGCAACCTAGAACTAAGGAGAAACTTCCTGACAGTGTCAAGCCCCTGCTGGCTCGACACTTATAGGCGGGGGGAAGGGCCGAGGAGACACGTGGAGGGAACCAGCAGCCAATGCCGATAGCCGACAGCCGTCCCGTTCTACCTGCAGCTCCGGCGAACGGCAGATGGGCGCGCGGTTCCGTCAGCTCCAATGAACAGCTGATGGGCACGTGGCCACAGGGCGCCAGGAGCCAATGGCACAGCCTGCCGCAGCCTGTTGCTGAGCGGCCTCGGATCCCGGACCGCCAAACAGCTGATGGGCATGGGGCCGCGGTGGGGAGCCAGGAGCCGTCGGCGTGGCCAAAAACACAGCCGAACAGCACAGGGACACGGACAGAATAGGGAGGCTGCAGCGCGTCTTGCCTGGCCATCTTGAGACCGTGCATACCGGATGCTGGTTAGGCGGGCTGGGGGTGGGGTTGGTTGGAGGATGTATGTAAAGCACTGGGAGGCGTTTGCTCCCAGCGCTGACTTTGCTAGCTGTTTACTTCCTTAAACGTATGCCAGAGGTTCCTTGATTAAAGCCAGCCACCTGTGAACTCATGGACTCGTGTCTTCTTGCCAGGGGTGTGGTAAGGACTACTGACAGACAGTTAGAACAATTAACCAGTGGAACAACCTGCCTCCAGAAGCGGTGAATGCTCCAACACTGGAAGTTTTTAAGAAGAGACTGGACAGCCATTTGTCTGAAATGGTATAGCGTTTCCTGCCTGAGCAGGGGGTTGGACTAAATGAGCTCAAAGGTCCCTTCCAACTTTATTATTATTATTATTATTGTCTAACTATAACTTTGGGTTTTTTCTCTGTTTATTTTCAATCCTTCTATTTCTCCAAATTCTTCTATCCTTTTCAATAGTTTAAAAGTTGTCTCCAGCAGTTCTTCTAGAATAAATACGAGCTCATCCACAAATGCTTGTAGTTTATAGCTTTCATCTTTTATCTCCATTCCTTTAATTTCTGGATCTTGTCTGATATTTCTATTGAGAACTTCCAAAGTTAGTATTGCCTTTTCATATTAAAATTTCTTACTTCTGTACTTCTGAAAATCATAAAACTTCAATGAAACTGTTCTAAGTCCCTCCTTCCTGTTGACTGATTCATTCTTTTTTCATAATTAGTGGTAGAATCCTATCTTCACACATTCTGTCTTAATAATGAAACTATTTCAATGTACTAATTTCATACTGGTCACTCACTTTCATATTTCATTCACATTCATTCATTACCAATTCATTCTTGATTATTGTTTTGCCATATTTCTTAACTAATATAGTCCCTCTGAATTCAAATCAATTCAAATATTTTTCTCTTATATACCCACGCCTCATTTTCATAGAACAAAGTGAGCAGGAGCATTTTATTATACTAATAAATACAATTGAAATTTATAAATATAATAAAGCTGGCCAATTTTAACGAAATAAATATTATATGAATAGAATAACATTGTTTTTAATATGCAAAGATAATAAAAAATTAGAAGTATAAATGAAATAGATTTATGAAGCAGATAATCTCTAATCAAGTTTAGTCATTTTTATTCAGAACCTGTAGTTGTTTCTTTTCTGCAGTATATTATAGAATAGAATATCTTTATTGTCATTGTGTAACTCACAATGAAATTAAGTGCTGTTCGTAGTGCACACTACAAACAAGTAAAAACCACAAATAAGAACATACATTATATACATTATATAGAGGTTCTACTGAGATAGCCATCTAGAGCACACGATGTCGAGAGATAAATACAATATTTTCCCATGTGAGGGAATGAAAAGAAAGCAATGTACCATTTTTGGTTGAAGATGCATCTTCTTTTTTCAATGAGCACGGAGACAAAGACAGAGGTTGATTTAAAAAGGATTTTTAAATAGGTTTTTTATTTTAAAAAATGGACATTTTATTAAAAGTCCAGGATACCAGAGTTCACTGTAAACTCTGGGATAATTTGGTAGATAGATAGATAGATACAGTGCTTTTTTTGTCATAGAAGTTCCGGCACTTTTTTTTGACGGATTTTTCCAAGTTTTAAAAGTAACTTTTGAAAATTTGATGTTTGGTCCACGTGGACTTGAATCTCCCTGTCGAGCGTAGCAGGTCGGCGACAAAATCATTAAAACGGTGCATGCGGGCTGCTTGTGTATTGAGTTCGATGCATGCATACTTCGTCTGCGCTAGTTGTGATGCCGCTGCTCGCCTTGTGGCACTGCTCGGCTTGTGATTGGTCATGTGGTTGCGGGCGGCGACCGTTATGTTCGTTACACAACTGACATGTGTGGGTGTGTGTACAGTGATTGACTACGTGCAAAAGGTAAATTGTTGGTGAATTAAAAATCTTTTTTAAAATTTTAGTGTAAAAGTGTGACTCCAAATTTAAAAATGAAAACAAAATTACTTCTCAACCACCGGTCCTGCTAAGAATTGAATATATATATATATATTAATAAAAGATTAACAAGATGTAAGTTCCAGCACCATTTTTCTTACAAAAAAAGCACTGGATAGATAGATAGATAGATAGATAGATAGATAGATAGATAGATAGATAGATAGATAGATAGATAGATAGATAGATAGATAGATAGATAGATAGATAGATAGATAGATAGATAGATAGATAGATAGATAGATAGATAGATAGATAGATAGATAGATAGATAGATAGATAGATAGATAGATAGATAGATAGATAGATAGCTAGATAGATAGATAGATAGATAGATAGATAGATAGATAGATAGATAGATAGATAGATAGATAGATAGATAGATAGATAGATAGATAGATAGATAGATAGATAGATAGATAACCTTTGTTGTCATTTTTTTTATTGTGGGCACAATGACGCACATTAAAAATGAAATTTAGTTGCTTGCTCTCAAACTGTACACATACATAACAAACATTTAAACATACTATAAACAACATGTATAAACCTACACCCTTACATATAAGTAACTTATAAATATTAATCATTGTCCATCTTGAATACATAACGGAAGGAGAAAACTTTAGAGTTCACAAGATTAATACTGTATGGCAGAGGTCCCCAACCTTTTGGGCATCAGGGACCGGTTCTGTGGAGAAAGGTTTTTCATGGTCCGGAGAGTGCTGCGTACATCCAACGGATGGGGCTTTGCTGGCATGCCACGGACCGGTACCCAGGGCTTTTTTTGTCATAGAACGCCCAGAACGGAGTTCCGGCATCTTTTTTGGATGGAACCTTTTAAGGTAGGCAAGGCGGGTTGTATGACGTGTGTGAGTTCCGGCACCTTTTTTTTTTTTTTTTTACAAAAAAAGCAATGCCGGTACCAGTCCACGGACTGGGAATTGGGGACCCCTGCTGTATGGAACAAAACTGTGACTGAATCTGGATGTTCTGCTTCAGATACCAGGAAGCCTCCTCCCAGAAGGTAACAAGGAAAAAAGGTCAGGAAGAGGATGTGTAGTGTCCCAGACAATTTTGCGAACCCTGTCCAAGCAACGCTTATATGCTGTGTCCTGGATGGAAGGGAGGGAACTGCCAATAATCTTTTCAGCCATCCTCACCATTCTCTACACCGCTTTCCTGTCTGAAGCAGTGATGCTTCCAAATTGAAAATGTTTAATCAGTTGAAAATATAGCCTGATAGTACACTGAAAGAAACTGCAGTAGAATATTCAAGCAATGAGTTATTTATTCAATGTTAATGTTTTATGGAAAGTTTGCCCTCATTAGTTTTTAATAATGTTAGCACTGCCTTCAAAAAACATATTTAAGATACATACCTCCAAATAAATTTGAGCAAACACCCCATTATTTATCATATTTTTTAAGGGTTCACTCCTCTTAATTTGTATTGTTCAGAATCATGATTCTAAGATTTCATAATACTTCCACATTAGCCAGACTGGATGCATTGTCCTCTACAATCTTTTTTGGACCCTTTAAAGGTAGTTCTATGTCTCTCTAGTTATGTCCTTTCGGTAATGGCTCAATGGAAACTTTAAGCCATATTCTGCTATGCTTGTCCTTACATAAGACTCTAGATATACCATTTATCCTATCTTGGAAAAAACTGCCAGGCAAAGAACATGATTTCTATTTACTGTTAATTTTTTCAGGCAAGGACTTAAAAATATCCTTCCAAGTAGCCCAATTCTGTATTACTATTCATACATCTTGTCATACCGTACCATAATTAAGCCTGGATACTCATTTATTCATTACTTTTTATAATAATATTTTATTTTTTATTTTAAAACATACTTATTTTTTGTTTTATATAGAGAGGGATATATGCAACAATTATAGCGATATTTTCCTATATCTAACTTTATAAACTGATTTAATTTGATATATTTAATGCTATACCTTCCGAAGAGTTTCTTGTAAGAATCTGTTTTATAGAGCTTAGATAAAAAAGTGGATATAATGATTTATTTTAACTATTAGGAAAATATGCTACTCAATATTAAATCAGACTATTACAAATCTAAGAATTAGGTTTGATGCCTGATTCAGAATTTTGATTCATACTAAAGACAGAGGCTGCAGTAGAAGGTAATGATTCATTTGTAAATCTGTAGGCATCAGAATAAGAAAAATAAAAAATAACTTACCCTCCCCTTCCCAGTTCTGAACATTTTGCTTTTCTTCATAATATTATCCCTTATGAGATTTTCATTATTTTTTCCTCATTATGGACCATCATCATTAACCTTGTATTTCAATGCATCAGTGAATTTATATGAATCTTTCAAATCATGGGGGAATATAAGATCTGGACACATCTAGAAGTTTGTCAATTTTTTTTACATTACTCAGATAAGCTCTGTCTGCCGTTTCAAGAGCAATGTCTAATATTTGTGAGGAGGGACTGCCCTCTAGTGGTAATAAACAATAAAAAACAAGTAACATAATCACTTGCACTGTGTATTATTATGTATTAGAACCAATCTTTTTGTTTTCCACCAGACCTTTTCTAAGATTACAGCTTCTAGTTTCCAACCCTTTGGGATGCCGTGAAGTAAAATAAGTTAAATTAAATTAATAAATTAATTAAAATAAGCGATAGTGTTTAGCTATCATTTCACCGGAGAGATAATTGTGTACTAATAGTACAGATAATTCTGTACGATTTTGGAGTCTGTTTCTAATGGAGGTAGACAACAAGTTTATGTAGGTGTGGGAAATATTTGCACACAGAAACACAAAGCCTGCACAATCAGGATGTCCACTGCCATAGATGTAAAGATCCCAATTACTAGAATGCAGTTACAATCTCTCTATACAAACTCAAAGGGATCGGTAAGGCACAACTACATATTTATTGAGTGCCTTCATCCATCTGTGTTTAAGGCTTGCTTTGTTGCTTTAACCATTCAATCATATCTGATTCTTGGCAACTTCATAGGCAAGTGTTCTCCTTGCTACCTTGTCAAGCACAGCTTCTTTCAGTTGTTGAATGTTCATCTTTGTATCAACTTTGATGTTATTAAGGCTTGAAGTGGGCATTAATTTAATTGAGACACAACATAAAGAAATATGCATACAGCCTAGAAAATACCCTATCAATCCATTTAGAGATTGCATCGTATAGTGTGCCAAAGGAACTGTTGTAGCGAAATTCTATACAATTCCCTGTGTAGATTAATTATTTTCCATGTATAATATAATGTCTAAAGAATCAAGTGAAGATGAAGAGACCAAGTTAAGTTTCAAATCAATTGTAAATGCTATTGAGATACTCATACTTCCTGATTTAATCAACTTCATAGAACTTCTGAAAGATAAATGAGACATGAGCCATATATGCTGCCTCAAGACAGAGGTGTTGATTTTTATGTGCAAAATTTTAAAACCAATTACTCTTAAAGGGATATTAGAAACAAGATCCTTTTAGCTGAAGATCTCTCATTCAATTGATTTCAACCAAAGTGAAGTTGATAAGTCTTTCTGTTTTAAGGATTTCACTTGCTACGGCCAATAGGAAAAGACTATATACAACTTTTATGGTATAAGCATGTCTCTCTGGGCCACAGAAGGATTTATGCACAATTTTTTAAAAAAATGAATTCATAAGCAATTACATCTGCAAAATACTCCTACTGTGAATTTTTAATTTACTTAGTATACATATAGACATAAAGGAGCCTTAATAGGTGGACATATTAACAAATTATAACTGCATGCCATGGAGTTGTTATTAACGTGATGATTCCAACAACAATCATGAGGATCAAGCTGTTTTTAAATATTATTTTTTTGATTGCTCCATATGTATTTAGGGTAAAGGTGAGTGAAAGAACAGCTGCTATAGCATAAAGAAGGTAGTGTGATCTTGTTGTCATTGTTTATTGCGGATACTTAGGTACATTGATAGCATCTGGGCTTTCCAAGTCTTCTTTGGTCAAAGACGCAGGAGCTTAGTAGGAATCCAAATAGTTGTGCTCTGAGAGCCCTTAAGCCCAGCATCTTGATGGATAAAGGATGATGGGAGAAATGCCTGTTTCGTGACAAAACAAGCACAGAGCCACTAAATTTAATTTGAAGTCCTTCTGCTCATTCTGCTGAGCACAGCTAGCCTTCTGCCTCAAAGACCTTTCCTGAAGTTGCATTGGAATTAAATGTAGCATCAAAGAGATATCTTTGGTGAGATGGGTGGCCATATATATTTAATTAATAAATATATATAATTAATGAATTAATCACTCTAGGATTTCATTCTAACACAATAGCAAAATTCTGAGTATAAGATCTTCTAGTAATAAAGGAAGTAATGTTTCATACAGAATAGAAATGGCAGCCATTTACTTTCCATAGCATAACTAAAACACTGCCAGATTATCTAAACAGGATTTTCTGGTGAAGAATTAAAATGTCAGTTTAGATTACTACACACTTTTCTCTTTTATTGTTCAGTGTTCCTAATAAAGCAGAAAACCATTTCTTTATTTAATTCTCACCCAACTGCTGAAGGCATAAAGCAATAAATATTGGTCCTCCCCCGCTCCAAAAAAGGAAACTTTAACCATTACTAGAGTTCTCACCATTTTATTTTGTTCAACTGTCCCTATTCAAGAGACTGTAGCATGCTACCCATATGTTCAGTGACCATATTTTCTTTGAAAATATAAAGGACAAATCTGAAAAAGAGGCAAATATGAAAAGGTTCATAAGGATAAAAAAAATACTGTTTACTTTGTTTTATAAAGGAAAATTCACATTCAAAACCAAGAAAAACTGTTTAAAAATGCATATTCTAATAAAAATATCTAAAATCAAAGAGTATATGTAAACTTATTTTAAAAAGACAACTCAATTTCCATATTTTTCACATGAATGTGAAAGACTGAGCATTAAGTGCTACCATTTGTACAACACATTAAATTACCAAAATAAAGAAAGTGCTTGGAAAATAAATAAATCTAAAAGACAGCTTTCTGAAATAAAGGACTGTCCTTTTAATATAGGATATATAGTTATGGTATCCATTTGTATATTATACAGAAAAAGTTTTTAAAATCCTGCTGAAAAACAGTTGCTTTGCAAATGTGATAGCTCTTTCACAGAGTGATTTTATTATGATTTGCAGGAATCATCCAGCATAAAAGCTGATCAGTGCAAAAAAAAAAAGCTGTTAATGACATATTGAAAATATTGTGGTGGTTTATTATGTGTGATGACAACTCAGTCTCCAACTTCTTAGAATAAGCAACATTTGTCTTTTGTACCTGAGCAATAGGCATATGGTAGATTTGCTATGTGTTCACTCAAGTAAAGCAAACAGACCCAAAAATCATTTGCTAATTTTTATTTAAGTCTCTCTTAAATCAAGCTTGGTATATGTATTTATATAGGATCTCCTGCTCGAACAGGGGATTGCACTATATTCCATGTTTTCCCGAAAGTAAGACCTACCCCGAAAATAAGCGCTAGCTTGATTTTTGGGGTGGACCTAATATAAGCCCTACCCCCAAAATAAGCCCTAGTTTTGTGGCGAGGCGCACGCCTAAAAATCAAGCTAGGGCAGGGGGGGGCTTACTTTTGCAGCCAGGCCTCCCATGGATCGACACTTGCCTCGCCGGCCCACTTCTTCTGCGGCCGAAGGAGCAGCTTCATTCTGCAGTTGAGAATGGAGCTTCGGCCTGCATTTTGCAGATTGAATCCATAGCTCGGTTCTCGGATGTAGAGGCCTTCCGGAAAGGCCTGTCTGACTGCGAAATGCAGGCCAGAGCTCCATTCTCAGCCGCAGAATGAAGCTGCTCCTTCAGCAGCAGAATAAGTGGGTTGGCTGGGTGGGACTGTCGGTAAACGACACACCCAAAAAATAAAACCTGGTGCTCTTTTGGACACAGACAAAAAAATAAGACCAGGTCTTATTTTTGGTGAAACACGGTATGTTCTTGGCAAATATATACCCAGAGAGTTGCTTAGCAGTGACATAAGAGTAGTTGGGATTACCTTATTTTGGGATTTTTGTTTTTAAATTTGATTCAAGCTAGAGACCCTGTTTTTCTGTTTTGTTTTGTTTTTCCTGATCCAAATACTAAATTGGTTCAGCCATGGCAATCATGTGCTAGTTATATAAGTCTGCAAAGTCAATTAACTCAGAGTCAAACTTATTAGAATTGCAATTATATTCAAGTAAATGAACTATAACAACAACAGAATTGGACATTATTAATAATAATAATTGTATTTCATGGACAGAATTAAAAGTTTGAATTTATCTTAACATGTTATCACATCTCCATATGTGTAAAAGGTTTTGTTTTGACTTTTTCCAGGAAAGGCCATTGATAGAAAACAAACAAACCTAATGGATGGCACTAGGATACTTTATAGAATATTCAGGATTTGTTGATTTTATTCTGGACAGAAGAGACAAATACTGAACTGTTTGTCAATGAATTCAAAGAGGTTGAATAATGTTTTCTGTTAATGAAATCCATTTGTAAATTTAACCCAAAATAACTGAAACAGTTAGGTAAGCACAATAGAAATAAGAAATGCACAAGGAAAAAGTGGATGGAAATTTCTTTTTTAAATTTAATTAGATTAATGAATGCAAATCTATGCAAATACTGCAATGTGTAATGACTGCTAATCTTCACTATGGGAACATAGTATTTCTATACTCATGCTGTTATTCCATTTGGGGATAAATATCATGATGCATATTACATCAGCACCATTTGCTATACCACTCAATATCTTTCTGTACTTGCAAATCATCCTTGCTTCCACAGCATCTATTTAACTAACAATATAATATAATTAATAAAAGATGCTAACAAATTTTAACTGAGTTCAAAATATGAGAAATTTATAACCTATAACTACTCTGTTAAATACTCTGGTTTACCATGCAAGCATTAGTAAATGTGGTTCAACTGCCATCCAGTGGGTGATTTGTCATTTGCAACCATTGCAAATATTGAGAGTTGTGAATAAATCAGTGATGAAAGACCTAATTCTTTCTGGCCATTTTCAAAACATTTTGAAATTGGATTTATTAACATAATGGCAATAAGTTTCCAAAAAAGAGAGTATATGTAGCTCAGGGTTGAATTGTGGAGTTTGATTGATTGCTTGCAGATGTTTCATTACCCAACCTGATAAAATCATCATGATGTTACCTTATCAGGTAATAAAATGTCTGCAAGCAAACAACCAAGATCAGAGAACACAAAAGATTCCGCAAGAATAAGTTTATCTTAAACAGTCCATAAATCAGATGAAATCTTACACTAATTACTGAAAAAATGTATTCCATTTTGCCAGCACAAATCTTGAGCATAGAAATTCAACAGATAATTGAATTATTTGTTGACTATCTAGTGGTCTCGGAAATAGTAAGCTAACAGTAACTTTGATTTTTAAGAAAATAAATATACATAAATTACAATACATGTAGACTGAAGTACATGCTAGACAACATGAACGGTTCATCATTTCTGAAGATAGGAATGTGTATGGTTTTTCTCAACCCATCTATAACTAGACTCTCCAATTGCAATCCAATCAGAAACATTTTTACCCATCTATCAACGGAGAGACTGCAGTGAATCATTCAACACCTGGCAAGGAAGAAACAGTGCAATTCTGGACACAGATATGGGAAAGAAATACATCAAGAATGCAACTTGGCTAAAGGAGGTGGATAAGAATAAAAAAGATGCTGAAATGAAATAGCTTGTAATAAAAGCAGACATGGTGGAGAAAAGATCAAGAATTGGTCAGTACCAGATGAAGATGAACTGCATGGTTTTTTGTTGAAACGTCTGAGTGATCTACACCCATTTACATTGCTAAGACATTTAACAACATCCTGCATGGAGGTGAAATTGAAGAGTGGCTAAAATCTTGCAAACCCTATCTGATAATGAAAGTTCCAGCAAAAGTGGCTAGCACCAGGCAACTACCTGCTTACTAACAACTTTCAAATTGCTAACTGGTGTGGTAGCTGATGCAGTCCAACAGCATCTACTTGAAAACAGCCTCTTTCCACCTGAGCAGAAAGGAAACCACCCAAACAGCAGAGGAACAAAAGATCAATTCTTAATTGACAAGATGATTTTGGAAAACTGCAAAAGAAGGAACATGAACTTGAATGTAGCATGGATTGATTACAAGAAGTCATTCAACTCCCTGTTACATGATTGGGTAATCAAATGCCTAGAAATAACAGAAGTCAGTAGAAATATCAGAAACTTTGTGTAAAGATCAATGGCACAATGAAAGATGCAGTTGCTGGTCAATGGTGATAGAATGGGAGAGGTTAATATCAAGAGAGGAATATTTCAAAGACACTAATTATCACCACTACTCTTTGTCATTGAACTGATTCTCCAACAACAATAATAAATAACTCAGGCCATGGCTATCAAACATCAAAAACATCTGCCAGGCCCTCCCACCTCCTTTATATGGCTTATCTGAAGCTGTGTGGAAAATCACCATCTGAAATAAAATAGCTGCTTAACACCACCTGTGTATTCAGTCAAGATATTGCAATGGAGTTTAGATTAGACAAATGTGCCACCCTGATCATCAAGCAGGGAAAAATAGTGAAAAATGAAGGATTCAAGATGCCCTATAGAAATAATATCAAGAATCTGGATGAAGATCACTATTTCAAACACCTGGACTTCCTTCAGGCTGGTAACATCAAGCACACTGAAGTCAATAAAAGGTTAGAAGTGAATATATGAAGAGAATGAAGAGGATTTTAAAGTCCAAAATCAATAGTGGAAATACCTTCAAGGCAATTAATATGTGAGCAATTCTAGTTATTAAATACACAGCTAGAATAGTGGACTGGACTCAAGCAGAACTAAAAGCCCTGGATAGGCAGACCATAAAAATAACAACAATGAATCATGCTCTTCATCTTCACAGCAATGTTGACAGACTCTACTTACCAAGGAAAATAGGTGGGCGTGGAATGTTGCAAGTGCATTAGACCAGGGGTCTTCAAACTTGGCCCTTTTATGACTTGTGGACTTCAACTCCCAGTGTTGCTGGCTGAGAAATTCTGGGCGTTGAAGTCCACAATTCATAAAAGGGCCAAGTTTGAAGACCCCTGCATTAGATAGTTGAAGAAGAAAAAGGGCCATTGGAAGAATATTGAAGGACAGTGGAAAAGATGTGTTGAAGCTAATATACCAAGAAGGGGTCTTGAGGCTAAACCATATGATGAACTATTAAGAGAACTAGGTATATCTACAGTGGTAGGATTCAGCCAGTTCGCACTGGTTTGGCAGAACCGATACCTAATTTTTTGTTGAGTTCGATGAACCGTTTATGATAAATCTGTGCTTTCCGGAACACGTTTGGTTTTCGTTCAACTTCCTTTCAGGTGGGGGGGGGAAAAAACTCCCCAAAAGTCCAAGGGAGGAGTGATGGAAACTAGATGGAGACGAGGTGCCTTCAATCACTTCACTCAGGCGAAAACTAGATGGTGCTTCTCAGAAGTAATTTCAAGAATACTAGTTTCCCGGTTGGTGCATACGGGAAAGGGGGCGAGACCACCAAGTATTAGCTGGGGTTGGGCTCTGGAACTTTTTCCTGTCTAGTTATACAGAGTGCAACTAATGATGAGCAGGAAAGCTCTTAAAGTGTTTTGTGATTTCATGCATTAAACTCTAATGTAGTTCTTTGTAGCAGAATGGGCTTTCCTACTTTATACCAAGACCTATGATTTAAATTTAAATAGCAAAATTTCAATTTCATATATCAAACCTTAGTTTAGTGTTTTAATATAATAAGCAGGTGACAGGTGCTATTTCAGATGGCAAATAGCGGTTTAGTGGCAGCAACCTGTGATTTCATATAGCAAATGCTTATTTAGTTAAGCAATTTTGTCATTTTATGGAGTAAACTGTTATAAGTAGCAGAGATTTCATTACAATTGCTGTAAGTTCAGCAGAAGTGGAAAGAGGTTTTTCAAAGATGAACATAATATGTTCAGAGAATAGAAGTCGCCTAACTGTTTCTAATATATTAGACACAATGACTATTAGTCTAATTGGCGTACCTCTAAAGGAATGGGATCCTACTCTTACAGTGAAAAGATGGTTAAGGATAAATCACACAGCCGACGATGCTCGGATAAAAACGGAGAAAATTGCAAGTGAAGATGCCAATCAAGAAGCAATATGGAAATATCTTAAATAACAGTTTTATTGTTTTTTGTCATGTATTATTTACTATTTTTTCCTTAATATTTTAAAGCTCTTTCTTATAACATTTTGTGTACCTCTTTTATTGTTCTTATTTAAGTATTAAATGCATGAAATAATAAAGTACCTTTTGGTTTATCTTTTTTTATACTTAAACGGTCATTAGGGGAAGAACCAGTTGTTAAATTATTTGAATCCCACCTAATATCTAGCTTTAAAAAATGAAGGATTGCAGGTGACATGTTACATGAGGGAAGGTCACAAAAAAGAGGGGGTTGTCTTATTCTCCAAAGCAGGTGTCTGCAACCTTGACAACTTTAAGACTTGTGGACTTCAGCTCCCAGACTTCAGCTCCCAGAATTCTAGGAGCTGAAGTCCACAAGTCTTAAAGTTGTCAAGGTTGCAGATCCCTGCTCCAAAGCACCTAAGGACAGGACAAGGAACAATAGATGAAAGAGCACTAAAGGGAGAACCAACCTGGAACTAAGAAGACTTTTTTCTCCAAGCCATTGACAACAAGATTTGGCCATAAAAGTGAGTTGTCTTCTATGAAACTGACAGAAAAGGTGACTTATGTATGCAAGTTGACTTAACAAATCTGCACTGTTGACAAATTGCAGCATCTCTCTTTAAAGAATGTGCATTTGTGCTGCACAAATCAGAGAAAGAAGAATTATGGCTACTTTGTCTTCAGGCTCTTAGCAGATTCACATTCCACTTCTTTTGTTCTGTACAGTACAGGTGATCTTTCTCTTTCAATTTCTACTCCATTGCTCTTCAGTCACAGACTTTTTGAATCATTTCATTCATTGTGTTTCACCACATATTTTACAATGGTGACAAGAGATATATTTCTTTGAGGTAATAAATTCAGTTCTAGCCAGGCATTACTCAATTACTTGATCGGAATAAGAACTACAGTCTTTCTGATATCCTGTTCTTACATGCTGCAAATCCTGCAACAGACTAAAAAGTAGGTGAACAATCATTGAAAGCAAGAACACTTATTTGCTTCCTATAATATTTTTATGCCACCTCCTACTTTTAAAAGATATCTGATGGGGAAAAAGGTGTTTGGCATATATGTTGAGTTACACTGCTAATTCCATTTTACTATATTAATATACGTCATTCCATTTTTTTTCTTTTAAATATGAAATTGAACAGTTACAGTGAGAATACTGAACTTTAAAAACATAATAATTAAAGATGTATAAATATTGATCTGTACTATTAATAGTATGCATTGATCACACTTCCATCAGATTACCACCAGGAGGCATACGTAGTCCACTCCCTTACTGGAAGTTTATAGATGGAAAACATGTTTGTCTGTAGTAACCAAATATTGAAAAAAAACTGATAGCACCTTTGATTGGCTGATTATGTGCCATCCAGTTGGTGTCAACTTTTAGCAACAACATAGTTTTCCATGAACAATGTTATCAAAACGTATGCTTATTCCTTCTAATAACATAGTCTATAAATGATAGTACCAGACTCCTTCTTAATTTCCTTATTAGAGTGACAGAAATAAAAATTAAAGGCCCAAATATAAAAATTGGTATGCTGATTTTAAAATAAATGTTCATTTTTAAACTTAATCCCTTTAGAATCTGAAATTATTTTGTCATTTGAGATTTAATTTTTCTAAATTTCAGAAAAGCATGAAAATTTACCTACTCTATTGCATATTCCATTTCTGTAAGAGAACGGATGCTATGGGTGCAGTTGAGGTTTATCCAGGCAATGAGAATTGTGCAAGTTTATTTTATTGGAAGTAAAATAATCTACTTATAAAAATTAAAGTAGCTAGTACATAAGCTAAATACATAATGCATCACATTTTAATCAATACATCTAAAAACTATAAGTGTTTAAGTGCTACCCAGATGTGGGAGCTTAAAGATAATTCCAGTGAGTTCCCCTTTTTTTCCCCTCACAGTAACATAAGTGCTCCCCATACAAAATACTGATATTTTTAGTTCCTAATATGCTTTTCATGAGCTTTTTACCTGTACTTAACTATATTTCATTGAGCTAACCCAATTTCCTAAGTATACACATAAACAACTCCGGACAAGTTCACACACCTAAATGGATTTGCCTCTTTTGTGGCTCAGTGTGTCATGCAAGTACAACTTAATACAGTAGATGTTAAGACTCAACAATACTTTAGAAACTGGGCATTGTCTTGGATAGATCTAGACATTCCTTCCAGTAACCTTTGCCCTAAAGTATCATGTGTAGTTATAATTACAGGAAAATTATTGTATTAAATTACATTTGCCTTTGGTTTGTATTTGTACTGGAAGCAAGTTTGAATGTAAGTAATCTGCATCAGCAGCTGCCTGGCAATTGTTATACAAGTTCTCCATGTATGTTGTCTCCACAAAGACAGCATTAAACTTGTAACATTGATCAGATTTAACCTTCTAGAGCAAATCTGTTAACTTCCACCTTCAACTGAAAGTTAGCAAAGATTCTGAAGGACAAAATACCCTCACTTCAGGGTGACATTTAGACATTAGGATCCAGCATAAACTGCAATAATATAGAAATGATGGAATGTACATTATGCAATCAGAATGCCAGCCCAAATATTTCATATTTGTATCATGTTGTACACTGGTATGAAAGTCCGGAAGTGGCATGTTTTGTTATTCATCCTCTCTTGCCTCTCATCACAAACATCTATGCCTTCAGATGTACAACTGGTCTTCTTTGTGTATAGCTTAAAAGAGAAGCAATAGTCCTGGTGATAGATGAGATAGATTGATGCAAATTCTATTATTCATGCGAAGACTTAAAATATCTTTAAAATTGTCTTGTCTAAGTGGCCAAGTTTCATTCTTCAAGTTTTCTTGTAGATCAGCCTAAGGTATATCAGTCCCAGAAGTAGAATCCTCCAGGTTTTCTCTCTCTCTCAATTATATGGCTTGGTCTTTCCATTCTAGAGCCAGTCAATCAGTTATCCCTATAGTGGGACATGTCAATTGCAAGATAATTTTACTCCCATCCATTTGGCATAAACAGTTCTTATTAATATTCATTTACATGATGACTGTTGAAATTTTGCAACTGAATTAATGGAGCATGAATGGATCCCTAATTCATTAATCTCCAAAAGTTGCTGCTGAAGACTCAGCAAGAAGTAATATTGACTTTATCAAATATAAATACAAGAATAAATTGCATTGATGTCTTTGGCATGGTGTACATATGTTCATGAATAGTTGATATTCATTTACTAAGATGAATTCTTCTAGAGTAATATAATTGTTTTATATACAATAAAGTTTTAGAAAAAGGTTAGCATTTTTGCATCATTTATTATTGTGCCTAGCAATACATGTCTATGCCTTTAAGTTTATCACATTTTTTCTCCTCTTGACCCAGGCTGAAACAGAAATAGACACATACTATATTGAGTTGCTTAAAGGAAATTCCTTTTATTGTTATAAAACAGAAAATGAATGAATAACTGATGAAGTTAGAATGGAATGCTTACATTAACTTAATGTATGTTAAAAGAACAGTTAAGGGACAGAGATGGAAAAAGACTGGCAGATTATATAATTGACTCTAGTTATTATTTCAATATATTATGTATTAAGAGCTGGGAGTTGTTGATGTTTTTTAAACCAATGAACATGGAACTAGTGTTAGTTAACCATGGGTTGATTTGTGAATGATGGCAATGATTTGAAAAGAAGGGTCTTGCAGTTGTCTACAACTCAGAAAATGCAGCATCTAGTTATTCTGGGAAAGCCTGGAAAAAATCAGGACCCAGTGACACTAGGATGCAGAGCCTTATAGTGAATGCTTAATATATCACAAATTGGTGATAAAATGGGATTTGAATGGAAAATTTGAAAATTTAAATGCAGTGTTTTTGGAAAAAACATTATTTTACAATCGGTTGTTAATCCCCATCCTTAGTACTGTGGTAAGCCAGAGAAAGGAATGACTGTGTAGTGACTATCAATAACATTCTAATTTATGATGGACAAAACAATTACTGGTTCTTTTGGTATATCATGTAAGGTGTTGGCAAGCATGCATAACCTTTCCCATATTCTAACGTCCTCCCCTGCTTTTCCCTATCTTTTCTTTCCTAAAGGAAATTATGCAGTTGTATGCAGGGTGGTGTCCAGCTTGAACATAGATACTGCTGAAACATCCAGCAGACCAGCTCTCAAGCTGCTTCAGGTCTCCATTTTGTTTAAAGGAAGAGCAAATTTCCTAACCATCTAGCACAGGAGTCTTCAAACTTGGCCCTTTTATGACTTGTTGACTTCAACTCCCAGAATTCCTCAGCCAGTGTGTCTGGCTGAGGAATTCTGGGAGTTGAAGTCCACAAGTCATAAAAGGGCCAAGTTTGAAGACCCCTGATCTAGTATAAATAATTCCACTCAAAAATTCACCTACCTCCTGTTCTTCAGTAGAATTTTTATCCATCCACTTTAAATATTTATGCGACTTTGACATGATCTCAGTAAAAATTCATTGGTTATTTTTTTCATTGTATATGATAATAATAATAATAATAATAAAGTTGGAAGGGACCTTGGAGGTCATCTAGTCCAATCCCCTGCTCAGGCAGGAAACCCTATACCATTTCGGACAAATGGCTGTCCAGTCTCTTCTTAAAAATTTCCAGTGTTGGAGCATTCACCGCTTCTGGAGGCAGGTTGTTCCACTGGTTAATTGTTCTAACTGTCAGGAAGTTTCTCCTTAGTTCTAGGTTGCTTCTCTCCTTGATTAGTTTCCATCCATTGCTTCTTGTCTTGCCTTCCGGCGCTTTGGAGAATAGCTTGACTCCCTCTTCTTTGGGGCAGCCCCTGAGATATTGGAACACTGCTATCATATCCCCTCTCGTCCTTCTCTTCATTAAACTAGACATACCCAATTCCAGCAACCGTTCCTTATATGTTTTAGCCTCCAGACCTCTAATCATCTTTATTGCTCTTCTCTGTACTCTTTCTAGAGTCTCAACATCTTTTCTACATCGTGGTGACCAAAACTGGATGCAGTATTCCAAGTGTGGCCTTACCAAGGCATTGTAAAGTGGTATTAATACTTCACGTGATCTTGATTCTATCCCTCTGTTAATGCAGCCTAACACTGTGTTGGCTTTTTTGGAAGCTGCAGCACACTGCTGGCTCATATCTAAGTAATTGTCCACTAGGACTCCAAGATCCCTCTCACAGTTGCTACTATTGAGCAAGCTACCACCTATACTATACCTGTACATTTGGTTTTTCTTGCCTAAATGTAGAACTTTACTTTTTTCACCGTTGAATTTCATTTTGTTAGATAGCGCCCAGTGTTCCAGCTTGTTCAGATCCTCCTGTATCTTAAGCCTATCTTCTGGAGTGTTAGCTATTCCTGCCAGCTTGGTGTCGTCTGCAAATTTGATGAGTTCCCCATCTATCCCCTCATCCAAATCATTGATGAAGATGTTGAAGAGCACTGGGCCTAGAACAGAGCCCTGGGGCACCCCACTACACACTTCCCTCCATGTAGAATGTTGATAATAATGTTGATCTTTTGCTGAGATTCAAGTGAGTCCATTGCATACTGAAACATAATATTACTAAAATACTACTTTTATTAATATACTAATACTAAAAAATGTTATTAGTATTTGTATTGTAGCATAAAGAATTATCTTGTGGTAGATTTTTTTTTTATTTTGGTTCTCTTCCAGACAAGAGTTTCCTTTTTTTAGATATATAAATATTATCCTAAGACACCGGTTTGATGTAGTAGTTAAGGCATTAGGCTAGAAACTGGGAGACTGTGAGATCTACTCCTGCCTTAGACATAAAGCCAGCTGTATGACTTTGGACTAGTCACTTTTTCTCAGCCCAAGAAAGAAGCAATGGTACACCATTTCTGGAAAACTATACCTAGAAAATTGCAGGGACTTTTCCAGGCAGTCTCTGAGAATCAAACATGACTGAATGGAAGAAGAAAAATTCTCAGATAACAATAGCAGTGGTTTCTAGTAATCATTAAAGTCAAGAAAATTGATTTAGAACATTTTATTTACATTTGTATCATAAGATGAGTTGAAAAAAAGCTCTGAAAGAACTAATGATTTGGATGTGCATTCAGTAACACATTGTCTTGGAGATTATTTTGAGCCCCAATACTTTTGGCAGTCTTGTTTATATTTCCCCGATGGAAAAACTAGTAAGCTATATACAAGGTACAAAAGATACTTATTAAGGTTAATCGAACAGAGATAAGCCAGACAGTCATACGGTACTAAACTTTACATCAGAAAACAGGAGTTTGAATCTTGTTCAGCAATGGCTACTTGAAGGAATGTTTCCTCCAATATTTATCTAAGATCTTTACCTATGTTCTTGCCGGATAAGGCAAGGCAGACGACGTCAAATGAAAGGATGTTTTCATCTGAGGAATGCCTTCCCCAGAGATGCTCACTGGGCACTTATTGTATCTTTTTTTACTGCCAGTTTTTATTTTCCCAGATATTTCAGTTTAAAGGTCAGTTTAGAGTTCTTTGAGTAGTTGCTGCTGGTTTTATTACATTTTTATCTATGTTATATTAATAGTGGTTGTGTTGTTGATGTTGTTATTTAATTTGTTGCTTTTGTGATTTTATTTTGTTTGTTTTATACTTTATGTATTTAACATATTTGTGTACATCACTCTACTGGGATTATTACAAGTTTAGAAATGTAACAAAAATCAATCTTTTAATCAAGTGAGGTTCACCAGCAGCTTTCCTTCATGCTAAACAGGATTGCTGTAATTATCTATCTCGCTTTTCAGTTTCTTAGAAGAATAAAAATAAAAATGTAAGAAATGAATAAAATACTAAATCTTTCTCCTTAAATAATAAAGTTGTTTCATTTTTAATTATTTGTTCTGATTCCTTAGTAGATAATTTTCCTTAGAAAGATAAGATTTTTATCTGATGGTTCACAATATTTTAATACTCTTCAAACATCAATCCAAATGGACTTTTGTGAAAAATGGATGATTCTAATGTCACTGAACAACAAATTCTTTCAAAGTTCTTGCCCCGTGAAAAACTTTTGGTAATTATGATAGACCCCTTCAATAAACTAAGATAGAGGTTAGAAAGGATTCCATGGATAGAAATCCTAGAGGGAAAAACAGTTCAGGGTGCCTAGGAAACTCTGAAAAACAAGCTAATAAAGGCCCAAACAAAAACAATACCACAGAGAAAGAAAAAACAAGACACTCCAGACAAAACCAGCATGGTTGCACAAAGAGCTCTCTGAAAAACCAGGGGATAAAAAGGACAAGTATCGTGTTTCCCGAAAAATAAGATCTATCCAGAAAATAAGCCCTAGCATGATTTTTAGCATGCACCTAATATAAGCCCTACCCCAAAAATAAGCCTTAGTTAAGAGCCCGCCCACTCTGTCCCACCCTCTGGTTGCTCACTGCTGCAATGGGGCAGGAGGCCACGTGGCGCACTGGTGCCACCATGAGGTGAGGCAAGGCAGGTGCTGCTCCACGTAGTGCTACCCCATGCACACCACACCCGCACACCACACCCACAGCCAAGCCACTCCCCGCTGAGTGACCTTCCTCTGCCTGTTCAATGTCCCAGCTGCCCGCCCACCTCTTCCCTTTCACTCCCCTCCTGAGCCAAACTATCATGCTATGGAGGATGGATGGGGGAGGCTTGGTTCCCTTACTGGGTCCTCCTCTGCTGTTTTGGAGCCAGGGGGAAGTGATGGCGAAAGGCCTCCGCCACCGCTGTGCAACAGCCCCGTCCACCCCTGGAGGGGCTTTCTTTGTTCCCTGCCACTCCTGCTTCGCCTCGCCTCGCCCCATCCCACAGACTACCTTCTCCTTTGCCTGCTACTTGGGTTCTACGGCACTGCCTCGTGCTGCCTGCTCCCCGTTCACCGCCTGTATTGAATGGTTTCAATGACAGCAGCTCTGGAGGCTGGTGATAGGCTCTCTGCATCATCACTGGAGTGGCAGTTTTGGCCCCATGGCCCCCTTCGCTACTCTGCCCACACAGCCATGGGAGAGGTGGCAGCTGGAATCATATATATATAAGAAACAAGAAGAAAGTCAAGGAAATAATCAGTCTACTAATGGGGGAAAATAGCAAGAGAATGATGGGCAGCAGGAAGAAAGCATAACTGCTTGATTCCTTCTTTGCATCTCTTGAAGGGCTGTCATGGGGAAGAGGAGGTCAATTTTTTTCTCCAAAGCACTGAAAGTAGGACAATGAGTGGAAGCTTTTCAGAGGGAGATCCAGCCTGGAACTAAGGAGAAATTTCCTGACAATGAGAACAATTAGTCAATGGAACAGCTTTCCTCCTAGAGTGTGGGTGCTCCATTGCTGGAGGTTATCAAGAAAAGACTGGACAACCATTTGTCTGAAATGGAATAAGGATTCCTGTCTTGAGTAGGGAGTTGGACTAGAAGACTTCCAAGTTGTCTTCCAGCCCTATGATTCTATGATTCTGTGAATTGTTTTAAATAATGAAAATCTTCATTTTGCTTGTTCATAGCTTTCACAACATTTTCCTTAGTCCAAGTTTTATGTGAAGCAGGGGCAAAAATATCTTTGTCAGTGGTTCATGTGCCATGTTTTTCTGACCTAGAACCAAATTCTTTCAGAGTGGCCATTTCTTTTTTAATGTAATGCGACTCTCTTGCACCGCTGTCCTATTCACATATGTAACAACAGTACTTGGTATATTCAAGCTGCATTTCTAGCAGTAGACACATTACTTTTAGATCTCCACAGATATTCCAATTGCACTTGATGCCCTGGATGTGTTTCAACAACAGTTCCATGTTTTCATATGTTTCTTTCATGCGTGCAGCACAGTCAAAAGGTAATGAAGGAATACATTGCCATTGTGTAAAAACAGAAGATTTCTATAAAACAGTATGTGATAGGTTAAAATACAGGCTATTTCGTGATAAGCAACCAAAAGTCTGTAAAAGTGTTCAGGAAGCAAAATCTTTGATGTCCAGTGTGTTTTTGACATTTTCCATAAGTGTTTGACATATTGAAATAATACCCAAACCAAACATGCTAGTTTCAGATGATTCCTCCCACACATCTAGATACTGTATAAGGAGGTTTGTATTCCAATACAAGGAACAATTTAATTGGAAAAAAACTGGTCTACTATGAATGACAATTGCACTCCAATGTTTCAGATATTGTTGTCGAGACATATTAAGAGATGTGAAATACTGGCATAATTTAATAGTGTTGAACTACAGCCTTTTCCCAAATAACTGATGTGTTGTAATATTCCAGGTAATTCATCTGTTTGTGAATGTAAGATTTAAATAATTACTTCACTTAGGAATCATATTCATTGTATTGTTTACATACTTATGTAATGATTTCTTTTGAAATCTAGGCTTTCAAAAATAGCAGTGCCCAAGAAGAATTTAACAAGATAAGAAAAACACACAGAACTGGGCTTTTGAAATTATGCCATACTCATTACTGATAATAGGGAGTATCTTTAATTTCTTCTATGTATGTAATGAAGTTCATGTGCACGTGTGCATGTATTTGGGTGGGTTTCATTTTTCCATCCTTGGCATGTGTTTGAGCTTATGTGCATGTGTGCACTGTGCACACAAACAGAAATGCGGTATGACAGGAGAGCAGAAATATACACATTCAGAACCATTGCCCTACTGGTTTTGATAAAAATGCATTGGGATTTTTTTCCCCTGGGACATCTGTTCTCTGCTGTTCGGTTTTTTTAAAGTTATCCTGCTAAAAGACAACATTTTTTTTCCAATTTTCTGTGGAGCTATAAAAAATACAGCTAAATTTGCCAATCAATACCTGCAAGGACTACTAGAAGAATCACATCCTTCCCTCGATTATGAAAAAAAAGGAACACAAGGCACGCAATATGGTTTTTGTAGGAGATGATTGCTGTCAGCTTAATGAGTCTTAAGTGCTCATCACTTCCCCTAATAATTGCAACATTAATTATTGTTGCTTGGAAAATCCCATCTCACCTGCACTCCAGTCACTAACAAGATTATAGCTAAATTCAGAGGACAAATAGAAGTGTAAAGATGTACTAAATGATATGATTATTCTAGCAAGTTAAAAACAGCATACTAAAAAGCAGAGACATCACCCTGCCAACAAAAGTACGTGTAGTCAAGTTTTCCCAGTTGCAATGTATGGCTGTGAAAGTTGGACCATAAGAAAGGCTGAGCGCAAAAGAATTGAGGCCTTTGAACTATGGTGCTGGAGAAGACTCCTGTGAGTCCCCTGGATTGCAAGGCGATCAAACCGGTCAGTCCTAGAGGAGATCAACCCTGACTGCTCTTTAGAAGGCCAGATCCTGAAGTTGAAACTCAAGTACTTTGGCCACCTAATGAGAAGGAAGGACTCACTGGAGAAGAGTCTAATGCTGGGAAAGATTGAGGGCAATAGAAGAAGGGGATGACAGAGAATGAGGTGGCTGGATGGAGTCACTGAAGCAGTAGGCGTGAGCTTAAATGGACTCCAGAAGATGGTAGAGGACAGGAAGGCCTGGAGGAATGTTGTCCATGGGGTCACGATGGGTCGGACATGACTTCGCAACTAACAACAACAAAAAGTGACATTCTATGAACCTATAACTACTAAAACAATTAAAATTTTTCAGAAGAACCAAACAGATTATTGTTTTTTCCTCATCACTTGTATCTGATTATCCTAAATGCAATTGGTAGGGACATGAACTAAGAACTTCTCCATATGAAGCATCTGATGTACAACTGAGATATGATCTCTTCCCTGACCACTATCATCATCTTTCCTTTCTATAAAATATTTTCTTTCTATATAAGTATTGAAAAATGAATAGAAAGTTGTTATTACTGTGATTATTGATTAGAGAGAAATCCCCAGCTTCCCACCCACAGAAATTATTAAGATGTAACACCCATAATAACAGTGGGTAAAACCCAAAATTGAAGAGACATGTCTTCTCAAAGATGAATAGAATGGAGACTGAAAAGATTTATGTTCCAACATAGTTCATTCCATAGTTTGGAAGAACGAGTATCAATTTTTAAATTTAAAAAAATGCTCTGTTTTCTTCATATTAATTGAGAGAACAATCTGATTAGTAAAGCTGAAGAATTTTGGGGCTGGAAAAAGGTGAGTTCAAATTTGTAGTAATTTTTAGTTTTTTTTCCCCCACTATTAATTACAGCGGATGAAACACAGTCATAACCTAGCCCCACTGACATCAAAATGATGAAACATGAGCTGCTATATCATGACAAAAGATCTGTGGTTTCTACCTGCATTGTACACAATTATGTAAGCAGTAGAATTTGTGTCTCCACAGATGTTTGATCATTTTCCTTCCCCCTTTATATACCCAATGAAGGAAGCATCACTGATTTTTAGATTCAGCTCTTTAGTCCATCATTAATAAAAACATAAATTATGCCAGCCAGTTGAACACTTCTTTTAATCACTCCCTAAAGTGGTTCAGCAAGGTACCTTATAATTGGCTTGTCTTCCTTTGCTAATTACAAATTATTTACCAGTACACAGTTTTATATAGACCCTTCACCCCTTTTTACAATAGCATTCAGCTTTCCTCCTCCCTGTTTCTACATAGGTTTTGTTTGTGTGGCAGTGCAACATGCTTCAGCCCAGATTTGTAATAATTAAAATATTAGATCCTCACCCTTCCAATAAGAAAATCAAAGATTTATATGTTCAAGTAGAACATTAGATCCTCATACTATGAATGAGTAAGCCATTTATACAACAGAACACTTTGAGAACTACAACACAGGCAAGGTCAATAAACATAGCTTGGCAATTGAAGCTTGTAATCTGATTAGCTCTTACTGTAAATGTGCTGGCAACAGTTTGGGTAGTTTTTCCTGGAATAGCCACCTACAAAGCAATTATAAAATCACTGCCACTTGCCACACTTGTTAGACTAGCTCTGGTGATGCACTTTGTCTCGATCAAAGCTTTAAAAGCAAGGCATGAAGAGAGAGCCATTTTCACCTCATACTAACTATACACCTCTTTTCATTACAGTACAGAAAGATAAACAGCTCCAACCAGCACTCTATTCAAAAACCAACTTTCTTTGCTTGTTGGCAAATCGGGTATGGTGAACACAATACTGGATGGCTTCAGAAAATTATACTTTAATTTGTAAATCAGAAAGGTGATGGAAAGGCCTGTTTGCTTGCCGCTGCCATGTAGATTGGCTTGTCTCCATGACAGAATGTACAGGCAGAAAACATCCTATGTAGAATTGCTTATAGTGAATCCATAACACCCTATAATGGTAATTATGTGCCCCTATCACATAATAATTAACAATTGTCAGTATACTGACTAACTTCCTTAATTTTGTACCATAGCAGCAAAGTGTTACACTACAATTTCCATAATTCCCAAAATAGAAATGAAGAATTTTATCCACCATCCAAGCAGAACGACACAAATACAACAGGCAGCTGCTGCTGTGGCATAATGGAGCTACAAACTGATCTAAGAGTTAATCTGTCCATAGCTGCAACTATTGCTGCTAGAAGCCTGATAATGTAACATGCACTGTAAATCAGTGCTTAAATATTTTTTTGTGTATGAGAAATCATCTTTTATGGAACAGGGGCAGGTTCCTTCTAAAAATGGGAGTGCTATAATGTTCTCTCTTCTTTGCTTAGCTATTCCTATCACAGTTCTCTTGGCACTGTAATCTCAGAACCATGGTATCATATATTTCAAAAATCCTGGAGCACCATTGAACTACCTGAGGATTGGAAAAGAGCTGATGTGGTTCCCATCTTCAAAAAAGGGGGGGAAAGCAGACCCAGGAAACTATAGACCAATCAGCCTAATATCAATACCTGGGAAGATACTGGAAAAGATAATTAAAAAAACAGATCTGCGAACATCTAGAAACAAAGTTATAACTAGAAGCCAGTAGGTTTGTTAAAAACAGATCATGCCAAACCAATCTTATTTCATTCTTTGATCAGGTGACTAAATTGGTGGACCAGCGGAATGCTATGGACATGGTATACTTGGACTTCAGCAAGGCATTCCACGAAGTAGGCCACAACCTACTTCTGCGAAAGCTTAAAAAAAGTGGGATAGACAGCATCACCATCAGATGAATTTTTAACTGGCTGACAAACCACACTCAAAGAGTAGTCCTTAATGGTACTATGTCTACATGGAGGGAAGTAAGCAGTGGGGTACCACAAGGTTCTTCAACATCTTCATAAACAACCTAGATGAGGGAATAGAAGGGGAACTTATTAAATTTGCAGATGACACTAAGCTGGCAGAAATATCCAACACCCCAGATGAAAGGGTGGGATCTTGACAGACTTGAACACTGGGCCTTATCTAACAAAATGAAAAAAATAAACGTAGAGAAAAGTAAAGTCTTACATTTAGCCAAGAAAAACCAAAAGTAGATTGGGTGAAACCAGGCTTAATAGCAGCAATTGAGTTGAGAGGGAACTTGGAGTCTTAGTGGATAATCAATTAATTATAAGCCAACAGTGTGCGGCGGCAGCCAAAAAAAACAATGCAATCTTAAATTGCATTAACAGAGGAATTCAATCAAGATCACGTGAAGTACTAATACCACTCTATAAAGCCTTAGTAAGACCACATCTAAAATACTGCAACCAATTTTGGTTCCACACTATAAAAAAGATGTTGAGACTCTAGAAAAAATGCAGAGAAGAGCAACAAAGATGATTAGGGGACTGGAGGCTAAAACATATGAAGAATGGTTACAGCAACTAGGCATGACTAGTCTAGTAAAGAGAAGGACTATGGTAGACATGATAGCAGTGTTCCAATACTTGAGGGGCTGTCACAGAGAGGAGGGAGTCCACCTATTTTCCAAAGCACCTGAAGACCAGACAAGGAATAACGGATGGAAACTGATCAGGAAAGAGATATAACGTAGAAATAAGGATAAATTTCCTGACTGTGAGAACAATCAACTAATGGAACAGACTGCCTTCAGATGTTGTTGGTGTTTCATCACTGGAGACTTTCAAGAAGAGACTGGACTGCCACCTGTCAAAAATGGTGTAGGGACTGCTGCTTGGGCAGGGGGTTATAATAATAATAAAGTTGGAAGGACCTTGGAGGTCATCTAGTCCAAACCCTTGCTCAGGCAGGAAACCCTATACCATTTCAGACAAATGGCTGTTCAGTCTCTTCTTAAAAACTTCCAGTGTTGGAGCATTCACAGCTTCAGGAGGCAGGTTGTTCCACTGATTAATTGTTCTAACTGTCAGAAAATTTCTCCTTAGTTCTAAGTTGCTTCTCTCTTTGGTTAGTTTCCATCCATTGCTTCTTGTCCGGCCTTCAGGTGCTTTGAGTTGGACTAGATGACCTACAAGGTCCCTTCCAACTCTGTTATTCTAATAGGCACTTCCTGCACAAGATACTCGCACCAATTCCTTTACAATTCTGCATATGAATGACTCTACTAGCCATGATAGTTATACATCACCTATGACCAAAAGCAGTGCTGTTGCTCCCCAACACCACACCTGAAATGATTGCCTGGAAAAGGCTAATAAAGCATTGCTATAAAGAAAATCTCTGTCTCCCATGTAAATATTTCAATTTCAGTACACACTCCACATGTCTTGATATATTTACACTGGTTCTGGAAAGCTTGATATGTGAAGATTATGAACCTGAGAGCAAATGTCATATTGTACAGCCTCTCTCTCTTTGGGTTTTTCCATCTCCTTCTCCAATCATCCTCAAAATATACTATTTCTCTTTCTATATAGGCTTGCAGTATATTATGTTTACCTTTGAGAAGCCAATGATTCTTGATTGCTTTTACTGCAAAATGTGTAATGGTTTATTTACGGTATTATCTCAAAAATTCTTTTTCCTATTTCTCAAATATTTCTTCCTCTGATTATATTCACATCTTTTCACCCTTTGCCTTTCTTCAACCCCTCCTCCTCCCAAATTATTGGGTTTATAGAAATTTTTCTTTTCGCAGGACTATATATATTTGATCTGATTATAATATTAATAGGCTACAAGATTCTGAGTTTGTTTTTGTTTGTTGGTTTTCTGTAAAAGTCTCATCAAAGTAAAATAATTGAGTCATTTATATGAGATGCAACTTTTTAATTAAAAGAAATGTACTTTATGATTGGACGATTTTCCTTATGGCCACAAACCAATCTCTAGTTTTCTAGATGAATCACTTTTCAGTTGCACTTTTGCAAATAGGACTGATATAGTTAGAATAGACAATAATTTAGATTAGTTGGCTAAAACTACAGCATCATCCTTGGAATAATTATCTGGAAACTCGATGCAAAATCAGCAGTTTTATTATCTATACATAAAAATTTACTTGTTTCCAAAAAAAACTATGCTTGTATAAAAAAATAATAATCAAATGATCAGTAATCAAATGTGCATTTTTTCTCTCTACAAAAAATCTCAGATTTAATAATCATCTCCAGTAAAGATGTGGAAAGAATTCAGAGTGCATAATATTAAATATAATAAATTTATGGTATGACTTGAGTTAAAACTTGATTTTATGATGGTTTGTTACCATCATCAAAAAATTAAGGCAAATATTAAAAAGTCACCTTAAATTTCAATGTTCTCTGATCCAAAAGGAAAAAAAACTCATCCTTGCTGTTTTTCTAGACATCTCAAATATAAGATCATTAGTGACCGTATTTCATTATGAAAGATTAAAATATATCCAGCTGCTGTAGGTTAAGTCAGAATGTCTTGGTAATCATGGTACAAAAATGTGTTACAAACAGCATTAAAAGAACCATTCTTCATAATATCACCTTTATCAACTCAGGTTTTTGTAGAAGCAGCCTAAAGTTACCTTTAGCTAATCCAGTTTAGTGTTTTTCCTCTTCTCTTGATATAAGTATGTACTAATTGGCAATTAGCTGATAAGCCAGTTAAGGGTTGGGTGTGCCTAGTTCTCATGGATTATTTTAGGCAGCTTCAGTCATTCAGCATTTGAGAAAAATATATGTGGAAAAAATAAGAAAGTACAGGTAGTCTTCAACTTACTACAGTTCATTTAGTAACCATTCAAAGTTACAATAGCACTGAAAAAATGACTTACGACCATTTTTCACACTTATGACCGTTGCAGCATCCCCGTGGTCATGTGATTTACATTCAGGTGCTTAAAAACTGGTTCATATTTATGACGGTTGCAGTGTCCCTGGGTCTAGTGATCAGCTTTTCTGATCTTCTGGCAAGCAAAGTCAATGGGAAAGCCAGATTCGCTTAACAACGGTGTTATTAATTTAACAACTGCAGTGATCCACTTAACAAATGTGGCAAGAAAAGTCATAAAATGGGGTAAAACTCACTTAACAAATTTATCTCTTAGCAACATAAATTTTGGGCTCAATTGTGGTTGTAAGTCAAGAACTACTTGTCTTAATAGAAGTCAACAGGAGAAACTATTGGTGAATGTCCCTCCTCCTCTCCCCCATAGGTGATACTTGTGGGATCATGCCATATATGCATTTGTTGCTTGTATTTACCCTTTATGGAGATGTTGATAGCTTGTTTTTGAACTTTTTTCATTCAGATTGAGTACTCTGCCCTCGAATCAATCCCTTGCCTTAATCAAACTCTATTAGCAAAAACAGTAATTCTACCAAATATGTTCTGGATGAGAAGTAGGCCTAGGTAGGCAGTTTTCTGAACTCTTCTTAAAGGTAAAGGATCACAATCATTAACAGCATTGTTCAAGTGACAGTCATTCCTATGGCTACAGATTCTTAAGAAAGAGGCAAGATTTGTTCTTCAAACAAACTTGACAGCGGTATTTGTTTCATAGCTAAGGAAAATCAGACATATTTGCTGCACAGGACTGGCTAGGATCCTAATCTGTATAACTTGCGTTAGGTTTTTGAGGTTGTGTGAAAAAGTCACTAAGCAACAAGACAGATATGAAAAACTGGCTTTTAAGTTATGGAGAAAGAGATCCAGTTAGCCCTGGGGAGGAGGAAGCGCCCTTGATCTAATTTCATGCAGCCCTCAAGCATCGTGCAGATGCTTTCTGCAAGCAAGCAACACAGCATCGCTGCTTTTGGCCAGAGCAGTGTTTCTCTTCCCAGGCATGAATAGAAGGAATGCACTAACAGAAAGAAAGAGAACTTCTCTCTCAAATAAATAAAATAATAGCAAACAAAACAAAGCAAAAAAAAAGTGATCTGACTTCATTTCCTAACACTTGCTTCAACTTTAACTCACTTTGGACTCTGGTCCCAACATATCTTGCTAATACCAAAAAATATGTGGTGCATGAGTTTATCCTAGAGCTACTGGAATTACACAAAACCAATATTGAGTAATAACATATGGTCAAAATCTTCATAGATTCTGCAGGTGATATGTTAGAGAAGCTGCCTGAAATAGAATTATTCCTGCTCTGAGGGAGATGGGTGGTTAAAAAATGTGAAAAACATACAAATTAGTTTTCGGTGAAGTCCAATTTATTTTCATTTGTGCCTGCTTGACAAAAGTTAATATTTCTTTTTCAGTTAAAGGTGTTAAAGTAGATTTCTGTCTGACATTCTTGGGAACACTATGAGTTATTTATCCTTCCTGAAAATGAAATATATATGTACTATAAACCAGACAGAACTCTGCTCTGAGAAGTTAATTAGTAACTTAGCTCTAAGACAGGGTACAACATTTCTGAACTCTGCTCTTATCTCAAATCATTACATGTTTATTTCTTTGTTTAGATACATTCTGGAATGTTCCTGGTCAATAAAGTCATGCTTAAAAAAACAAACAACCATTGATTCCTATCTCTTTAGAAGAGGATTTTAGTCATAAAATTGTAAAGAACAGCAAACTAAACTCTGATTTGACATTTGCTTTCAAATATTTTGCCTTGCTTCTTGGTGGAGAAAATATTAGGTATTCAAACAGACCATTATTATGACTCACTGGAAATTTTAAAACCTTGTAACAGGAATTATACATGTGTTCTTTCTAGCAGTTGATTGCAAAACTCTGGAGAGTCTAATGCCAAATGGTACTGAACTCCAGCTCAGCAAATTCAGTGAATAGTAAGCCTTAAACCAGAGTAAGCAGGAAACTGGCGGTGTCATGGCACCCGTTCATCCTGTCCTTCAAGCTAATATACTCACCCTGTAAATACATGCTTCAGATGCCTCAAAGCATACCTATCAACATTTCAGAATCAGAAATAGGGGGCCTGGTTATTTTAAAACCCTGCATTACACAAGGTGCTTTTTCTTTTCTTTCTCCCTGCTACCCTAGGCATATATTTGTCTTACATCTTCTAAAGGCAAAGACTTTGGAGTGAACCCACCAAACATCCACGAAATGATTTCTTAATGTTAGTTGCATGCAGAGCTTTTTAAAGCCTCAGAGGTATGGTACAAAATATTATTTTAATCACTCTCCTACTTATATTCTTTTTGCTACATCCATATGAATTATTTTCACCATTCTTTTTTTTTTTTGCCATTGAAATCAGTAGCCCACTTAGTCAAGTTGATACAGAGGCACATGAAATACTTATTAACATCATAGATGAACTAATTAGGCTTGTTGACTTTAATGAAAAATATTGATACATCTGGTCATTTCAAATATTGAATTATAAGGGTGTCCATAAGGGGAATCAAAAAAGTCAAAATGGTGTCCACATTTGCAAGATCCCTTTTTATTTGTGATACATATGCAACACATGTAAAAAGATGCATAGCTTTGCATGCTATTTTTTTTCTATAGAATATTTCATTAAATTGCCATATTGTCTCCATGACAAAATATGCAAATAATAAACCTCTGAAAAACCAAATGCAAAGAGAATAGTGATATCTAAGTCACAGAGGTGAAGCAATTGGCTAGGATGGTTATCAGGTGTCTGGTTCATGGTTGCAGAAACAAGAGGAACACAAATTCTTCAATGGACAAATCATAAGCATTTCCAAAAGAAACTTCTCCAGCATGGTGAAAAGAAACCTATGGAGCATAAAACTTCTCAACTATTTTGGCTGGGATTTTTCCAGGCAGAGACCACACTTAGACAAATGTCCTTGGGTGAATAATGTGTATTTTAGAAGTGTATCATGAGATATAGAAGCAAGAACAAAACACTGAAGACTGATCTCTGCTAGCATGATTGGAGAAAAACACATCCCTATCTGTAGGCTGTGTCAGTAATGCCATTACTATTTCTAAACTGATGGACTTTTTTTTTTCCCACTGCCACAATAGACAACGATGAGCATTCCAATCCTTTCCATTTCCAAATAAGAAAAGTTTTCTTTTTTTCTATTATACTTCTTCCTTCAGCATCCCCATTGATGTTAGAATGTGGAGGATGTTTAGAAATAACTTCAGAAATTATATAAGAAAAAGGTCACAGATTAAAATCTATTTTGCCAATAGCCATGCTTTATTTTCTCCTTTCAAAATAGGCAGAAAACCAGTCTTATTATTAAGCAGAGGAAAGTCACTGCCTCAGGCTGAAGGTGGGAAGCAGCTAAAGGAGTTTTGAAGGACAGAGTTATGTGTGATTACACTCTTTTCTGGTTTCCTAACCGGCTGTCCAGTGAAAGTTTCCGCTTCACTGACAGTGAAATAAGACACATAGATTCTGCATATGTATTGTGTAATATATGTGATACATTAAATACATTATGATTTACAAATTAAGTGCCTAAGATGGTATGAAAATATGGATTTGCAGTGGAGGATGGCAGCTTGTCCTTGATCCAATCCCTAGTCATTTGCTCATCCAAAATCACTAGTCATATATTTCTGAGTGGCCAGAAATAGCAAAATTTTGAACATTTATTCAGGAAAAAAAGGGAATAAACAGTCTCACTCTCTTCCTTTCTCTTCCTTACTCATAGGCTACTGATTCATCGTAACTTAATTTTTCTTTAAATATAACTAAAATTTTATATATTGCTTGAGAATTCATTCACAGTTGATTGTTTTGTTCCAATCTTTTATTTTATTGATAGTTTTCAATAATTTTATTTGACTTTATACTTTGGCTTTTGTCATAAAAATAGAAAATCTACATATAAATTTAATGTAAATAAAAGTTTTATGTCATATCATTTTTGCTCTTGAAAACTGTTTATAGAACCCTCACATGGAACCAATAACTGAAAACTGCAAGACATTCATATATGGTCACCTATAAGCCATAGTTTGATGCAAACAGGAAACATTTATAAGTCTGATAGTTTTAAATGATTGTAAAAGTTCTAGAAACTAAGACAGAGTTTAACATTTGTAATATAGAAGAAGACCTGAAACATTCTAAAAGTATTTGAACTGATAAATTATGCCAGTACCACAAGACGTTATCATGACTTTAGAAGCAACATTAAACTTAAAGCTGAGAGTCTGTTCATACAGCAAGAAGGAACTTGGAGTAGGACATCATAGGAATACAGTCATTTCCAACAAAGTGAGGGAATCTGAAGCCCAGTCTTATATACTTTGAGTTTCTGGATATGCTTAATTAAAGGAATTAATACCCTTTCTCTTGATTCTCTTTAGCCTGCAGCATACTTTAGGGTTTTTGGAACTCTCCCAAGGACAGATTCTGATTCCTCACTCACAAATGGCTGAACAAAGAGTCCATGAGATGGGGGTAATCTTTACTCATATCTGAGCTGGCACTTCATATGTTTCTATATGGTTAAAATGCAGTACTGAACTATATAATAGTTCAAATGATAATTTGTTCATTTAATAAAAATCCAAAATCTGAAAATCCAAAAATCCAAAAATCCAAAAATCCAAAAATCCAAAAATCCAAAAATCCAAAAATCCAAAAATCCAAAAATCCAAAAATCCAAAAATCCAAAATCTGAAACCAGGAATATTCATTGGATTTTGTATTTGGCCGGTTTGTATTCATGGTTATTATCCTAGTCACATATAAATTTATATTTTCTTTTAACACTATTCTTTACAAGTCCAGGAAGCAGACTGAGTAGTAATCTGGTCCTATAGAAACTTTGTATTTGAGAGCATGCTGTGCTTTCAGAAATAATTTCAATTAATAATAATAATAATAATAATAATAATAATAATAATAATAATAATAATAATAATAATAATAATAATAATAATAATAATAATAATAATAATAATAATAATAATAATAATAATAATAATAAAGTTGGAAGGGACCTTGGAGGTCATCTAGTCCAATCCCCTGCTCAGGCAGGAAACCCTATACCATTTCGGACAAATGGCTGTCCAGTCTCTTCTTAAAAACTTCCAGTGTTGGAGCATTCACCACTTCTAGAGGCAGGTTGTTCCACTGGTTAACTGTTCTAACTGTCAGGAAGTTTCTCCTTAGTTCTAGACTGCTTCTCTCCTTGATTAGTTTCCATCCATTGCTTCTTGTCCTGCCTTCAGGCGCTTTGGAAAATAGCCTGACTCCCTCTTCTTTGTGGCAGCCCCTGAGATATTGGAACACTGCTATCATGTCCCCCCTCGTCCTTCTCTTCATTAAACTACACATAACCAAATCCAGCAGCCGTTCCTTATATGCTTTAGCCTCCAGTCCCCTAATCATCTTTGTTGCTCTTCTCTGTACTCTTTCTAGAGTCTCAACAACTTTTTTACATTGTGGTGACCAAAACTGGATGCAGTATTCCAAGTGTGGCCTTACCAAGGCATTGTAAAGTGGTATTAACACTTCACGTGATCTTGATTCTATCCCTCTGTTAATGCAGCCTAGCACTGGGTTGGCCTTTTTGGCAGCTGCAGCACACTGCTGGCTCATATTTAAGTGATTGTCCACTAGGACTCCGAGGTCCCTTTCACAGTTATTACTATTGAGCAAGGTACCCCCTATACTATACCTGTACATTTGGTTTTTCTTGCCTAAATGTAGAACCTTGCTTTTTTCACCATTGAATTTCATTTTGTTAGATAGTGCCCAGTGTTCAAGTCTGTCCAGATCCTTCTGTATGTTAAACCTGTCTTCTGGAGTGTTGGCTATTCCTGCCAGCTTGGTGTCATCTGCAAATTTGATGAGTTCATATAAGAGTGAAGATTCTATTCTACTCCTGCATAAATTATATGTCATATCAGATGTTGTTTGTGTAGCTGAGCCCTTACAGTGCAAAGGTGAGCATCTTATACATACATAAATCTGATGTAGAGGGAACGGGGAATGACCTTCAAGGATAGGAGGAAGAACCACCACGAAGGCAACAGTCAGGTAAGTGTGGCTTCAGCCATGGCCAAGAAAATAACTTGGAAAAAAAGTAAGTCCTCCTTCATTCATATGAAGATAAAGTTAAGGAGGGGAGAAGCATATTCAGACTTGCAAGATTCTGACCTATACAGCATTAGTTTCTTAATCTGATCTACCTTTAGAAGTGACACTCTCTGAGACTTCACCTTCTAACCTCATCTATTGCTTTGAGGATAGTGGTTGAGGTTCCTATTCTTACAACCTTGGTGCCTTCAACTTAACTTTAATGCTTCATATGCTGGAGAGTGGGATCTCCCTTCTTTCTCCTGAGTTTCTTTTCTTTTCTTTTCTTTTCTTTTTTTTGAAGAGAACAAATAGTAAAAGTAAAGTGGAAGAAATAATGATTAAGGGAGAAAAGATTTTTTCTCTCTGTGTTCATATCTTGATCCCCTTTTACTAAATGGGACTACTCTATAATAGCCTTCCCAAAATGTTGTTAAATTATGTACAAATTTCAAGAAACAGTGTTTGAGAGGGAATAGAGAGAGGGGAAATTTCATCATATGAACAAGCAGACTTTGGAAAAAGAATTAAAACAACAGTATCTTCATTTTATCCATTTAGGACCATGTGCATTTTAACAAACTAAGACAGAGAGTATGTGTGTATATAAGCAGATAACTGATAGGCAGAGAGAGGAGTGAGGAAGAAAAAAAATGGTATACTCCTTAAAGCCAGAGCTGTATAAATGAAAGGGTTTCTTTAGGAGGGAAGCAAGAGGAGAGGCTGCAAGCTGTACTCTTACCCATGCATATTAATTCCTTAGATATATTTTCTATGCAAATTAGGAATTATATGCATAATTCTCCCTATACAAAGGTCAGATTTGCCTGTCCTCATATATATAAAACCAAAACTGCTGCAACTTTACAAAAGAGGGAAGTATTAGTAGGCTTGGGGGAACCCCTGAGATTGGCAGAAATAAGCAATACAAGGGGCATCCTTCAAAAGAGCTAAATGAAAGTTGGATATGGCAATAAAATGCAAAAAGAATGTGTGGGTGGAAGTGAAACACCAGAAAAAGGGAAAATGGAATAGGGTGGACAGAATTTGAAATTTATCATTGTCATGTTCAAAGATAACCTTACCACCATATGATATTACAAAATTGTCACATTTGCTCACTACTTTGTATTAGTACCTCAACAACTCTCTTTCTGACTTTTTAAAAAAGAAATAAGTAATAATTTCCAAAATCTACATTGAATAATGGAAGGGTATGCATTTGGAAGAGAATAAGCATTTGGAAATTTTATGTAGTAGTAGCTTTTTGCTCTATGTTGTTGGTCAACACCATTTTCCTAAAAGAAATTAATTTCATCTCCTAGCAAGCAGTAGCAATAGTGAGGGCTTCTGGAAATTGTAGTTCTGTGTCATCTTAAGGTTCAATTTGCCCTGCCTCCTCTATGCCAAGAGGATGAGCATCAGAATAGAGGAATGTTCAAACTTACAGATGTCAAGTCTCCTTTATAATTATAGAATGGCCCATAGGTCATTGGTGAACACCCGCCAAGTTTCAGATTCAGGCCATGACATTTACAAACAGGTCTGTCAAAGACCCATACTTTGATACTTCGAAGTATCATGTTGCTGCTCCCAGCCAGATAGGAAACACTGGGTTAGGTAGATTAATGCTCTGACTTTTTTGTTCCTAATTCTTATTTTTGTCAATGGGTTAAACATATTAAGGCCAAAGTGTACAATATCAATTTATCTTATGAAACTGTTGATCCATACACTATAGGAAATTAAATACACATTACTTCAGCTATACAGTAGATATTTCCTCAAACTATAAGTTTGAGGAAAGATCATATACAATGTAAATTAGTTATTAGTTTAGATTTCATAAATAGTAATGGCCCTGCATTCACTCACCAAAGAAATGATCACTGAAATTCAGATGACCAATTCTATCATGAGGCAGAGTTATATAGCTGTCTGAGGTGTCATGAAAGAACAGCAAAGCATTGGTCATTAAATTTATTGCTATATTTTTTATTCCTAGAGAAGAGTTATGCAAATCCTAACATTTTCTCCCTTACATGCCAAAATACCTTGGCAGCTTTGATTACTATGGACCTTTATTTGAAGCGGGTGAAGATTGTAACTCAGTTCAAGGCAGCAAATTCTCTTGGGCCAGCCCAAGGGAACGAATAGACAACTTCATTAAAGTGCCATCTTCCAATCTGTAAGTCAACAGAAAAGTATGTTAGCATAAACATAATGAATTAGTCAGACTTCCCCTGAAACAAACATAATAGTATGCTGCACCAGATGCAGCAACAGTGGCCAATAGTACTGTTTAGCATGTAAATTGAATAATTAAATAAAAAAGTAAATAAATATTAATTCTACAAATAACTGAAGAGGTCCAAATATAAAGCTGTCTTTCCAATGCTGAATAGAATATCTTTTAGCTACATGTAAAGATACAGAAGATCCATTTTCTCTGTTCAGATGTTAACACCTATATGACAGAAATAAATTTAAAAGATATAAAACATCTAAAAATATGAAATCTCAAAATTGAATTAATGCACATTATTTCTTTCCCAAATCAAACTATATATTTGAATAAAGCATTGATTTCACTTCATCTCCAACAACAGAACCATTTACCCAAGGCATTAATATTTAAAATATAATGAGATCATTTTTGAAATATTATTTCTTGCTAAAAAATATATAATCCAAACATTTATTGATGTATGAAGCATTTTAAGCATCTCTTTTTTTATTAGTTAATGAATGCAAGCATGCAAACAAAAAAAGCAAGACAGAGAAACAAAAAAGATAAAAATACATAAGTAATAGTTATAAAAGATTTATAAATTATTAAAAAACAAAAAAGATTAAAAACATATTTAAAAACATCATTCTGATAGCTGCCTCTTTCTTTATGCTAATAATTCTTGATTCTTACATGTTAAATACAGTAAAGCTACAATCTTAAAGTATAAAAAATATTCAGATTTAAATATTGTGATACATTTAAGATTAGATTATAATACCACAATCCTATGTGCCTTTACTTCAGAATTACTTTTAATTAATTCTATGAATTTTATTCATGTTCAATATGGCAAAAATTATATCATAATTCCATGTATCTTATATTTCGTTGTAAAACTGATAAGATTTTTAAACAAACGCTGTTGTGCATAACATAGCTACTGAAATTGTGAGAGGAAAATGACTAAATCGTCATAGTAACTTTAGTGGCATATATTTCCTGGCAAGAATGCTTAATGTTACCGTTAGTACTTGGCAAAAAAAAAAAAAAAAAATCAGATAAGTATTTTCTGAGAACTTATCTTCCTAATTATTCAGTAAATGTTCCTTCATATCTACGTTACAAATACCATAGAGAATTTCGGCTAGGATGCAACCCAACCTATATTAATTTGCTTTAGGTTCTCTTTCTTCTTTTTCTAATCTTTTAACCAATACCTTCCTCCGGTATGAACTGAAACAGAGTTCAGTATAAACTAAAATCTGTCAGAAAAGCGTTTCCTGATTTTTTTAAAAAAAAAAACATACTTCCTCCAAATTTTTTAATAATTATATCCCCTGTCTTAATCTTTTATTTCAAAATGTCAAGGAAACCATTTTTTTTTATATCGTTCAAGAGTTTTTGTCTAACTCCTGGCTTTTTCAGAGAATGTGCACTTTTTTTTCTCAACAAAAGTTATTATAAGCATGGTAAAAGAAAGTAAAAGATTTATAACTGACTGATTTATGTCAAAAAGACAAGCTGGTTCTTTTTTACAAGACGAACCATTGCACAATAATCTTCTGCCATGGAGAGAGGCCTGGATGCTGCTCCCAGTCATGAAGCCAGATTTAGCTCCCTCTTAGCTGGTCAACTAATGCCCACCTTTCAACCACTCCTTTCTAGAGAAAATTATTCAGTAGGCACTAGAGCAACAGATATCTTACACTCTGCTATAAAACAGATTGAATGGATTCTTTTCAGAATTCTGCCCCCAAATGGGACAGGGACAACACTTGTTTAGCCCTAAAGCAGGACTTGAGTAGGAGAACATAACCTTTTTCTCCAGCTGGATCTCTTGGTGGTCTTCTATGAACCATGATACCATTTGCCAAGGAGGACTGGAAGTAGAAGCTTTTAGTGACGATTCTACTCCACTCTGAGTGAACAGTTCCATTCTATTTGTGTAGGGAAGAGAGGCAGTTAACACTTTATTTGTTCAACAATTATCTAAAATTGCTAGAAGAAGTTATATGACAGTTTGAGGCATGATGTCATTAATATATAGGTCAAACACCTTAACACAGGGTTGTAAAACTGCCGGCCCACGGGCCGGATGCGTCATGCTGAAACCGCACGCATCCCATTGCCGGCAATGGGGAAAAAAGTTGTGATACATTGCAACACATCACGTGATGTTGCGAGTTTGACACCCCTGCCTTTAACAGGAACCAAGAAAACTAGATATTTTTACTTAGACTCCTTACTCACATTTATTACAAGGAGAAAGAAATTAGGTTACAGAATCCGATAAATCAGAGATTTGTGCATTTTGGCCCCTCTTTTGTCAGCAAGCATTTTAAACAAGTGCTTCTGATGACTTTGACTACCTTTCCATCCATTAATGAATTGGATTAATGAGACGCAAACAAGCCTTTATTCTGTAATGCTTGACAAACAATCATTCTTGTTCCTAGATTCAGAGAATTCCATGACAATGTGGATGATGCTGTTGTATATTTCTGCTCTAAAATGAAGGGATACACAACAGAATACTTGAGGTGGGAATAGTACTAATAGGTGACGCTTCCTCCGAAATAACTATTTGGGCTTCATCTGTCATATTTGCTAGAAGAACAGGTGGCAGTTACAGCCAGGAGAGTCTTTGCTGAGCTTCAGCCTGCACATCTTCTGCAGCCTTTCCTGGAATAGAATGTGGTAGCAACAGTCATTCATGCTTTCATCATTCAAATATGGACAACTACAATTGACTTTTATGGGATTCCCCTTGAATATTACCCAGAAAATTCAATCAGTATATAATGCAACTGCCCAGATGCTATTGAGGAAAAAACAAAATTGTCACATTACACCAAAACTTCAGATTGATTAGCCACTTTGTTTGCAGATGCAGTGCAAGAAAGTAGTTATCCAGTAACCTAAGAAAACCTTACATGGCCTAGTTATCTATGAGACCACTTACTCCATGTATAATGTCCATGCCTATGATGCACCACAAGTTGTCTTGTTCAATAAGTTACAGTGAAAGCAAGTATAGAGACAAAGACCCGCACTCTCAACCTAATTTCAAAATATCCATGGTCATTCAACTCACCTATCCAATAAGAATGATTAGTCTTTCCCTTGGCAGGTCATTGGGAGATCACAGGATAGACAGGGGAAAGAATAGAGTATCCAAACAATGAAATGCCATTAATAATGGAGGACTTGATGGGAGAGAGAGAGAAAAATAGCCTACATAGGCTCTGGCCATGCTGAATGGTCCTAGGCAGCTCCATTTGTTTGTTCCCAAAGCAATCCCGTTATTGACATGTCATTCTCATACATATACCACTGAAGTCTTAAAGTGCAGTTGCCACTATAAATGGCATCAATATCTTTCCACTCTTTTGTCAAAGATTTACAAAGAAGAGAAAGGGGATGAGATTGTCATCTCCCTCCCTCACAAACAAGAAATTCATAGAAGGGAGATAACATACTGCTAGGATTCAGGGGGCTGGGCAAGGTATTTTGTGGTTTGTCTTACAGAGTCCTGGACACTCTAGTCCAGGACCTTGACAACTTTGTGTCAAATTCCCAGCAAAATACCAAACATATTAAAATTATTAAAATTGAGAAACCTGCTTTATTCTGTTAAGTTTTCCTGTGTTGGATGTCTTAGACATGCATCCCATTTAAATCCAAATAAGATTTTTTTTAAAAAAGAAATAAATATGTCCAGAGAACCTTTAGAATTTTCAAGGTTCCTATAGGACTAATAATATACAGCTTGATCGAAACTGGCTTTAAATACTGTGAACCATTGAGATTTAGAGAAATTACTCAGAACATTATTTGAATATCACTCTTTCCCATTGTGCAAGCAAAACCAAATATGTATGAATGAATAAACAGCTGTTTGGTCACATTGTTGCAATCAGTAGGCAGGCAGCTTTCAGCTTTTCCAATAGTACAATCTAATTACTGGGATCACCTTTCCCACCTCTAACTATCACAGCAAGATTTGATCCTTTGCTCGCCAAATCACCAGGCTGTACCTTTTATTTTGGCTATGTTTATAATTTAGCCATTTCTAAAAAGACAGATATTTTGGAAGCAGGTCTAAAATCAAGTGCCCTGGAAACATATTCAGTTATGTATTCCAAAACTCTTTCAGGAATGCTCCTTCTCTTTTTCTCCACATTCATTTATAAATTCTCTTATTTTTTGTCATTCAGTGTCCTTTCTGATTCCCTCCCTTTAATATCATACAGTCAAACATTAAAATCTTTAGTTTAGTCCTTCATTTCTTCAAAGACCTTTGAGCACAGAAAAGGAGAAAGGGCAGGGAGCATCATCAGAGGAATTATGTTGTTTAAATATGGGAATAGACTGAGTTTGGGGATCCTCAGTTACAACATCCCAGGTGATTCAATTTATCAAACCAGATTCTGATACCATTGAAGTTGTGCTGTCAGTGAGGTATATATAAGTAAATAATTTTCAAGAGAAATAGTGTAGTGGACTAAGGAGGACTGCAAGCTAACAAGGGTCTTTTAATTTTGAGCAGTCTGCTGGCTAGCTGTTACTATTCTGTCCTCTAGTACAGGGCTTTTCAACCGGTGGTACGTGTACCACCAGTGGTACTTTGGCACATGGCAGGTGGTACATAACCCTCCTAGACAAGTATAGCGGGGGAGGGGAATGAGCTGAAGTGACCCAAGCCTGAGGGAGAGGCAGCTGGAGCTGCAGGACTGTATGGGCTCAGCAGAAGCCCCAAGAGTGCCAGCAGGGCTCCAGCTGATTGGCTCCAGCTGATTGGTGCTTTTGGAAGCAGCGCGGAGCTGGAGGTGAACTGAAGAAAAAGGGTGGAGGAGAGGAGAGGATATAAAAGGAGTTGGTTTTGGCGGGAAAGGGGAAAAAAAGACAACAGGGAAAGAGAAGGGGACAGAGAAGAAGCTGTGGAAGGAGAGCTCAGCAGGCAGGGAGGAAAAAGAGACAGGGAAGAAGAAGCAGCTGTTGCTGGAAGAAAAGGTCCCCTGGTTCATTTTCTCCAGTCAGGAGAACGCAATCAGCGCTAAAGAAATAAAAAGCCGAGAGACAAGCATGCCGGAAAGGAGGTTGGTTTATTTCAGAAGCCAGTGGGTTCCTGATCAGCTGGCAGCTTGAATGTATTACCATAAGGATTTTTATACAGTTTTTACAGCGTTTTGTAATTCAGACTTCCGGTTCCGGTCGCAGCGCCAGCGGTCGCGCAAAGAGTATGTTCTCTTTGCCGGCCGGTTTCCCCCCGCCGGTAGACCCTGGACAGGGTTGAACGTCACCCCGGAGAGGCGACCACCGTGGAGGAGGACACTCGTTGATTGCGGAGGGAGCGGCAGCTCCCTCTGCGATCCGAGAAATCACCTTTGGGCCGATGGGGAAAAGATCGGCCAGTAACATGGCCGATCACTTAGCTGCTCCAGCCGAAAGTCACAGCAACATCTAAGCAAAAAGAACCACCATGGAAGATCCGGGTGAGACCTTTCCTTCCCTCTTGATAACCTATCTACTTCCCTGTGAAAAACCTTTAGAAATTATTTCCCAACCTTGAGAAGGCAGCGTTCGGATACTCGGGAAAACGGGCTTAAAAAAATAATTAATTTTTATTGTCTATCTGAGCTGTTGGAATTCGGGGATCCTGAAAAAAAAAATCCTTACTGTGACTCTCTTTCTCTACTTGCTTGTTTTCAGCTTAAGTAGAAACCCTTAGGGAGGGGGTGGAGTGTTTTTCTTCCTCCTCCCCCTCCTGAACATTATTGTCTACTTTAAAACAAATCCTTCGGCTTTCTGGGCAGACTCATGTGGATTGTATGGTTACCATGTATCTTTGGCGTGAAGCCCAGACATTCCTATTGTTACAAAGTAACCATTTTCAGCTGAACTTCTGCTCCCTGCACTTGGCGTGACGCCCAGACACTTGTATCTCTTTTGGAACTTGCTCAATTTTCTACCTGTTGTTCTTGACTTTATAACACAAAATATACTTCCCTGAAAAATGGATTTTTTCGCTTTAGGATTACAATATAATAATTGAGACATCTTCTTCTATTATTTCTTTGGATTATAAATTAGATATTCACAATACTGATTGGGACTTTTGCTGTTTTTATCTTTGTACTTGTTTTTTCCTATTTCTGTTTGGATTTTATATTTTATAATATGGCAATTCATTTTCTAAGCTGAAATTTCACTAAAAAAATGAAGAATGGAATCCCACTCACAGCTTAACAATGGACTTATACTAGAAAAAAATTTGGAAATGAAAGAGGAATTAAAAGAACATTTTAGAATGCTCAGGAAAAGGGATTTTCCAGAGTTAAAAACTGAATTTCAACTTTTGACTGAACATGACACACAACCAGATTTACAACTTAACGATATGGAAGAAATATATTTACAATCTATTGAAGAGGAAGATGCTACACCTTATATGTAAATGATGGAGACTTCGGATGACCAAAGGCAGAATTCAACTAAAACATCTATAATTTTAAAAGCAACAGGAATAGACTTTCAAATACGAGACATTAAAAATGCTGACAATATGAACAAACAACGAATAATCACCATACTGATTAAGACTGATTACATAGTGCAGACAACACTGGAAAAAAGAGAAGAAGACTACGATCGGATTCAATTGTGGAAAAATGTGTATTGCCAAACACTAAGATGGGAGGAACTAGAGGCCCTATTGTGGAAACCTGCTTGGCACAAAAAGAAAGCTAGAATTAGGTTTAAAAATGAGAGTTAAAATTTTATCTGACGGGTAAAAATGGCTTTTAGAGACTTTGACTGAGCTAATATTTTTGAGATTTCTAAGGTTTAAGACTTTGGTCTGAGTTAATATTGATGTAAATTATTGATTTGATTATGGTCTGGAATGGCAATATGGAAAATTGGAAAATCTAAAATTAAAGGAGTTGGATTGAGATTAGTGAAACATTTCTGATATTTTTACTTATAATGATTGAATGTCAACTAGAAATGCATTAAGTGGACTAAATTAAAACAAGTGAGGAATTTCTAGAGATTTGGATTGATTTATAAAAATATTTGATAGAGTACAGGAAATAGAATATAGTTGAGAAATATTAAAATACATATATATATATAATAATTATACTATAAGTCTATTTTAGAAATAATTATTGTTTTATTATTTTAGGCTAAAATGTAAAATGGTTTTAAAATATTTAAAGTCATGTTCATCTATAAAATATATATGTGAAATAGAATAGAAAAATAGATAGAATTTAACAGAGAAGTATAAATTGAATAATTGGAATAATATGTATATCTTAGAAACAATTTATATTATATGGATACCCGAATTGTATACTATATGTTTATATAAGGCCAAATTGGAATATGTTAATTGTAAGTTAGTTAAGCCTGAAAACGGGTGGAAATATTATTGATAGTTTTTTTTTCTTTTTTTTCTTTCCTTGATTGATAAAATAGAGAGGGAACCTTTAAAGAAGTAATTTAAATTGTTTATGTATGATTATATTTTTTACTTTGTTTCATGGAGTGCCCTATCTCCACGATGAGTCTTAAGCACTTGGTTGTAAAACAAATAAATTCAATAAAACTTGTTTTTTAAAAAATAAAATAAAAGGAGGTGGTTTTGGCGGGAAAGGGGAAAAAAAGACAACAGGGAAAGAGAAGGGGACAGAGAAGAAGCTGTGGAAGGAGAGCTCAGCAGGCAGGGAAGAAGAAGAGACAGGGAAGAAGAAGCAGCTGTTGCTGGAAGAAAAGGTCCCCTGGTTCATTTTCTCCAGTCAGGAGAACGCAATCAGCGCTGAAGAAATGAAAAGCTGAGAGACAAGCATGCCGGAAAGGAGGTTGGTTTATTTCAGAAGCCAGTGGGTTCCTGATCAGCTGGCTGCTTGAATGTATTACCATAAGGATTTTTATACAGTTTTTACAGCGTTTTGTAATTCAGAGGCTCAGTTTGTGTGCTTTGGTTATTGGAATATTTTAGTCTGTTTCACAAAGGCTAGCAATGAGTCCAAAGTGTTGGCTTCCATAGGTTTAATCCCTTTAAACAAATGTAATTAGTTTTACCCCCTTATCATGAGTCTGTCTATGGCTTTTAGCAAGTTTTCTTGTAGGTAAGGCTTAATTTAAGGTTATCGCTTTTTGCAATTGCTGAGCCTTTGCTACATTGTTTAAACTGAGACACGCCTGAAGCAGCTTAAAGAAAAAAACCCCAGAGTTTAGTGTTTCTTTATTCTGGGAGGCTTTTATGATCTTTTCTTGCTTTGTGCTTGATTCCTGTGTCTTTAAGGGTACAGTGAAGGGACTGGTGTGTGTGTGTGTGTGCATTCTTACTACACTGTGGAAGGAGAGCTCAGAAGGCAGGGAGGAAGAAGAGGAGAGGGAGAGAGGAAGAAGGGCCGACCAGCCAGCTGGTAGCGGTGCATATTAATAAATATGGATAAATTCATCATACATTTGTCAGTGCAAAGGGAAAGTGATTCAACAAGGAACTGCCACCAAAGAAATTAAAACTGGTACTTTTTCCTTTTTTTCTACAGTTTGTAACATTTTATTAGATTATAGAATAAAATACAAAAATACAAAAGCAAATAGTAGGACACAGTGGGGAGGAAAAGGGGGGGAAAGTGACGGGGAGAAGGGAAAAAGAACAGACTTCCTCTATTGCAGTAGAAGGAAACATTAACATTGAACCTCAACTTTTTACTTTTCCATAATATTATAAACTAGCCATTTCTATAACAACAAATGAATCTAATCAGTAAAACCCAACCCCCCCCCTTTTTTTTTTTTAGTCATCAAGTTTTTGATACCTTGCTAAGCACTGGTGGTACTCGAATATTGTCATGTCCTAAAACTGGTACAATCTGTGAAAAGGTTGAAAAGCTGTGGACTAGTAAGAATCAGAGAAGTTATTATGTTATTATTTTTATTCCACTGAACTGAAAAGAGTCAAAACTTAATGCTTTTCTTACTTTCCCCCTTTATCCTACACTTCTCTCTCCCCCTTTTCCCATTCCCCAGTTGTGCACTATTTTCATTTTCATTTGTATTTTATAATTTGATAAACTTAATAAAATGATATAGTAAATAAAAAAGAATCAGAGAAGAGAAAGGACTTGGGAAGGAGAGAAGTTAGGAGTACCTTGGTTCTCTGTGAATTTTACTTGGAACTCCCTGTAAGAAAACAAGGATTCTGGAAAACATATTTCATGTGATAAGACCTAATAATTTATCTAAAAAGCTTTGAGGCAACTAGAAACAATAAGGTAAAGTTGTCAAAGGTATATTAAGTTAGTCACGCAAGTTCTGTTTGCTCAATTTACAGTAGTTTTACATCTGCTCCAATTATCTTGTTTGTTTTCTCTGACTGTTTACAGGTTGCTGAGTAGTAGCTGTGGTATGCAGATTTCGACCTCATATAAGTTGTTGTAGTTAAACAATTCCTTAAAATCTCTACTTTGTTATCCTCATTAAAATAAAGATCTTTTTTCTTGATTATTCAGTCTTTTGGTTTGCAAAATAGCAACTGAACTTCAAGACTATGAAATTAGTAAACTGGTAAAAAAGACAAAGGCAGAGCTATATTTAAAAGATTATTCCTTAGGAAGGGGAATTTTCTGTTCTTCCCATCCAGATTCCAGGTGGGAGGAGACATCTTTCTAATCAAGAATGGGCGATGGCAGAACAACTAACTTCTTGTGGAAATAACCACACCCAGATGGAAAGCTGAAGGAAGGAAGGAGCAGGCTACTCTCAGACACAACAACAAACATGCATACACAAGCTTTCCTCTGTGTGCAAATTTCTTATGATTTATTATTGATTTGCTCAATTTTTCATTTTTTCCATCAAAAATTGACATCATTTGAACAGGTTTATTTCATAACCAAACTTTTGCTCCATCAGTGCTAAATAATTATATCATTTGTACTACATATTGAAAAGCTAATTGTAGATCAATGTACAACAAACAATACAGCTGAAAGCTAAAGAAAACTTAAAAAGAGTTATTCTTGCAATACTATATTCTTGCAAGTTAGAGCCATTATTGACAACTTCCTCAATAGTGTATGTACCCCATTTTACCACCATCAGCAATGCTTTCATAAAACATAATTTGCCATTATAGGCAGGCCTTATATATTCTTCTGTTTTTGTTTTATTCTCTGGTCTTAAGTCAAAATAAATATCAAAAAGGATTCTAGATTTCTTAACATCTCTTTAGGCAACTTTCTGATGTGCTTTCATGATTTTCAGACAAAATCCTGCATCTTCTAATTCCTGATATTTAGTCCACATTTGTGAAACTCTATCTCATTCTCAGCTCTTATCACATTAGTTTCTTGCTGAAAGAATCCAGACTCCAAATTCTATATCTACATTCAGAGAAACAGCATTCCAGCATATTTCTGTTTCAGCAATACTAGAAGGTCAAAACAGTATAAACACAACAGCCTTTAAAACAGCAATTTTGCAATAAACATATTAAATATAAGTGTAGCATTTTTATTTATAAAATAAGACAGAATGATCCAAAATCCAAGTTTTGAATTATAGCATTGATTGATTATTTGCTATTAAGTTGGCATCAACTCTTAATGATTGCATACATTTTTCCCATGACTATCTGTCCCTAACCTGAACATTCAAATATTCCAACATGTTCTATTGACATTGCAATGGGACCCATCCACCTTTTTGTCGGCCATCCTCTTTTCTTCCACAATTCCCATCATTAGAATCTTCTTCAGAGAGCTGGGTCTTTGCATGATGTAAGATAATTTGAGTCTGGAAATTATTGCCTAGAATAGTCAAAAATGATTTAAAAAAAAAAAGCAAACAAACAAAATCTGATTTTTCATTTAATGCATTAATTTGTGAGCTCTCAGTCGAGATCCTTGCCTATGTGTCCCCTTCCATTGCAAAGGAAATAATAAAAAGGCATGTTTATGATTCAGCAATCATACCATTAGATTTTGGTATCGTGGCAATCATACCATTAGATTTTGGTATCGTGGTATCATTGGTTTCATTTAATTAAACATTATTTTTCTATCTATCTATCATAACGTTTTTTTAATATATTCAATCTGTACCTGCATTGTACAGTTTGCTTCACCTTCAAAATGACAATTGTGAGACCAGTTTAACTCACTAAAATAATTATCTTTTGGGCAATATTTCTCTGGCTCATGTTTCAGGTGGAATGAACAGAACCATTATTAATAAAAAAAAAACCTAGTTTTTCTGATATTTTACAGTATTTAAATTCTTAACATGTATATGTGTTTGAATTATTGTTGGCTGCCTGGACGTACCTCTACAGTTTTCTTGGCAAAATTTCAGAAGTGTCTTGCTGTTGCCTCCTTCTTAGGGCTGAGAAAGCCACTAAGCTAGCTTTGTATCTAAGGCAGGACTAGAAACTCATGGTCTACCAGTTTTTAGTCTGATGTCTTAACCATTAAATTATCAAGTTAATTTCCCTTATTAGTACTGGTTTTTGTTAAATATTTGTGTTATATTGCATATTGTGTATATAAAAGATGGATAGATATATTCCTAATCTAATATTTTCAAGTAGCATAGATGACTCCCATTTCTTCTTCAATTTTAGCAAAACCTTGTGAAATAAGAAATAAGAAAAAGAGAGAGGGAGGGAAGGAAGGAAAGAGGGAGAGAAAATCTTTTTTGTTCTATCTGCAGCTAAGGTATCTTGTTAGTTATCTATTTAACTAAGATAAATAGAGAGAAAGAATCATTCAGCATTTTGGAATACTAAAGAATTTCCCCATTTGCAGGTAACCATTACACAATATGCCCTAGCAACCTTTTTACTGTTCCTACAACATTTCATTCTTAACCATACCTCCCTGAATATGTGCCATCCAGTCACTGTCAGTTCAATGACCACAATAAACTTAGCTGTCCCAGCGTTAAAGTATTTTTTTTTCTTTTAAGTAAACAACTTACTTAAACTTAAACTTAAACTCCAACAGTTTAATTTTGGGAATAACCCAATATGCTTCCTCTTTCATTTTGTCAGTAGCACTGCAGATTCCTTGGGATGACAGGAATCAGTCTCTGGACACTCCACTTTGAGAAGTGAAAATGATCTGTTTTTCCACACTGAACTTTACCCCATACTCATCAGGTCTTTCAGCCAATCCCCAGTTTAGAGACTTTGTGAATAAAGAGCTATGTTGCCCAATCATCCACCACCTTTAGCTGGCTGTTCCTTAGAGTGAAAGAGCTGACAAGTAAAGATGGGGTAGGGGGTCTAAGAGATGACAAAATATACAGGTCTAGTCATCTGTTAAGACTAACTTGAATCACAGCAGTGCTATAATTGGTTGATGGTTTTCCCTCCAAGTGGTGAGATGAGACAAGAACCTTTCCTGCATGGGGACTTATTCAGCAACAAGCAAGGATAAAAGCAGCTGACCTTGATAATGGCAATAACAAACCTATACCCATTTAGTTTTCTGCTCACTTTCACAGATGAGAGTAGAACTGTTGGGAAACAGCTTTATTGCTGGAAATATTCCATTATTGAAAAAGAGAATTCAGACAGAGAATATGGCAGTGTTTTATAGACATATACAGTATAATGGTGATTTTTTTATTGCTCAATAGTTCAGAATTTTTTCTAGTTTTAATTAATTTAAGGAACTGATCATAAAAATATTTTCAATTTTTAAAAATCTAAAATTAAAGCAGCAAGGCAATATAAATAATGCATTTGAAGAAATTAACATAGTCAGATAGATGTTTTCCAGACATTTGCCTACTCTTTGTTAAACTAAAAGTAGTTTTCCCTTAAGATTTCTTTCTCAAGATTTCTACAAAGCTGCTCTTCATTATACATAACTCATGTTGGTATGCCTACCACATAAAGACAGCCATTGTGACATAGTGATTAAGAAGTTAACCTGCAATTGGGAAGATTCAGATTCATGTCTAGATCACTGGTGACTTTGAACCATCCACTCAATCCAAACTACTCATAAATTTCGGACAAAAATTGGGGAAGAGGATCTTTCATATTCTGCCTTTGGAGATCACCAAAGATCAGAGGAAATATACCCATGATCATCTATCAGTACAGATAATAACTATTCTGTGTGTATATCAATAAACCAAAAATGCATACCCTTTTGACTTCTGATACTATCTCTGAAGTAGATCTGTGTTGTCGTAAACTGACAGCATGAAGCTTGCAAAAGACTGGAAGACCACACATATCTTGCAGAAGAGGTCATTACTTAACTTACTCATTGTTATCTGCTTATACTCACTTTTGCCTAAGACTTAATTGAAATGGCTCAAACACTTGTTTCTATAAGGGAGTGAATACTAGGATTATCTCACATGAAAAGAGACTTAGATCAAAGAATCCAAAAAAAAAGCATTTAAAATAAAGTATCATTTAGTGATTGTGAATGTAAATTCCTATTAAGGAAGTCTTTATTCTTTTTAATTTTAATTTTTTATTAAAGATTTTGAATGCAATAGTAAAACTAAATACAAATTAAAGTCATAAAAAGAAAAAAGATAGAAAAATAAAAAGTAAAGAAAGTAAAGGAAAAACAAGAAAGAGGAAAGAAATAGAATAAAGAAAAAGAAAAGAAATGTGTAAAGAAATTACTTCCAGTCTTCATCACAGGTAAATTTGATAACTCATCAACCTGTTACACACAAACATTTCTTCTTCCCATAACTCATGCAAAACCATAAATTATCAACTTTTCAGTCCTGGTGTCAGCAAAAAGTCCATAAACCTTTTGAGCCTGGAGGAACCTGGAAATATTTTTCAGGCCTTAGGAAACACCTGTGTAATCAGGCTCAAATATAGGCAAGAAGCTCCAAAATTATTATTTTTGTTTCACGTGTAGGTCTGTATATCTGCAGAAAGGTAGGCCACACCAATAAGGAGAGCTGTGACGTGGAGGCCCCTTCCTGATTCCGCATCCAGCTTAGGGAATGCAAGAAGAGTGAACTCTCCTCTCACATACTGTATGTGCATGACAAATTGTTCACCATGACAGAGGCAACATGGCTGCTCTCAGCAAGTGAACAACTTCAAGGAACTTACAGTAGTTGTGCTTATCGCTCAGTACCTATCCTTCCATTCCTACACACACACACAGAGAGAGAGAGAGAGAGACACAACTGATGAAGCTTCTTGGATGAGAAACAAAATGTTTTCTTCTTCCTCAAGGAAAAAACAGTCCAGTTGCCTTTTGAAAAAGCACTTTTGAGACAACTATAACCTGGATGACTGAAAATCTCCAGAGACACTTTATCTCGGTAATATTAATGAAGGCAATATGAACTTGTGGATAGTCTCTTAATGTGATCTTTGTAAAGTTTAATGGCTGTTTACCCAACCATAAGAATTGAGAGAAAATATCCCTTAAAGGAACAATCATGATTGCCAACCAAAATTGTTTGAGAAAATATTCATGCACTCTTGTCTAAAATCAGTAGTGCAGATTTTGTTAACTCCGAGTATGAATAATTCAAAAATAAGTGTTTCTCATTAAAGTATAGAGGAGTACCAAATTGTTATTTTGCTAAATATGTTTCTAGTTTCTAATCTTTTCTAGATTGTCTTAGTATTCTGTCTTCTGCATGTGTCTAATTCATCTTTCTTTAATCTGATACTGCCTAGTGGTTTTGTTTCTAGATCTTAGGGCATCAGATTGAGAACTGGGGTGGGCATCCCTGTACTGTTTTTTACCTTAATTGTTATAATGGTGATTTGTTTTCTCTTCTACCATATGAAGCTGTAAACACACTAAAGGTTCATTGCAAGCATTAATATAGATACTAACAAGTCATTTAAAAAAAATATACGGTACCTATAACTCCTCCCCAAAAGTCCTGCTCTTTTCCTTCTTCACCCTACACTGAGACCTTCTGATAACTTCCAATATTAAGTGCTTAACCACCAAAGCACTGCTCAGCCCAGTTGAAAGTACAGAGCTAAAACCTGTAGTCCAGCAACATGCCAGAACTTGCATGTCATTCTCCAAAATTATCTTTGCTTAATGTAACAAAAGACAGAGAAACAGAGTTATATAATATGGTTATTGTTAATCATACCAGTATGGTATAGTGGTTTATCAAGTATCAACAGGGCCTTGGATTTGAGTTCATTTGCAGTCATAGTTTCTTATTGAGTGTCTTTGATATGGTCACTGTTTTGCAGCCAGCCAGTTTGGTGTTGTAACCAAAAAAAAGGAAGTTATTTCTATAACACTACTGAGCTCCTTTAGAAAAAGCGATAAACAAACTAAACTAAATAAAATAAAATAAAATAAAATAAAGGTTATTGTCAGGTTGACTAAAATACTAAATATTTTTTCTGTTTTCTTTAGGAAGAACACATTAGGAGTTTTGGTGGGTATGTTTTACTTGTCAAACATTTAGATGCTAGCTATAAAGACATCTAGAATTGGCTCTTATGGTTGAGTTATGTAAGTGTGACCATTGCACCATCCCCGAATAACTTGTTTACCTGGTTGCTCTGGACTCAGGATCACCTTTGTAACAGAAAATTCCACTGTATTTACAGGTGATGTATGATATACTTCAGCTAACAGTCCAACCGTAGGTGTTGCAATCCATGGCTAGCAATTGCACCTTTGCATCCAAAGCAACTGCATACAATCAAATTTGGTTCAAATGCCATTCTGCAACCTCAGTTGCAAAAAAATAATTTTTATTTGTTTTACAGAACAGGTTGAAATGATCTGTCATAAAAGTACCACTGTTACCACAGGTTTTCTTATCAGACATATTTAAATATTTTTATCTCTGCATAATAGCTATTTCTGTTCATTATTCAAATACTTGGTGATCCTTAAGTCCAGGATTTCATGGGCATGGGCCTTAATTAATTATAAATTTATATATACAATTATATAATTTATAAATATATAAAGCTGGTGTACTGCAATATGCGAGGTGAGATGAGTTAAGGAAGTTCTCCAAAAGACTTGATTCAGCTAAAATCTAAGATGACAAAGTCTTAATCACAGCCCATGGAAAATGCAGCCTAATTCCATTGATGTTAGAACACTGGATATTAAATAATTCTTGTAATAGGATGTTGTAGTAGAATTTTGTCTGATTATTCTAAGCCAGGAGATTCCTTATAAATACTTTTTGTGGTGGTGGAGGTGGTGGTACTTTCAAGGTCAGTGTTTGACTCTTGGTGACTATCTGAACAACTTCTTCATAGGGCCAAGAGAAGGTGACCAGTTGGCATTGTGCCTAAGATATAACTAGAATTCATGGTCTTCTGCCTTCTAGCATCAAAATACATGCTGTGACCTCCCTCTTGCAGTGTCTGAAGGCTGTTAGGGGCTGGATGGGGAGCAATGGGTTGAAACCGAACCCTGGCAAGACCGAGTGGCTCGGGTTGGGGTTCTTTGGCCCACGGAGAATTGCCATCTTTGGTTTTGGATGGGGTGGCCAGGAGGACCTTTGCACAACTGCGGATTGTGCCCCAGTTATGCCCTTTCCTGGACCAACAATCCCTACTCACGGTCACTCATGCCTTAAGTCACCTCCTGTCTTGACTATTACAATGCGTCTACATGGGACTGCCCCTGAAGAGCATCCGGAAGCTCCAGTTAGTACAAAATATAGCAGCCTGCATGGTTTTGTGCAGACCTTGGTGTGCACATGTGACACCTCTCCTGCGGGAGCTGCATTGATTGCCGATTTGCTTCCAGGTGCAATTCAAGGTGCTGGTTGTCACCTTTAAAGCCTTTCATGGCTTGGGGCCAGGTTATCTGAGGGACCGTCTCCTGCAGGATGCATCTACCCAACCCACTAGAGTGGAGAGGCAAGGAATGTTGCAGGTCCCATCCCCTAAGGAGATGCATCTGGAGGGACCCAGAAGAAGGACCTTCTCCGTGGAGGCTCCATTTCTCTGGAACATCATTCCCTCAGAGATTAGACTGGCCCCCACTTTAGCACTCTTCTGGAAGGTGCTGAAGACCTGGTTCTGCCAGCAGGCCTGGGAACTCAGAGTGGGATAGAGCCCAGCAAATGGCTAGTTTAATGTGTGCTGTCGCTGGGGTAGGGAGTGGGGGGTTATTATATTATTTTATTTTTCCTCTTGTTATTTTATTTTTTATTGAGTGTTTTTTATTGATGTAAGCCACCTTGAGTCACCATGTGTGAGTAGGTGGCAATACAAATTTTCTAAAATAAAAATAAATAAAATAAATAAATATAGCAGCAATCCCAGAACTTTACCTTTAAATAGTTTAATATATGTTTTACATGCTAATAGTAATAAATTAAAATACAAATTTAGCAGATGCAAGGGATGCTTAGGGGCTCTTATTGGAAGCTTTCTTGTTTCACTAGATCAGCAGGTATAAGATTATAGACATCTAGAAATTTAAAGGATTTAACCTAGTCAGTGAATTTACCATTGATTGTCCATCAAACTGGGATCTTAAAGCATTACCTAGAAAATAGCAATATTTTTAATGATTTTTATTTTGAAGTGGATTTACTCCTTGGATTACAGACAGTAGTGTCTGCAGTGTTAATATAATGGAGAACAGAAATGGGGTGGTGGGCAAGGAAGTGAATGGAATTCTGGCTTAGCAAACATTTTCACAATATTGTTAATATAAAAGTGAATAATAATGGGTTATGATAGAGCCTTGCTTAACTCCTTTCTAGTGAAGATCAGTTCAGTTAATTCTCCACATATATTACCTTTAACCTGAGTGATTGCGCCATGGTATAAAAACATTATTAGCCTAAGAAATTAGCAGTGTGTCTTCAGAAACCTCTAAAAAGATTGCAAAATGCTTAATAGATGATGCTGTTTCTGTGATAGTTTTACCATTGTTGAAGTATAGGAGAAACAACAGATAAAAAAGGGAACTCTGTAAACATATATATATATGCCAAATTATACTTCTACAGTAGTTAGGCCAGTACATAAGAGAAAAGATACTCAAATTGAAATTTCATTCTACAGTCCAGACTTATAGCTATTGCAAAAAGTACAAAGAATAAAAAAATGTTTGAATTGTTTCCATTCTGCTTTGATATTTTCCTTCTCCCTGCAATCCTTCCTTCTTTTCCCTTTATTTTTTTTCCCCAGCATTTTTTCCCTCAGGGCCTGCTTTTTTCCCAGATTGACAGTGTTGATTCATTTGTTGCAACAACCTCAAGCTTGTTGCTTGAGCCTGACATTGTGGCCTGAGAGAGAGTGATTGGCCAAAGTCACCCAGCAGGTTTTCAGGACTAAGGAAAGACTAAAACTCCTAGTTTCCTGGTTTCTAGCCTTAACCAGTAGATCAGCTGGCCCTCATCTTATAACTGCCATCTGCTTTTTAACTGCCTGAATGTTTCTTTCCATGATCTGCATGCAAACACTTGGCCATCCACATGGCCATGCTCCCCCATATTAATCTAGATAAATATAATTTCAAATAATTTTATGAAGTGTTCTTGGCCTTTCCATTATTAGGAATTCAGTCTCCAAAACGTGCTTGAGAAAGCATAGGAACACTTGTAGTACCTCTGTGAAATACCTGAATACAATCACTCCTTTTCTGAAAGCATTCGCAACCCTAACTATTCCATTTTGTCACACTTTTTGTATATGTGGAAGGATAAAGAGGTTCTCAGGATTCAAGCAGGCCAAATCTTCTTGTGAACAAAATGTTTCTTTATTCATAACATTGCAAGATATAAAATACTCTTTTCTTTTTATGCCATGCAAAGCCAATCATATAAGAGGCACTTAGCTTAAACCGATACACAAATCCCAGTGTTTCTCAACCTTGGCGACTTTAAGATGTGTGGATTTCAACTCCCAGTATTCCCCAGCCATCTTTGAAGTCCATGCACCTTAAAACCACCAAAGTTGAGAAACACGGCCATAAAACATTTAGAATAACATGAAAAAGCAGTAAGTCTAAAAATAAATTAAGATGCAGAGTAAAGCACAGAACTGACTATCAATCCTTTGAAATGTAACATGGGTAAGTAGAAAAGGGGCATGCAGAAGTTGTTAGGCAGGTAAGCCTATCATTTTGGATAAGCATTTTTGATACTGCATGTTTTGTATATTGATTTGAAATTAGGCCTCAGCTCTTTCCATGGAATTAATCCAAACGAGAACATATTGGATAAATTCTAAACATTATATTAATCCCAGTGAAGGATTTGATAAATACAAAAACATAGTAAAAAAATTTCACTGAAACCAATGAAATTTGAAAAGATTTACCAGATTTTCAATCCTGCGATATTTTAGAATTACAGAAAAGAGTTTTACATTGTAATTTTTTTATATCAAGAAGCTGCTTACTTCCTACTAAGTTAGATGATTATTTGGACATTACTATATTGTGATTACAGGTCAGAGAAACTGGGAAGACTAATAAAGTAATAATACCTCAAGCTACAAAGTGTAAATAAAAAGAAACATAATTTCTTGGGTGCTTCTAACGTGCCTCCTTAACAAGATTTAAATACAAGAGTTCCAAATCTGATTTAGATATGTTGTGCTATAATCTTTAGAAACCATCAACCTACAACCTCTATATAGTTTCTAGATGTTGCTTTTCTTTATATCTTAATTTAATGGTTTCAAGCCATACAGGTCATCACAACTAGCAGAAAAAAATCAGACAGTCAGCAGTCTTATATCAATACAAAGTGGCTGGTCTATTGGACCTTTATCCCTGACCCCCATATAATTCAGAATCTATTTGAGAAGAGTTGCATAGAGGCTTGTTTCATGGTGAGGCTACATGCTAGGATGGGTATCTTTATGCCAAGATTCTTTTCTATTTCTTCCTTTCCTTATTTTTTGCCTGAAGTTGTATGTTTTAAAACATAGTAGGTAAATAGTTTTTAATCCTCAATTTGAGAAGGCAGTTTTAATAAACAAAGTGGTTCCTATATTTAGAAGTATGTATAGTAACATTTTCACAAAGGATTGTCTAAATTTAACAATAGCCAGTAAAAACATCTGGTAAGGGTTAATTTTGCATAGGATAAATAAGATTATAAACATTTGTTCTTCACTGCTTAATGGCAGCCTCCTGGAATGGATGGATGGATGGATGGATGGATGGATGGATGGATGGATGGATGGATGGATGGATGGGTGGGTGGGTGGGTGGGTGGGTGGGTGGGTAGATGGATGGATGGATGGATGGATGGATGGATGGATGGATGGATGGATGGATGGATGGATGGATGGATGGATGGATGGATGGATGGATGGATGGATGGATGGATGGATGGATGGATGTGTGCGTGTGTGTGTGTTGTGACAAATAAAAATCAAATATTGAATTTTCATAGTGGAACTTTCCACTTTCCACATTTTTACTTGTTTGATATAGCAATTGAGACCACGTGGGTGAGAATATCAAATCTACATATACAGAATATTTTTCTTCTTATGGTTTAGCAACAGGTAGCATCTTTTTAGAGTAGTATTCATCTTTCTAAGTATGATTATAATCATTATTATATAATGATTATTATAATCATTATTCCTAATAAGGTTTGCTACCATTCATTTGATTTTTCCTCCTTCAGGATTATAACATTAAGAAGAGCAGCTTCTAGATATTTGAGGCACTAATATAAATTATATTGAAGGATCTTTATACTATATTTTGTTACACAGCTGGTTCTGCCACTCATGCTTCTCTTCAAGGAAACTTCCACTCAGTGATGGACAGAAGTAAAGTAGTGCTTATTCAGAGAGGTGTTTGTTCCAGGATTTTAAATCAAAGGTTTAAAAACAGATGCCATTATGCAATACTACTTCTTTGGTTGCTGTGTCCTACTTTCAAAGAGTTTCTTTCCTTAAAGTTAAGCTTTAAACTTATATCACTGCCATCACATTATGTTAATATCAATCAATATTTTCTAAAGCAGAGTCAAATTGCCATAATAACTTTTCAAAAGGGATTTTTTTTCCAGTCCGAGTTGAACTACAGATCAGCTGTTCACATAAAACAGCTTTGTTTAACTTTAGCATTTCTTAGATGTGCTGACTCTAATCCCTAGCATTCTAAGCAATCATTATTTGGCTCATGAGTTGGTGGGTATTGAATTTCACTCATCTGGGGTGACCAAGTTGGGAAAAGCTAATATAAAGCTCTTTAATTTAATGCAGAAGAAAATGTTTATTAATATGTCAGTTCTCTCTATGTATGCATAGAGAGCAATAATTAGATCTTGTCTGTGTCACTAAGTCTGCTTTAAAAAAAGAAAAACAATAAAAGGGCATAAAGTGTACCAATTTTTTTATTTATTTTTTTGAGGCAAAGGACATGGACAAATAACTTTTCAGTATAATTTAATGCAATGGTGCATGTTGCATTTCTCTACATAATATCATTTCCAGTTGTAGCTCTTGTTGTTATGGATTTTTGTCCACTCACTCCTTAGGGAAAACTCCACTTAGATTACTTTATTACAAACAGTTATTTGGTCTTTGAAGCATACTCTAATTAATATACAGTGTGAGTGCTATAAAAATATTTCCTTAGTTCAATTTCTCAGGGCCTAAGGCTGCTGAGTAAATGAATATAACTCATATAAGCATTGAATCTATGTTGTTAGAGTTGCAGATTTAGAGATTCAGGGTACCATTTAGCAGAGTAAGCATGACAGGGTTGCCCTACCATATCAACAATCATGCTGCTTTGGATTCTGAGGTCCCAATATATATGGGGCATGCCATATTGAGAAAGGCTCAAGAAGGAAATAAAATGCCAGCAAATTGCCTGTTGTGCCTTTGTTTGTGAAATTATATCAGTAAAGTTTTTATAAATTAAATTAAAATAATTCAAAGTTTAATGGAAGTCACAAATACTTAACATTTGTTTCAGACTTTTAACAAGAGTGCAGATAAGGTTTCATGTATTCAGTAATTCTAGTCAAATACAGTGGGTATTTTGTGCTGATGTAGCTTTGCACTTCCTTACTATGATCTTATTTCTAAATAAGCTATCAATTTGTATTAATCTTCAGGAAATTCATATATCAGTATTACTTAATAATAAGATGAGGGAGGGGGAAAGTTTATTGAAAATGTTCTTATTATTTCTCCTACTGGCAAATCCAAATATCTCAGAGTAATCACAACCACTTTCTTTATTACATCTTGTAATTCTTTGCTACTAAGAAAGTGTGTATGTGCGTTTATGTATATATATATACATGTATGTATGAATGTATGTCTCCTCCCAACCTAGCATTTCAAAAGCATGCAAATGCAAGTAGATAAATAGGTACTACTTCAATGGGAAAGTAACAGCATTCTGTTTGTCATGCTGGCCACATGACCAGGGAAGCATCTTTGGATAACACTGGCTCCCTAGAAACCTTTATTTTTATGTATGTATGCATGTATATTTGGAGATTGCCCAAACAGGTCCCTGCAGTTTTCTTGGCAAGGTTTATCAAGCTGGCTTTAAGACAGGACTGGTCTCCTGGTTTCTAGTCTGATGCCTTAACCACTACAGAAAACTGTAGTCAGTATATAGTAAACTGGTAATCGAGACAGATTACATAGTTGTAGCTTAGTTCATAAAGAAATAATTTGGCATGTATTGCAAATTCCCTGCAGTCTCCCTCACAATAAACTCAGTTTATATTCTCTGTGGGACAAAGGGGAAAATATTAATTCAGCTAATATAAATTTCCCTTCTCCTTTCTTGTTGTTATTTCTCCTGATAATTAAAGAAAAAGGAATGCCCATATCATCATATGTGAGAACGTAGATGATTATATCTCACATTATACTACCATGGTAATATAATTGGTCCCACATTTACAACAGATTCAGAGGCCAAGTATGAACTTGGTGTTAGACTTCCAAGAACCATTCGTGTCAAAACCATTGGGTGGATCAAAGATAATTTCAGGTCCATTTGATGGATCTCCTAGAATACTGGAAGATGGAAAACATTAAATAGTGTTGACAATTGTATCAGCTATCCATCTAAAACTGAAGTGATGTTTATGGAAATCTTGTGGAATGGAATGCAAATCCTTCTTCTCTTCATTTATTAGATGCAATGTGCTATAATTGGTAAAGTTTTGATTTAATACAAAGCAGCAGGAAAATTGTCTACTATAGAATCCTATCCAAAATACATGTTGTTTCAACAATTTCAGCTGAGCAGCTTCGTAGGTAGTTTCTTCTCATTCTCTCCCAACTTGCCTTTTGTCAGGCATGAAAGTTCCAATTAAACTGATTTATTACTAATCATTCCTATGCACAGGAATCTACTCAACTAACAACACTATCTTGGCATTAGATAAGAACTAATGGAGTTCAAGAAGACTTATTCTCTTTGTGGATATGTAGAGACTCTAGACTAATTCTTCTTTGCCCCCAGGTTCTGCCACTCCTTCTCTTACATTTTTCTTCTTTTTGTTGCTTTGATTTCTTCACTGAGGTATTTCTTATTGACCCGGTAGATGAACATACTTTAAAATGGCAGCCAAGTTAACTCTTCTGAAGTCCCAGCTAATTCTTAAAAGTTAGTAAAAAAGTAAACAATATTGTCAGTTCACCAAAGGCACAAAATATTCTTTTGTATATTTAAATATGATTTCAAATGAGTCATTGAATGAGATTAAATTTTTAAACAGATCCAGAATTTTCAAAATTACAAACAATAGCCACAAAATTACATTGATAGAGCACAAGTTTTTTTTTTTAAAGAATTCAGTAACTAAGGAATTTCAATGGTTAAGATTACAATAATGGGAAATGAACAGTGTTTAATAAGAATGGAACAATAAAGGGATTAGAATAGAATGGAAATAGGAAAATATTGTGCAAGACATTATCGTCATAAAATAATATTCAAATTGCATAATGTTTTCTCTTTTGCAGTAGACATGCTTGCAAGAAGTTTATTGAAAGCCTCTGTTTGCTTGGAGGCTTAGTCCCTGAGCCTTGCCCATAGTCTAATATGTTTTCTGTCACTAGGCCATATCAAATATTATACAGCAGACTACTCAGACAATAGGACTTTTCTTTCTTTCCTGTTCACCATAATGCCATTGTATCTTTCCCCTCACCCCACAAAAAACAATCTGGAAAGCAAAACAGTGAAATTTAATTCTGATCATATTGATTTAATAACACAACAGATTCTGAATCCATATATTTTCAAAGAACCAAGTTCTATCAAACTGTAGGAATTCCAAATTTCTAGGTATTTACAATAGGGCTTCCCATTATTTTCAGTGTCAATAGTTTTTAACTGTGTGAGAAAAAAAATAGATATTAAAATATAAGTATGCCAGTGTTCTCAACTCGTTCAACTTTGTACTTGGTGAGATTTTTGAAAAATGAAATATGATAAGTTTCACCACAGCTAGATTTTCCCTGAATTCTGAAATTGCAGAAACACATGAAAGTGATAATGAAATTATTATTTTCTCCAGATTCCTTATATTTGTGCTCAAAAAAATTAGGTCATTTTCTGCCCCTTCAACATTGTCATAAAAGAGGCTTTTTCAGCTTCTTACCTTAAGGACACAATTCTTTTTTTTTCTTTTTTTTTTTGTAGATCATTTTTAGTAACTGTCATGAAAAAAATGTACAAGTTGCAGCATTGTTCACAAGTTTTTGACATGTATTAGGAAATGACATCAGGTTAAAAATGATCAAGAGGAAAGGAACAAGGATCTTGTGGTTATGGGGGATGAACTAGCAGCACATAACTCTGTGTCATAATTCCTGTGTAACCTTAATAACAACAGACCAAATTATTCTTAACTGAATAACAGAATAACAGAGTTGGAATGGACCTTGGAGGTCTTTGAGTCTAACCCCCTGCTCAGGCAGGAAGCCCTATACCAGGGGTAGGCAACCTTGGCTCTTTTTTGACTCGTTGACTTCAACTCCCAGAATTCCTGAGCCAGCCATGGCTGGCTCAGGAATTCTGGGAGTTGAAGTCCACGAGTCATAAAAGAGCCAAGGTTGCCTACCCCTGCCCTATACCATTTCAGACACATGGTTATCCAATCTCTTCTTAAAAACTTCCAGTATTGGAGCATTCACAACTTTTGAAGGCAAGCTGTTCCATTGATTAATTGTTCTGTCAGGAAATTTCTCCTTAGTTCTAGGTTGCTTCTATTCTTGATTAGTTTCTATCCATTGCTTCTTGTTCTACCTTCAGGTGCTTTGGAGAATAGGTTGACCCCCTCTTCTTTGTGGCAGCCCCTGAAATATTGGAACACTATTGGAATACTCTTGATTTAGAAAAGCAAATATATCTGCAGTCCATTAGGCCCAAAAGTCTTGCAGTGGATAAGTCCACAAAAAAATCTAACAATCTTTAAGGCAATGCATGAATATTAAAATTAGCATTTTGCTATAACTGGCCTGTTAAAAATAGTTAAACTACCAAACATCATTAGAAAAAGTAAATGACAATATGCCCTTGGACAAGCAGATATACCATAAATGTTATTGGCCCCATTGGGGTTGAATTCAATGTATTTGGGGGAAATGAAGTTAACAATAGTAAAAGCATTAAATCTAAGTTTACTGTATTATCTATACTAATAGTATACAATATTGTAAATACAGTCATTACAATTACCTGTAAATCCATTTCATTAGTTGCTTCTGAATTTGCATTTTGAAAGTGCCATAAAAACATTATTACTACTAATATTATTATTGTTTTGGTCTATCAGACTGTAACCTACTCTCATAAACTGCAAGAATGTGCATAAGCATTCTGAATCTCAGTGATAAAAGAAATATTTAATAAGAAATATAATCTGTTTATCGTCACGTGAAATCTATTGCAGGGGCTTCCTTTTTCCCACCAACAGCAAACCTTTTCTGTTTTGACATCTCTGGTGGAACTCATAAAATCATTAAACAGAGCTTGCAAACACCAAAGGACAATGTAGGGTTTGTTTTAAGGTAGACACAGCACCTCTGGCACAAAATTAGTATATCTGTTGTCTTGCAGCCCCAGACAGCCTGCTCTAGAATACAATCAAATCTCTGCTATATTTGCAGGACACAAGTAGAGACGGGCCACCAGTTCTTGCTGAAGCTCTATTATTTTTACTAATTTTGTTTTTTGATTTTTTAAAAGCTCTGAAGGAATTATCAAATTCCTTTTCTCATGGATTAAAAAATATATTGCTGTAAATAAAATGTGTAAACAAAAATATTTCACTGATAATAGCAGACATAAAGTCAAAATATACCCTGATCATTCAAGATCACATGAAGTGTTAATACCACTTTACAATGCCTTGGTAAGGCCACACTTGGAATACTGCATCCAGTTTTGATCACCACGATGTAAAAAAGATGTTGAAACTCTAGAAAGAGTACAGAGAAGAGCAACAAAGATGATCAGGGGACTGGAGGCTAAAACATATAAGGAACGGTTGCTGGAATTGGGCATGTCTAGTCCAGGGATAGGCAACCTTGGCTCTTTTATGACTCGTGGACTTCAATTCCCAGAATTCCTGAGGCAGCATGGCTGGCTCAGGAATTCTGGGAGTTGAAGTCCACGAGTCATAAAAGAGCCAAGGTTGCCTACCCCTGGTCTAGGCTAATGAAGAGAAGGACGAGGGGTGACATGATAGCAGTGTTCCAATATCTCAGGGGCTGCCACAAAGAAGAGGGAGTCAAGCTATTCTCCAAAGCACCTGAAGGCAGGACAAGAAGCAACGGATGGAAACTAACCCAAGAGAGAAGCAACCTAGAACTAAGGAGAAACTTTCTGACAGTTAGAACAATTAATCAGTGGAACAACCTGCCTCCAGAAGCTGTGAATGCTCCAACACTGGAAATTTTTAAGAAGAGACTGGACAGCCATTTGTCTGAAATGGTATAGGGTTTCCTGCCTGAGCCGGAGGTTGGACTAGATGACCTCCAAGGTCCCTTCCAACTTTATTATTATTATTATTCCCAAATTTTAATTTTAGTTTTTATAATACTGGATTGAGATTTTAAAGAGGAATATTCAACACATCCAGTTGAGTAAGACTGTGGCAGTGTTTAGCTTACTGGACCCAATGATCATATCTTACAAGTTCTGTTGGTAATAGTAGATAATATTTTAGAATGCATAATGTTTTCAAATGCAGTCATGCTATGGGCATGACTGAACTTTTCCAATTAATCTTAATTATCTGTAAGTACTTTCTGATTTGACTATAACTCCACCCAGCATCAAAGCCTTTAAAGATCAATGAACTGAGAAGGCAGATTGCTAGATTATATTATCCTTAGCTTTGATATGTAAAGCTTTTTAAAACTGTACTATAACATTTAAATCAATCAAGGTATGGGGCCCATCTATAGGGATGAGGATAATCTTATGCATCATTTTTTTAGGCAGTGTATACATATAAAATGGTATGAAACACTGAGATTTTATTCATGCAAAAGCAAAGAATATGACATGACTTTGCTACTCACAATGTCATCTGTCAAGAAATCACTGCCTTCTTGTGCAATATAAACTATGATGAAACTGAGCAGAGGAGTGATGGGAAAGTACAGTTAGGGTTTTTTCCTTGATTGATGTAATGTTTATTCTCGATACATCACTATGGCACTGTCAGTTTGTTTTATTCCTGTTAACAGAAGTTTAGTATTTTGCAAAATGAAAAGGATGTCATTTATTTATTTATACTTATTCTACCAATGAAACACAGACAAATTGACTAATAATTAAAAAAATAAAAGGGAATAAGATCAGAATAAAATGTTATTAAACACATTTTAATTGTTTTGATGGCTGACTCAAAAACAATCTAACTTATGTTTAAGTAGTTTCCTTAATCAAAACTTTTGCTCCTGCTAGTAGAAAGATAACAGTAAAGAAAGTAGAAAGTAGCCTGAATTTTGGGGACTGGGTATTCAAAGCCTAGAAGCTGTCTTTTCAGATATTCCTACCAAATCTCTCCTCAAGATCAAGGAGATATAAGACTGAAATGACTCTTAAATCAAAGGAGGAGATACATGAATAGTTACAATATATTTTGATATCACCTTGGTGTGGTTGACTCCTTTAGCTGTTTCCTCTAAGCTGCTTTTAAAACACAGAATTAAACTGGGCTCAGAAAACAATAGACAATCCTTAGAACAGTTAACTTAACATTCTTTCTAGAAAAAATGATAAAATAGTGGTTGGTTTGGTAAGTGTTAATGCTTAGCTAAACACACACACACCTCTGTGCTTAATATATTGTGTTCAATTACTTTTCCACATCAACACTTGCTGTTGACTCTCCTTTATTTCTCATTTTTACCTTGTTTGTTCCTTCTCCTCCTCCTCCTCCTCCTTCTCTTCAAAATAGCTTTTTCTCCATTTTCCTTGGTGTAGATTCACTCTTTTCTTGTTCTTGAATGCCTAATGGAAAAATGACTGGCTGGGAGGAAAAGCAATACATGAAGTGGCTTAAGAATTAGACACACTAGTTCTTGACTATAATTTGCATATTTGGTGTGGTGTAGGGCAGGAAAGGGCGACTTTTGGATATCTTCAGTCTTGTTTAATAGATGATGGGTAAGAACTACAGCAAGTGGGGCTATGACACAAAGTAGAAAGAGAAGCATTTTTCTCATAAATGTGACTGCTTTTTTCCAGTTTATTCAAATGTTTTGTTTCTTTAACACCCTTCAATTTATTTCAATCTATCTTGGTTCAGTCCAAATAGAATCTTGTTTTTCCTTAAATGATATCTGTACTTTCTGGAAACTGGTACTTGCCTATTCGTATACTGAGTTCTATTATTTACATATATAGGTTAAAAAAAAGTGAAGCAATAATTATTTGAATATTTAAGAAAAGAAGGAAAAGCTTTCTGACATTTTATCTGACAATTAGACCATTAGTTGTGCAGATATTTAGATTCAAAGTAGGAAAGGTACTTCAAATCAGGCACGCTCTTTGTAATTCTCTTACACAAACTGTGCCTTTTTCTTTTCCTTGTCATCTTTTATACCTCTTGAACTCACACCATTTTCCTGGGACTGTATATAATTGAAAGACCATGGAAAAAGAACATTTTTAAAAAAGTGCTGCTGAAAGGGACAGCCAGAAGAGCTGTGTTAGACCTGACGCAGCTTTAAATTTAAATACAGCATACCTCTATTAAATTATGTATGTGAGTGTATGTGATGTGCTTATAATGGAAACTTATAGACTTGATGAAGTTTTTAAAAATTCCTGCACATGAACAAGAAGCTTTAATCCTGGCAAAAGTGCAATAAATCAGGTGTTTCTGCTGCAATATCTGGTGAAGAAACATAGAGTAAAAACAAGGCCTGACTCATATGAACAAGTATTGATTTTAAGCAAGCAGTTGAACATATAACTAGATTGAAATTATGGGAAATGTTTAGAGGTACAAGTATTTGTTATCTGTAGTATTGTATCTTTAGATGTAACAAAATCCTATGATCAGTGTTATGTTCTGGGCCTTGCTGAGTCATTCAGCAAGGCTCAGAAAGGCTGCAGGAAGGTTGCAGAGACCCGGACAGACCACGTGTCTGCCCGGGACCCAGACAGGCTGTCTCCAGCCTTGCGCGCATGCGCAAGGTGGGAGAATGGCCTGCAATGATTGGATGTGCATCCCCTTTCAAGGGGAATATAAAAGGCCAGTGGTCGTTGTGTTCTTGCTTCTGTTCTGTGAATGTACTAATAAAGAGATCCTTTGTTGTGAACCTGCCTCCTCTCGATGTCTGCTTTGCGAGAACAGAACATTGGCGACGAGGGTGGGATTCGCCACATAGGAAGCCAAAGGAAAAGAAGCTATGGCCAACTCACCTGAAGGCCTGAAGCGAAGAGAAGCGCAGCGTCCAGGAGAAGCAACCGCCTGCCAGTACAAAGACGCTGGAGGTGGGCTTGGCTTCGTGGGACCCCTTCTCCTTCCTTGGGGCAAGAGACGTCAAAGAGGCTATCGGTCACAACGATGTCCAAGCTGGGCCGTCTTGTCGAATTCGATACTTCGCACCCAGAACGATGGAGCTCTTACGTAGCTCGCGTCGAGCACTACTTCAGGGTGAATAAGATCCAAGAAAACGAATTGAAAGTTGCTACTCTGCTGTGTGTCTGTGGGCAAGAGACTTTTGACATTGCTGAGAACCTTGTAGCCCCAGTCTATCGCCTATCCAGATCTAAAGAAAATGCTGCGCAAGCATTTTGAGCCCAAGCTTTCTGTAATGGCTTGGAGGCACCAATTCGAGCAGCGGGATCAGCGGCCGGGAGAATCAGCTGCGGACTTCATCGTGGCTCTGAGGCAGGCTGCTAGGCCATGTGTGTTCCAAGACTTGGAAGAGAGGCTCCGAGACCGGCTCGTTTGCAGATTGTGAAGCCATGAGATGCAGCAAAAGTTGTTTGCTAGAGCCGATGTTTCGTTCCAAGATGCCCTGAGAGAACTTGCAGCTGAAGAAGCAGCCGGCAGCATGGTGAAGGCATTGCGGTTGACCAAGAACCCTCCAGCAGCAGTCCCCGTCCATCAGGAAGTCGTGCGAGAGGCCTCCGAAGAAGAATCCGAGGAAGAAGAGGTGGACAGACTTCAACAGTCAGCGGAGAGAAGACTGCAAGAACGCAGAGGGAAGATGCCTGCATCCCTTCGGTGTTTTGGCTGTGGGGGTCGCCACAGGAGAGCCAACTGCCGTTTTCATTCTGCTGTTTGCTGGGCATGTGGCAGGCAAGGCCACATCGCATCAGCCTGTTTCGGTCGCCAGAAAAACAGGTCCCCCGAAGAGTTGCCTCTGAAAGGTACCAAGGTCCCCAGCCAACACAGGGTGGGTTTCTGTGCATCCCGTAGGGGGGTATTCAAAACTGGGGTTCACCGGCCCCTTAAGAAAAAGCTTTGTGTGGATGTAAGAGTGCAGGGAGTTCCCCTGGCTATGGAGCTGGACACAGGGTCCGCTCTTTCTATTATTTCTGCAGACACCTTTAAAAAGGTTTGTTCCAGGAGTGGCTCACGAGTCAAACTCAAGCCCTCCAATCTCATCCTCACTGACTTTCAGAATTGTCAGTGTGAAGGGGGAGGCCACGTTTAGGGTACAGCGTAAGGAATTTGATGGGTTGTTAGATGTGGTGGTAGTTGGGGGTGATTGCATGAGTCTTATCAGACTCGATTGGTTCGAGGCACTTGGGATCCAAGTGACTGGTCTGAACCATCTACAAACTGCCAGCCTTGCAGGAGTCTGTAAGGAGTTTGCTGATGTGTTCAGCCCAGAGCTTGGCTTATACAAGGGGCCTCCCATTGCTTTAAGGTTAGATCCAGCCATCACACCCATCAGGGTTAAACCAAGGAGGGTGCCCTTTGCCCTCAAAAGTAAAATAGATGCTGAGTTGGACAAACTGCTCCAACAAGGCATTCTAGAACCTGTGGATTCTAGTCCATGGGAAACCCCCATAGTGACACCATTAAAAGCCAATGGTGAAGTCCAAATTTGTGCGGACTATAAATACACTCTAAAGAAAGCCTTGCAACAGCATGCATATCCAGTGCCTGTGGTAAGCCACATTCTGGCCTCACTGAAAGGGGGAAAGGTCTTTGCTAAACTTGATTTAGCTCAGGCCTACCAACAGTTACCTGTTGATGAGGCAACAGCTGAGGCCCAAACTATAGTTACTCACAGAGGGGCTTTTAAAGTAAAAAGGCTGCAGTTTCGGGTCAATGTAGCCCCTGGCATTTTCCAAGGGGTGATGGAGCGAACGCTCTGTGGTATTCCTGGGGTCTGCCCTTATTTCGATGACGTCCTCATTGCAGGAGAGTCATCTGGGAACTTGGCTGAAAGGCTGAGAGCTGTCTTGCTGCGTTTCCGCCAAGCTGGGCTGAAGTTACAGCAAGACAAATGTAAAATTGGTGTAACATCCACCGAATTTCTAGGGTTTCGTATTGATGCTGAAGGCATCCACCCTGCCGAGTCTAAATTCCAGGCTATTCAACTGGCCCCTAGTCCCCAGTCAAAAGCTGAACTCCAGGCTTTTCTGGGCCTACTTAATTTTTATCATTCATTTCTTCCCCACAAGGCTGCAGTGGCTGAGCCGTTACATCGGCTCTTGGACAAGCAGACTCCATGGACATGGACAAAGGTCCATGAAAAGGCTTTCAAAAAAGTCAAGGCTTTGCTATCTTCAAATGCGGTACTGGCACACTTCAATGAGCAATTGCCTGTGTGCATCGCATGTGATGCCTCCCCTTATGGGGTAGGAGCAGTGTTAAGTCATCTCAAGGCTGATGGGACTCAGGTCCCTGTGGCCTACTACTCTAGAACTCTCTCATCTGCAGAGCGTAATTACGCGCAGATTGACAGAGAAGCCTTGGCAATAATCTCAGGCATCAAGAAATTTCATGAATTCTTGTATGGCCACCATTTCACAGTCTACACTGACCACAAGCCCTTGCTGGGTTTGTTTACAACAAACAAACAAACAAACCCCACATATCATCTCCCCCAGAATGCTGAGATGGTCAATTTTCTTGTCAGCTTATGACTACACCCTGATTCACAAACCAGGGACAGAGATGGGCCACGCTGATGGCCTTAGTAGGTTACCTCTAAAGCAAATAGAGGCAGACCCTGCTCCTGCTGTACACATTCTTTCCATTCAGGAATTGCCTGAATCTCCCCTAAATGCTAGGGATGTGGCTGCTGAAACTGCCACTGATCACACGCTTGCACGCGTGCTGACATGGGTGTTGTCAGGGTGGCCTGACACGTGTCCTGGTACAGAGTTCCAAAGTTTCTGGCATAGGAAACATGAATTTTCTACATTCAAAGGGTGTATCCTGTGGGGTAGCAGAGTAGTCATCCCGGCCTCATTGAGGACTAGAGTCTTGCTCTCTCTGCATGAGGGACATCCGGGAATTGTGAGGATGAAGACGCTTGCGGTGGCCTGGACTCGATAAGGACTCGATAAGGACATCGAGGCCCAGGTTCAGGGGTGCCAAGTGTGCCAACAGTCATGGCCTGAGATGCCCCAGGCCCCTGTACATAGGTGGGAGGAGACACTCACTCCATGGTCACGCGTACACATAGACTATGCTGGGCCCTTTCAGGGGCAATTCTTCCTTCTCCTCGTGGATAGCCATTCCAAGTGGCTAGAGATCATTCCTATATCCTCCACTAGTACTGCCAGGACCATCCAGGTGCTCAGAGGAATCTTCGCTTCCCATGGTCTTCCTGATGTCCTTGTCTCAGACAATGGTCCCCAATTTACCTCTTCTGAGTTTCAGGCTTTTCTTCAAGCCAACATGATCCGGCATGCCACGTCTGCTCCTTTTCACCCTGCCACCAACGGTCAGGCTGAACGCATGATGCATACCACCAAGGAAGCATTAAAGAGAATCACTCAAGGACCCTGGCATCACAGGTTAGCCGATTTTCTCCTTGCACACCGCACCACACCTTGCACTGCTATAGGAAAGAGCCCAGCTGAACTACGCTGGGGTCGCAGACTCATCACGAAACTGGACAGATTGCACCCAGACCGGGTGGCTTCACAGGTGTCACAACCGCGGGCACCTAGGAGACTCCAAGTGGGTGATCCGGTATGGGCCAGAAACTATGGGCATGGACATTTTTGGGTAACTGCTGTAGTCTGCAAGGTCTCTGGGCCACTGTCCTACGAAGTGGCCTTGGAGGATGGTCGTGTGCTTAGATGCCACATTGACCAATTGCGCTGGAGGGTTCCTGGCCATGTGTCCGCCCCTGGCTCTGCTCTCGGGGGGGAGGGGGACCCCAATTACGATTGTGGACCACAGTCTCTCCACGAGGGCACGTATCCAAATGTTCCTACACATGTTCCAGGTGGGGGTCTTGCCATGGAGGTGGCTCCTGTCTCTGGCAGAGGTCCCTAGCTAGGGGCAAATGGCTGTAAATTGGCTACTCGGGGTACTTCTGCTGCTGGTCTGGGGCTCAAGGGACAGTGCTCCCAAGAGGAGTCCAATGGAATTTTTGGGAACTCCACCCCACCAAAGGACTCGGGGAACTCAGCCCCACCAAGGAACTCTGGTTTGGGTCTGGTAGATCCAGCCAGTCAGCAGTCAAGGGGAACCCCTGAATCTTCTGGGCGACAAAGTCCTGGTTTGTTTTGCGCAAACCGGGAGCAGGCACTCCAGGCACCTATTCCTAATCCCACACCTACAATCGCACCTGCACCTAATCTGGCTCCACGAAGATCAGAGCGGGTCAAGGGTCCTCCTAAGCATTTAGGGGAATATGTAAGATCCCTGTTCACTATACAGGAGGGGTATTAGTCCTCGCCATCTGAGGGGATAAACGAAAACAATTGTAGGTTGCGATGCGAATATTGTCAAAGAGTGAAAGTCCGTGGACTCCATTGTGACCTGAAGGTAATAGGTTGCAAGGAGTAAGGTAGACGGTATAATGTGCTAACCGGCCTGCCATGTTGTGTGTATATGAAGTGTTAAACAATTTGCTTACTTATTGTTTAATCCAAGGGGGGAGGGGTGTTATGTCCTGGGCCTTGCTGAGTCATTCAGCAAGGCTCAGAAAGGCTGCAGGAAGGTTGCAGAGACCCGGACAGACCACGTGTCTGCCCGGGACCCAGACAGGCTGTCTCCAGCCTTGCATGCATACGCAAGGCGGGAGAATGGCCGGCAACGATTGGATGTGCATCCCCTTGCAAGAGGAATATAAAAGGCCAGTGGCCATTGTGTTCTTGCTTCTGTTCTGTGAATGTACTAATAAAGAGATCCTTTGTTGTGAACTTGCCTCGTCTCGATGTCTGCTTTGCGAGAACAGAACAATCAGTAATTTAATTAAAACAGGATTTAATTAAAACAGAATTGCATTCTCTGAACAGTATAGGCAGGCACATAGTAGTGCTATTCTATGCTAATGTAGTGATGCTATCACGCTCCTTGATAGAAATAAAGAAGGCACTTCAATCTTTATCACTCTTCTGCAGGAAGCAGCAATTGAAGTTTAAATTAGCATATTAATTTCAAAAAGATTCAAAATACTAACTCTGATCATTTGAGCACGTATTTCATTTTAACTGTCTCTGAATAGTTTTCCACCCAGTCAGAATTTTTTTTAAAAAAGATTATTATATGTCACAAAGATTCTAAATGAAACATTAGAAAATATTCAGGGTTGAAAAGATACCTTGAAATAAAGTAAAGCAAACATTGAAAAAAATTAAAAGATGATGATAGGAAGGAATAGTGGGTCTCAATCGCCAAATCTAAGGACCATAATCTCACCATATTTGAAAGAGATGAGAAATTCAATAACATAAGTGAAGAACAACTGGCAATTGGGTTGAATAGTGAATTGTAATAGTGATTACAAAATGTCTATAGATATCATGTTGATTGTGCATTCTATTTTAAAGCAGCTGAATATAGAAATTCAATATTTTTGGTTTTGAACTTACATTTATTCATTGTTTATAGAAGCAATAACAAAAATCCAATAGTAGACAACATTCACGATGGCAGAACTAGTTCATCTATTGGGTAATGGATTTTTGAGACTGGTTACACCCACAATGACCGCCATTTTGTAAATAGACAAGTCTCCTGTGGCAGCATTTGGTAAGTTTGCCACTAATTCCTTCTCTGTGACCTTTAAATGAATCACTACACTGCCACACTGCTTATATAGGTATAGGGATCCTACTTTATTTATTCTTAATGTAGGAGCATAGCGGCTGGGTGTTGGACCCAAATCAAGAAAACATTTTTCAAGGTTCTGCTCAACTGCTCAACTCGTGGGGTCACTTTGGGCCAGACATTTTTCTTTCATCCCAATTTATGTAGCCAAATATTTAATGTGGGAATAAAATAACAAAATGTGCTATGTTGTCTGGCACTCCTAGAGAGAAAGCAAGAGAGAAATGCAATAAATCAGAATCAGCCCTATATACATTATGGTTTTTCCCAATCTTTCCAAAGTTGTGGAAATTAAGCACAAAAAGAACTGGGTTACCTTATATAAAAATTACAGATGAGGCTGGCACAGCATATTATTACAAATGCAAACTGGAATTCCATGTTCAGAGATAAATTCTTAACACAAGGATGACATCCACAATATGAAAAATTGTTTTCCAAACCCATTAAACTTATTTTTATATTTATTTGCAGTTTATTTTGATGGGACCACTCTCAATATTCACTGAATTATTTCTGAAATTCTGCTGAGGGATGTTTAGCCATAACATACAAATTAAACATTTCTCTATTTTATGCAAACTTTTTAAAGAAATTACTTCTGTTGATGATTTACTGTAAAATAGCCACATTCTGACATATTTCTCCACTTTATTTTAGAACATATCCTTTTTTAAAATGACATTAAGTACTGTCAGCAGTTTAAGAAGTACAAAACTGCTGATTTATTTATTCTTTTCTTGACCAGCTTCCTCTTGCCTTTTTTACTTCCTTTTTCTCCCTGTTTTCTCCCTCTCTGCTGTTTTTGTAGCAAATGCCCAAAATAAAATAGTTTCCGGCAAAAAAAAAGAAAAAAAAGAAGGTTCTACTGGGGAATAAACAAGATACAAAATGTGGCTTTAAAACAGATATTTAAAAGTAGAAGAGAGTTGGTGCAAAAATAACACATGCTGGTGAAACCCTTCAGCATTTCCTTTATGATTCAGTGGGCAAATCTTGTCTAGACGGAGAGCTTGGTAACAGGTTGCCAGGTGTTCAGTCCAGAAAGCAAGCTACTACATCCTTCCATTGGACAATTTGTGTTTTCCTACATTCCCATCTTCCAGGAAAACAGTAGCAAATTGTTTTTCTGGTAAGCAAGCCTTGTGGAAAAAGTGTGTGTGTGTGTGTGTGTGTGTTCGTGTGTGTGTGTATCTTTACATACACACATAGACACACACAAACATTAAACTATCAAAATGCAGGTACACCTTTAATACTAAAAAAAATTGCTACGGTACTGCCCTGTTGCTATTCTAGTATCTATTTAAAATTGTCTTAACCAAGATGTTGTAAAGATACAGTTCTTCTAACATTTGCCTTGTAAATAGAAGATTGATAGTTCAAAACCCTGGCAGAAACATTTGATTTGCAAAACTCTTCTTCCTCAAGAGACTAGAAAAATGATAAAATAATATACCATTGGATTTTATTTTATTTTTTTAAAGTACAAAGAAAAGTAGTTCAGGGAAAGAAAAATAGTAATTAAAAATAGGCAGATTTTGTATCAATAGTATTTTACTTAGAAAGCAAGTTTTATTATCATTATGCTATTGCTTTAAAGAAATTAGAGATCATGGTTAAAAACAACTAACTTATGCAATGCAGCCAATGAACTACTAAGTGTTAGTCTGTAATGAAGTAAGCCCACCAGTTAAAATAGAGATAAAGGAATACTTCAAAAATGTAGCAGTAAAATGTGTGCAAAGATCACATTTGTCATGGAAGGGTGTGATGTTGCCTGTTGCAGCACTCCAAAAATGGGCCAACTGGGCAGTGTGGATAAGCCCAGAGAATCACTTGAATACATACAAATTATAGAAAAGTGGTAACAATTTAGTTTTGATCTGAGGCCTTCCTTCCTTCCCTCCCTCAAAGCTACAAAGAACATGGACAATGGTATGACAAGACTATGGTAGTCAATCTGAAAAATCTGGGCTGTTTCGTCCATTTGAGAATTTGAGAACCAGTTTGGTCTAGTAGTTAAAGCACCAGCCTAGAAAGGAGACCGTGAGTTCAACTCCTCCCTTCACCATGAAAGTCAACTAGGTGACTTTGGGCCTTTCACTCTCTCTCAGCCCAACTCATTTCACAGGGTTATTATTGTGGCAAAAAGAGAAGGAAGAAGGAGCATTAGATACTGTATGTTCATTGCCTTAAGTTGTTTATAAAAAAAAATAAAGGTGGTATATAAATTAAAATATATATATATGTGGGAGGCCTGGAAGGATTAAATAACTTAAAGGCACTTTTACCTTTATGAATATGGTTTTTATTCTAAATGGCAATCCATTTCTGCATCTCTGCTTCCATGTTTACAAATCAGCATGGTTTCTTATACTGTACATCCTTTTTTTAACTCCTAGAAGAGAGCTTTGGTCAGGAGCTTGCTATTTAGGTCCTTTGATATTCCATTTTAAAACTGAATTTAGCTAGGTTTAATTATGCAGATTGTACAAGAACTAACACACCTTTACTCAAATTTTGTTATCTTGAAACAAATTGAGATTACAGCTTAAATTTTATTTCACAAATACCATTCCCAAACCATGTTCTTATGTTACCAATCTTAGTAGTGTAGTCTCAACTCCAGATCTAGGCATTATTCTAAAAATTCTTTAAACATTTCAGGAGATGGTGTAAACAAACATAGATTCAGAAAATATAGTAGAAATGTATATAGTTTAATTAAATAACTTTTTCAAAACAAAACACTGTCCATAAAAACATTAGAACCATTTTTCAAACCTAATGTGAAAAATATACAGGGAGGAAATGAACCATGTGTCCTTGTGGCACTATATCAGTTCAACACGCAGTGGAGAGTCACAACTAAGGGTTTTCCCCTGTCAAAGATTTTTCACATGCAGAAGCATGTAGATGGAAAATATTTAACTTCAGCTTTTCACTGATACGATAGGTCACAGGATGAATGCATGTAAAAGAGCATTCACTATTGAAATTAAGCCTCTATATCTTGTCAACATCTGGGAGGAAACTGGTACTTGAATGGGTTATTTATCTTATTTTATTATTTTATTTTATTTTGCCTTAGTCAGTTTTGACTCCTGGTGACTTCACTTTTATTGGTAAGATTTTTCAGAAATGGCCATTGCCTCCTTCCTAGAGCTGTGAGAAAGTGACTGACCCAAGGTCACCCAGCTACTTTTGTGGTAAGGTGGGACTAAAATTCACAGTCTCCCAGTTTTCAGCCTAATGTCTTAACCACTAACCAAACTCATTCTCGTCTACGATTTGGGCCAATGTTTTTCAAATTTGTCAACTTTAAGATGTATGGACTTCAACCACCAGAATTCCCGAGCCATAATGCTGGTTGGGAGAAGTCTAATAGCCAGAACACTCTGAGCAGGACAGCTGACCAACATTCTCCAAATGTAAGGAGGATTGAGTTGTGTTTCATAACCTCTATAGCCTATAGCCTATAGGCTCACAGTTAAGCTCTTATTCATGTCTCTGGTCATATTCACTTCTTGTTTTCTATCACGTTAGGTATCTTTTTATCCACATAATTTCTATCAGTGAACAAAGTAGCTACATGGGATTGGCAGGTGAGGAGATGTGTTTTAATGGCATCTTGAATGCCCTGGTCACCCTTATATTCCAGAAGTCAAGAATGTACCAATAGTCACCCTCTATATTATTGGGAAACTGCCCAAGCACTGCTGGGAAATCTGTTGAATCTATCAGACATCTGGTACAGATATCTTAATGGCCTCCCTACAGAGCAAGGGAACTCTAATGAACCACATCACTATAAGAAAGTGACCAGTTCATGGCAATGAATTAATGGGAAAGTCTCCCACAACTGCATCATAACACACCAACTCATAAATGGTATATTTTAATCTAGCATTTTGAAAAATGATATATTTACTACTTATGAGGAACGTTTCCTGGAAATAACTATACTGGCATATTTAAAAGGATTTAAACAACAGATATCATTGCTATTATTATAATTTACATAGAAATAATAATAATAATATCTTACAATATCTAAAGAAACATTAGAGCCCATACCTAATATACAGATTTGCTCTAAAATAAATTACATTGTAAATTACCAACTCCTTCAATAAGTTTTGATAGATACAGAAAATAATTATCTTTCAGACATAAAACAGCAATATACAATAGCCATTATTTTCAATTCTAGACACTATTATATCCCAAGTATCTCCCCTTTTACAGGGAGTTATAATGGGGCAAAATATGTCTTCTCCTGAGATATCTGCATATTAACTAAACATGCTAACACTAAAACTACTTCTATCTAATTAGACCCTCCAGTTGTCTTAAAAATAAGAGGAATAAAGGGACCATTCTCAAATGGTATAATTTTGATTTTATGGATTATATGATGTCTCTTTAGGAATAATTTTCATAGGCTCTAATATTTGATATTCCTGGAATTCATTAATAATGCCATTTGTAAATTCATCCCCCAAATCTAGTAAATTTACACTTTGGAGATATATCTAGACTTATAAACAACTCAGGCTATTATAATCTTATAATCTTTCCTATGCAGCACAGAAAAGTTATTTTACCATCATTCATAAATAAGGGATGGAAACCCAGTTTTCCCCTTAAAATCTTAAAAGGAAAACTCTTATCCCCACCACTGATAATTTGGGAGGATGAATGAAATAAATATCTTAAGCCTCATCAAGGTTTATATTACTTTACCCTTTAAAATTTCCCCAAACCCCAATAAAATGCAAAAAAAGCAGTCCAGAAGACTTAGGGCTGATTGTCTTGGGTTGTCACATTCTGTCCTGAATTCATGATTTGAACAGAATGAGACAATTGGATTCCCCACAAACAGACTAGTAAGGGGATCTCTCTCAGCTTCCTCTGTTTGGGGACATCTGCTTAATGATGCAAAGCAAACCTCAAATTATTATTTTTCTCCAGCTACATCAGGAACTTCCAGCAACCACTAACTATTTATTTCCATTTGCTGAGAAAATTATCTTCTCCATGTCAGAGGCATTTTCACTAGCCAGTCTCACTAGTTCCAAAACAGAGTTCATGATTCTGCTCTTTCATTTACTGCATTTTTATAATTTTTCATTTATGCTTTAATGACTTTTTATTTATATCACTGTCCACAGTCTTTGTAGAAGACACCAAGCTGGGGGGGGGGGATTTTTAACACTTTGGAAGATAGATTCAAGTTTCAGAAGGACCTTGACAGACTTGAGCATTGGGCCCTATTCAACCACTGCAGTTCAGTGGTGAGAAAAGTAAAGTTTTACATTTCCACAAGAAAACCCAAATGCACAGGTATAGAATAAGTACTTGGCTCAACAGTAGTAACTGTGAAAGGGATATAGGTATCCTAGTGGACCACCACTTAAGTATAAGCCAACAGTGTGCTGCAGCTGCCAAAAAAGCCAAAGCAGTCCTAGGCTGCATCAATAGAGAGATAGAATCAAGAAAATGAGAAGTAATAATACCGCTTTGCACCATGCTGGTGAGACCACACTTGGAATACTGCATACAATTCTGGTCACCATGATACCAAAAAGATGTTGAGACCTTGGAAAGTGTGCAGAAAAGAACAACAAAGGTGATAAAGGGTCTGAAGGCTAAATCACATGATGAGTGATTGAGAGAGCAAGGAATGTTTAGTCTGTTGAAGAAAAGGATTAGAGGCACATGATAATTATTCTCCAGTTCTTGAGGGTCTGCCCAAAGAAGAGAGGACTGACTTGTTCCCTAAGCCTGGCTGACTGGGCAATGAACCATTATAATATAATATTAGTTATAATAGTATTACAATACTTTACATTTATTTGTAGTGGAATTTAATTGGAATAAAACTTATGCAATTGTTGACAATATGCCTCAAAATGTATATTGTAAAAGTAAGAAAGATACCAAAAAGCAGACAAAAAGGAAGTACATAACACTAAGAGACTAGATCAAAATGGCAAGAAGATGGCTTGTTCTTCTTTTCAATTCCTCATTGACTGCCCAGCAGGACAGCCAAAAAATGCCACATTTCTCTACCACAGACATTTTGACTGCTACTTAACAACCAGAGATGACATCACAAAAATTGTTACACTGTTTTAATTTGATTATAGGGCTGCGAAATGTCAAATATCAAAACCCAAAACATGTGACTTTTTGAAAGATTGGGCATATTTGCAGAATAAAAATACACAAATAATTCTAATATCCAAAAATGGATTGTTCAAAAGCTGTATCTAGTTTTGATTATAAATTGTTAATCAACTAAATTAAAACAATGGTAATTAAAGCAGCCAGGTAACCTACTCTTTAAAGTCTTCCTTTGTTTTAAAAGTTGTCAACATGTCCTCCTGATGTGCTTTTGTTCCAGTTCCAGCCATCTCTTGTCATTGAGCAAAATGATTAAAACCAGAGGATTTGGCAATCAACAAAATTGACCACACAGTCAAACATTATCCATCCTAGCTCTGTTTTATAGGCTGTTTAATTCAAGAGTAAGTTAGTAAATCATAACCAGGTAAAAAGAACCTTAAAATTGTTCCTCAAAAGTTATTGTGTGGGTTAACTAAACCAAGTCAACTGGTCACATTCTTTTATGCATGAATATTCTAGACATTTCTAAGTTTTCATTACAAATATACAACAGGTATAGTGAATTATATGCAAATGGGTAATCATTTCTCTTCTCTTTTTTTGGCAATGTACAAAACACAGTAGCTTCTATAATTCTCTGCTGCCCTGACAGCCAGTCTAATGTAATGGTGAAGATGTTGGAATGGAACTGAGCAAGCCAGATTCCAATCCAATCCACCCTTCAAGTCCAGCGGGTGACTTTTAGCCAGTTACTATTTCACAGCTAACCTGTCTCAAAGGCCTATTGATGTGATATTGAATGAAGTAAGAGTCTCCTTTCCCATGTATGCTTCCTTGATGTCTCAGTAAAAAAAAAGCATAAAAAGTAATAAAATAATGAAAACGATGCTACGCATTGTTGACTACCATGGAACTTGACTCTCAGTTTAAGCTAGCAAAGCAGTTGTATATTTAAAACTTTACAAAATGAGGCAACTAAGGTTATTGAAACAGCAAACATGTCATTAATTATATTTAACATAAGCTTCCAACGGTTTTAAAAAGAAGAAAACAGACTACAAGGTATAGTCTGTTTCAGCCATAGTATTTAAAGAATGTTTTACAAAGGTTAAGCAATATTCATCTTTTCCCAAAAGTTCAGAAACAGAAGAAAGCAACTACAAATTGGAAAGAAGGAAGGAAGGAAGGAAGGAAGGAAGGAAGGAAGGAAGGAAGGAAGGAAGGAAGGAAGGAAGGAAGGAAGGCTATATTTGCCTCACATACTGATTCAGTGTAAACAAAAGATAATTTTGAGCCAAACATTGCACAGAGGAGTGTACAGAATATAAGGATGAGAAAGAGAAAGGGGCAGAAGGGAGGCCTTTGTTCCAAATAAATTGACAGATTGTATTGGTTCTGCATAAGCTTTTAAATATGAGGAACTCAGGTCTCCATTGTAACATGTACTGTAGCCCTTAGAGATTGCAAACCTGGCATGTAAAGGCAGATGTCAGTCCTGGACCTACTAGTATGCTGTATTCTGGATTCTTGCATGGTATAGCATGCCTTCTTGGTAGTTTCAGTTTTTTAAAATAACAACAACCTTAAATTATAGGAAATGTAAAAAAATAAAACTTACATTGAAAATAAGCAATAGAAAAACATCACCATAAAAATTGGAGATGTTTTATATTAATTTTCTCTTTACATGCTTTAATTGTCAGTTTTACATATTTGAGATGCACAAATAGCCTTTCAAAGTCTTCATTTACAATGAAGAGAAATGTTTTAAACCAAATACATGGATTAACTATGATTAATCTTAAATTTAAATTAGCATAAATCTATTTTAGTTTTATTCTATCACTGGCTTTGTGGAACATGTTCCTATCCTGGAATATGATTCCATTATCAAATGTAGTTCTTGGAACTAAAGAAGAAAAGGAAGAAATATGTGCATTCAAGTTAGCATATTTACCCTGGATCACTATTTACTAAACCCTGAGTAGCCATGCATAAAATGTAAGTGCAAAGTCATTCAAAATTAAATTATTCAATATGATAAACATTTTTATATTAGTGATGCCTGAATTATTAATTTAAAATACTAGTTTGTATCTGTATATCCTTATATATCCTTTTAAGAGGCATAGCCTTAAAAATGATATATCCAAGACAATATTTATAATAAAACACCTTTTCTTAAATATTACTCTTTGGTTGCAAGATACTATGCAGGATGGTTGCTAGATTGCATAGGTTGAGTTCCTTTTCTTAAAATGTCTTTGTTTAATGGAACTGTATACTCACAGTTGTTGTAAATGCTAAGCTTTTCCACTACAAAATAAAACAACAGTCAAGTTTTATTAATAAACAGCTAAATGCATGAAATATTATTTCAAAGTTTCAGTTTTAACCAGTGAACATTGCCAGAAATGTAAGATTCCAAACTGTGTTTAGTCCTGTTTAATTTGCAAGGATAGGAATTGCCAAATTGGCTAGAATCTTATTGATTCATAAAAGTGTAAACTCCTCTCTGCACATAAATATTAGCAGGTTCCCTGTGCATATTATTTTAATTATATTCTGTGTTAGTTATTTTGCAAGCAAAGTGAGTAATGATTATGTGGGTTCCATGGGATACTTGATGTTTGTACATCAAAGGACTATTCTGACACTCAAAATTGTATTTATTTTGGCTTATTTGGTTCACATATAATCTCAGATATCAGTCCTAAACATTCTATACTGTACTGTTCATTTTTTGAACATGATTCTCATTACAATTTCCACTTGAGAACTTGTTTTTGAAACATCGAAAACAGAAGGCAAATAAAAAATAATCCTTTAAAAGATTTTGTTTAAAGGTATTGTTCTTTTTTAACATCCAATCCAAATATTTGCTGAATGTATATCTAAACAAAGAAATGTAATTACATTCAAATGAAACCTTCTCAGTTGGCATTTACAAAGTTATATGGGTATTCAAATAACACTTGGGAAGTTGAATGAGACATTTGTCTTGCCACTAAAGGGAATTATTTTAATTGGAGATTACAGATTGGGGCCCCTGACAGATATTGCACAAGTTCTTGATTTCCCTGTGCTACATTAGTGAAGTTGTTTTTGGTTTTGCAAGTGTATTTTTGTGTAACTGATTTGTCTCAGTTTGTAAATCAGGGGCATACAACTTTTACCAGACTGACGTCTTCCAATTGGCTTTTAGGCCTTTATGCCAATGGGCTACAGTTTAACAAACAATAAATTTAACAATGAGCTAAAGTGATTTCATTATATGTAGTTTGATTTAATTAAAATTAAATATCTTTAACATGGTTATCCTTCCATCAGTGTTGATGTCACAGTTTTTCAAGCATTATATTAACACTAAAAAATTGAAAAGACCACACACATAATTGAATTTTCATAAATAATTTAGGGATTGCAAATATACTCAGAAAAAAAACATTAATGGGGATATTTGTTTGATGAATTATTATAGAGGAAAAAATGCTTTCTTTGAAAAATGTGTCTAAATATTTCCCCTATTTTATTCATTTTGATAAGTATATCTGTGTGTTTTCTAAACAATGTACAACATTAAACAATTTATTTAGACTTCTCAAAATATTATCTTTACTGATTTATTTAACAATAAAGAGTTATAGCATTTCTCTATACAATAACACTAAGAAATTCATGCATATGCACCATTATTTAAAAATGATTAATCTCTTCATACAATTAATTTGATAGGACTGAAATTATATAGCAAACATAAGGATCTGCCTTTTGGTAAGTTTTGAAACTCAAACTTTTCACTTAATTCTTAGCTTCTAAAATACTAGTAGTCTAGCAGGTGAAGAAATCACCTCTGGAAAAGCAAACAGTAGAGTAATTTAGAGATTATGGGAATATAGTAAACAATAGTTTCATCTTCAACAGGCCTCCGTACTGCCATAGGCTCTGGAATTTGCTTAAATGTGGTGGCAAGTTTTTTTTTACTTCCAGACTTGTAAAATTCTGTTAATGTAGCCTTACAATAAATTAGAATTAGTTCCTCTAGTTTTGCTGAATTTACAAAACCATAAGGACAGGACTGCAGGTTTTCTCTGCAAAGCACTCTTTCACTGAAACATTTGACTTTTTGAAAAAAGGTGTGAATAAGATGTTGGGGTTGCCAATTATTATTGCCCACAGAGATTAAGAGGCTCAGTAAGATAACAACACTTAATCATCCTGAGTGATCTCAAAAATCCAAACAGAGTCAAACAAGTACAACTTGGGTGAGAAACCACCAGAAAATCAAAAGATTGTAAGCTAGACAGGAAAACAGAGAAACATTCCAGAAGAATGTGTTGCTAAGCACTTCCATAATGTTGCTAAAATTGCATCTTGCATAATATGGGCATGAAGTCACTAAGAACGCAAAGGAAATTAAAATAGTGCATCTTGAACATATCTTGAACTCAGTGATCTGGAGAATTTTTGCTTCTTTGCTTCTGTCTCTAAACTGGCTACATGTATGAATGCTATCCTGCTTTAGCATTTAAATTGTCTTAGCAATTATATATACAATAAAGTTATTTTAAAAAAAAAGAATCAATAAGAAGCTTTGGTGAAAATGATCGGTTTTTTTTTAGTCCTTATACTTAAAGCAACCTGGTTGCTGAACAGGAATTAAAAAGTCTGTCTTCCTGCTTTTCAGGAATACTAACTTACCTAAAACTTGACTTTGCTCCTTACAAAAGGGAACAAGGTCTCTGTTCAGTGTAGACAGAGTGAAGAGAATTGGCAGTGTCGGACAAAATCAGGGACAGGGTTGGTCTCTTCTTTATAATCATATAGAGATCTTTCCTGCAATTCTTCCTTGAGTGAGGGGATTATTCCTCTACCTCTTAAAGTGACCTTAGTTTGCCCCCTTCTCAAAATGCCATCATTGTACTCCACAAAACTAAACAATTTGGTAAATTGTTACATTCTGAATCTATTTAAGTACCATTTAAAATTGCCAGTTTTATCTGTGGATAAAATTTTGAATGTATATAATTGGTACAATACTATTTTTAAAAAACACTGTTTTCATTTATTCATTTCTTTGTCCAAAATGTAGCAACCAAACTAAATTGAAAAATATTTCAATAAAACCCATATTAGGCCCCAGTCTCTAAAGGTAATAGAACAATTACTTTGCTATGATCTCTTCATTTACACAGCATCATCCAGTACAATATTTCTCAATAAAGGAAAAGAGAAGATTTATTTTGAAATATTATATTATATTATATTATATTATATTATATTATATTATATTATATTATATTATATTATATTATATTATATATTATATTATATTATATTATATTATATTATATTATATTATATTATATTATATTATATTATATTATATTATATTACATTACATTATATTATATTATTATATTATATTATATTATATTATATTATATTATATTATATTATATTATTATATTATATTATATTATATTATATTATATTATATTATATTATATTATATTATATTATATTATATTATATTATATTATATTATATTATATTATATATTATATTATATTATATTATATTATATTATATTACATTACATTATATTACATTATATTATATTATATTACATTATATTATATTATATTATATTATATTATATTATATTATATTATATTATATTATATTATATTATATTATATTTATTATATTTATTATATTATATTATATTGCAACAACGTCCTGGGATACATTCAGATCAATTTGTAAAATACTTTGCAGCTTAACTTGTTTTCCATGTATGGAAACTGCTCTACTTTGAACTGTTATTGCTGCTAGAAATAACTCCTAGTTTATCTTTTTAACTCCTGTTATGTCCTGATATTGAAAACAATCACTGGAGGTTTTTAAGAAGAAACTGGACAGTCACTTGTCTGAGATGATATAGGTTCTCCTGCTTGAGCAGGGGGCTGGACTAAAAGACCTCCAAGGTCCCTTCCAGCTCTATTCTATTCTATTCTATTCTATTCTATTCTATTCTATTCTATTCTATTCTATTCTATTCTATTCTATTCTTTGCAAGGTTGTGACTGACCACATTAGTATCCAGATACTGATCAGATTAGATCAATCTTTCCCATTCTGCAATCTTCAGGGGCTGCATTGCTCGGAGTTAGTATTCCATACTAACCCTGGTTGGATTTCAATATCCAAAGTTCCCTAGCAAGCAAATATATTCATTGCTAAGAATTTTGTGTGTTGAAGTTACTAATTTGAAGAGCATCCAAGTACAGAAATACTGATTTTGGCTCTGTTTCATTTAGCAAAGTATGACACTTCTGTTCTCTAAGTCAAAGGTCCCCAACCTTTTGGCACCAGGGACTGGTGCCATGGAGAAAGGTTTTTCCGTGGACCAGAGGCGGTGTGGTTTTGAATACTGCCTGCATCCCAAGATTTGCTTGTTTGTGTGGCCCGCTTGCTGGCATGCTGCAGACCTGTGCTGGTCCACAGACCGGGGGTTGGGGACCCCTGCTCTAAGTCTCTTTTTCTTTTAATAAGACAAAATCCTAGTGCAATGGGACCATATCTTTGCCCTTTCCTAAGGTTTTGCATTCATTCTACAACAAAGTATTTTGCAGGATTAATTCTCAGGAATATGATTCACACGGTTGTATAAGTACAAAGGTCTTCTCACTTAATCCTCTTTGGTGACATTAAGACAGGAACTAGAAATAAATGAAAATTTTTTTGAAAAGCCTGCTAGAGTTCTTTTGTTTCTTTCTCTTGCCTATTTTTTTTTTAACAGCAGTTGGTCACAAGCCCATTTTGTAATTTAGCTACATTGCAAGGTGTGTGACCATGAAAGTTAATGCACTTTTTTTTGGCATTGTTTCTTTACGGGTGTGGCAAGTAAAAGCATGTCATGGCCTTGATAAATTGAGAGTAGGTTTGCAGTACCTATACTTTTTATATGAGTCATCGAAACAGGCAGCTGTAGCAATATATGCCTATGCAAATTGCAGAATGTTAGGTGAAAGAGTTCATTTATACCAAGACAGGAGAATCTAGGTATAAATGAAAATAAGTAGGATAAAAAATGGTTACGCAGTCTTTTACTCAAGTAGTTGTTAGTATCAAAGAAATTACTAACGTTTGATCTTTTTCAGAAGATAAGGAATATTTGCATTTCAACGCTGAAATATTCTAACAGACAGAAACAATTATTCCCATGTGACAACTGTAGGGAATCGACCATACCACAATAGCGTCAGAATAACACACTCTTTCTCAAGCTATAAACTGAACATTTTACATGATATGTCAGGTTACAGGAGAGGGAGGGATATCATTGAGGGAAGGTTGCAGCTGTATTTACAGAACAATATCTGACTTTTCTTAGACATTCAAAGTGATTATATTATTTACAGAAATGCTCTATTGCTATCTGTAGTAACAATTGCTATGAAATATCTGCAATAAATCTTCTTTTTTGTACAACATTGCAAGTGATATCTATGAAAGAGCTTTAATTTATAATATCAGTAATCTGTATTCTCTGATTAGTCAAACAAATAAGAACCAATAGTTAAGGAAAAAAATAATTTCGTTAAAGCTGCCAGGCATAAAATCTATCAAAGCAAGTATGTCTGTTCAGGAAATGGATCTGACAGTGATACTTGATTGTGATACCTATTTAACATATGTAGATCTCTTAGAAACTTAAAAACATAGCACTCATTAGTAAAAATCAGCCATTGCTGTGGTGGCAGCAAGAGCTGCTAGCATAATGATGTATTATCCTGAGTCTCTTATTTCATGTGTTTTGTACCTTCCTTTATTTGTGGCATCGGAAAGAACAGGATAAACCTGGGGAGAGGATAAAAATAAACCAGGTTAATAAAGCTAGGGAAGTCCACTATTCCAAGGATGGTTTATAATTTCTATTGCAGAAAGCCTCATAGAATGCTTCAATCTAGTCTTGCTTTCTATTATTTGGGAAGCTGAGAATTATGTCATTATGTCAATAATTATGACATTATTTTAACTCTGTGTTGCTTTAATCTTTTAACTATTTTTTACTTGTTTTATAACCTGTAAGCCACCCAGATTCATCTTGTGGAGATATAGAGTGGCATAAACATTTAATAAATAAATAAATGTAATAAATTAATTATCTATGATTGTATATATAGATTGGTAAAGTTATTGATACAAGTCTACGTGGAAACTATGAGTGTTTTGAATCTAGCCAAGTAATCCTCTTCATTCCTATTAAGTTTGGAACTCTCTTGGAGTAGAAAAGGAACAATATGAACCAATAAGCACTTCTCTCTGGCAGCTAATAGGAGAATGCAAAGATCATTGTTGCTACCTTTGATCTCTAACAGGACTTGAATTAACAAAGATTTCCATAGCTTCCATGAGCATAGTAAGGAGGAAGAAATAAACTGAAGCACATAAAAAGGAAGGGAAAAAACTCATTAAACAGTTTAAGACTAAAACAATAAATCAATTTAAAATCCTGAATAGATAGAGCAGGTGCCAGATACAGCAGTTGAAATTTCACAAACAAGAAAACCTATTTCCGATTATCCTATCTCCGCAATAATGATGGTTGAGATATTGGTTTTTCAAGATTATTGCACATATTGCCTTGTGGCAAGATGGGCAGCAAATTTAATAAACAATAAATAATATTATCCCGATCTTATCTCCCAAAGTACATGAATTGAAATGCTTATATATAATACATTATGTATTGTAATCCATATTTGTTAAAAATGTGGTATACATTTGACATCTCAAAAAATGTTTACTGAAATCATTTGTGTCTTTTTTAGATTTATGTCTTTGCTCCAGGAATTTAAAGTGGTATACATAGTACTTCCTGCTTCAATTTTTCCCTACAATAACCTGTGAGATGATTGGACTAAAAGAAAGTGACTGGCCCAAAGTTTCTGTAGTTGAGGATGGATCTGAACTTGTATTAAACAAATATGTTCACAGAATTTTGGGACATTTTTTGCAAAAAATGTCAAACATAAAGGAAAAAAAATAAAACCTAACCTAGTATGTACCTATACAAAAAAAATGTATGTTAGCACAAAAATGCATTTAAATATTCATGCAGACTTTTTTTCCAAATGCATAAATCAGTGTGAAAACAGGGCCAAAATGATTGTGGTCAGGTAACTGAGAAATTAAGTGAGGGGTCCTTGGTGCTCTCTGAGTTTGCTTGTTTTCTTGCAGATGTTTCATTACCCTGACTAGGTAACATTGTCAGTGCTACTAAGGAGTGCTGTTTGCTGTCAATTTATATTCTGGTGTCTTGCTGTCTGGGGGGGGCTGTCTTAGGGATTCTTTGGTTGGGCTATTTATTAATGGCTCTTTGGCAGTTTCTTGATTGGGGTATTGCTTACTTCAGGGGTCTTCAAACTTGGCCCTTTTATGACTTGTGGACTTCAACTCCCAGAATTCCTCAGCCAGACCCCTGACTTACTTGATTGTTGGTCTGAAGTTGACCTTGGAATATTTTAAGAATATATACCAACAGCAAACAGCACTCCTTACTAGCACTGATCAGGTTACCTAGTTAGGGTGATGAAACGTCTGCAAGAAAACAAGCAAGCTGAGAGAGCACCAAGGACTCCTCATTTCAACCCTGAACTACAAATATTCTCCATTGAGACATTGAGTGAAAGAGAAATTAATATAATTACTAAACATATTCCTCATTCAGCAGGGGAAATTCATCAGATGATTTCAAGCATAAGGAGGTTGTTACAGAAGAAGGTTCACAACTGAATTGCCTTCACTGAGCAATTCAGTGATTGAGTTCTTACCTGTTATTAAAAAAATATATGATGGTGGCATTGGGTTTATGATGATTGCTTTATTACCATTTCATACTGTAGTTAATAAGTGATGTACACATTTGCTAAATTTCACAAGATGTATTGGATGCTGAAAGCAGCTAGGTAACTGCAGTATTGTGTCTACATTAGAGATGAAGAAACTGGGCCCTTCAAATGAAATATAGTTTCTAGTAACCATTTGTCATGATTGTGAGAGTTGCTAAGAGTTGTAATTAATCAACACTTGAGGAACCACAGGTCTCCCATCCTTTTGTGTACATATTTTCTTTATGTGAAAATTGGCAAAATCTCTCCATAGAATTGCTATCTTCTCACAATTCTCCTTAAATGACAAGGATACAAATGACACAAAGAGCAATGCAGGAGAACCCCATAAATATTGCATACGTTGTTATTCTGTTTGGGAATCAGCAATTTCTGGGACATAAATAGCTGTAACATTATTGATTACAACTGCTATTAGGCTGTGAACTATGTGGGTGTAATTATGCCTGAGTGTGTTTTTTCCCCAGTACAGCATCTCTTGACAGATGTATTTCATGCACCGGATATTTGCAAACTCCCAGTAGCGTAGTCTAGATTTGTTCTTTGCCTTACAATTAATTATGATTTTTAAGAAAGATACTTTTTATTTGCCACATTTGTTCTTATAAAATATTAGAGTTCTAGCTTGCTGCTTCTATTGTAACAAGAAGTAGAATTTTGTGTGATCCGAAGTAAATACTTTTGCCATAAATGCATTTTAAAAATACAGAGGATGTGGTTAGAAAAAAAAAACTCCTGTAGAACATCTTAGGGCTTCTTCAGAACAGTTTAAAGACTTTTTAGCATCAAAAGTATTCATTTTTCTGCTATGTTATTCTGCTGTTGAGTTTTATGTATTTGGGAAACAAATAATATAAAGAATTAAATATTAAATTATTCTATCACTATAATAATTTTATCATTAATACATTTTGTATTAATGCATGTGTCTATGTGCATAGATATATGTTTACTCACAAAGAATGTACAGGTTGTAAATTGATAAATAAAAACAGCAAAGAATAAATCTTGTAACACTGGAATAAATACTTTTATTAATTTTGTAATGGAGATAACCTCATTTCAGATCCTTAAACAAATTTTGGAGGTATGGTTCTAGCACAGAGAGGAAATAGAAAACCAGTTTGGTGTAGTGGTTAAGGTGCTGGCCTAGAAACAAGGAGACTGGGAATTCTAGTCACTTCTTAAGCATGGAAGCCAGCTGGATGACTTTGGACCAGTCACTCTCTGTCAGCCCCCCCCCCACCTCACAGGATAGTTGTCGTGGGAAAAATAAGGAAGGAGGTAGAAGAAGTATTATGCATGTTCACCACCTTGAGTTACTTATAAAATAATAAAGGCAGAAATCTAAATAATGTGAATAAATAGAAAAGAGATGTATTCCATTAAGTCTCCAGCTGTATTCGGAAGTAGAGAAACTGAAAGAAAGATTTACCAATTCAGTCAGGGAAAATCTGGACACTGAGAGCAGTTGCAGGACTGAAAAGCAAACACATTCCAGACACATTCCCAACTCATGATTTATTGCTGTGTTCAATTTCATTTAAGCAATCTTTTTCCAATTAATTTCAGCCATGGCTTCTGTTACCTTATCAAGTGCCTCATGACAGGGTAATACTGCCAATTACTCATCATTCACACAGAGAATGGGTATGGAGTACACCATTTTCTCTGTAGTCATACTGGCATCTTACTCACTCTGGACAGCCACCACCCCAGACCTCACCCTTAATGAAAAGATCCATCCACATAGCTTCAGTATGAGAAGTAACATACATGCAGTGCTTTTTTTGTTAAAAAAAAAAAAAAAGGTGCCGGAACTCACACATGTCATACAACCCACTTTGCCTACCCTACAAGGTTCCATCCAAAAAATGTGCTGGAACTCCGTTCTGAGCGTTCTATGAGAAAAAAGCCCTGCATACATGGAAAATAAAAAATACTTTAAGTTATAAAATAATTTTCAATTCTTCAATTCTCCATTTTGGTTAAAATTTGCAAAGCAAGTTCACTTCCTTGTGATTTCATGGCTATATCCAGGTAATGTTTTTGGTTGTTGTTTTTTTTAGCTAACCAACAGCACTGAAATTCCCCAGATTTTTCCCATCCATGTAGTAACCAGACCTGACCTTACATAATTTCTAAATTCAAAGATCAGCTAGGCACTGCCACTTATAATATGCCCAATCTGTTAAAGCACATAACATAGACATCCCTTTCCATATTATCATAATTGTATGCATGGATAAGACAAAATATTATTTGCATATGTACAGTTGCCCAGAGCTTTGTCTGATGGCTTTTAAACAACAATAACAGAAACAAAAATTACTGTTCAAAATTATCGGTCTGGTTTACATGGTTATTTCATACTGATCATGATCATGAGTGTTAAGTTTCTTGTGACCTATTACACACATCAAGCAAGAGTTTTCATAGGGAGACAATGGTCCATTTTAAGAAATAACAGGCACTTTCCTGTTGACTTGACTCACACAAAAAAAGAGTCCTCTTTTCCAGTCACCTGTGAATGCATGTGTCTTCTCATAGGCACACAAGCTATCTTCCGGCTTGTAAAATGTTCCCATACCTTCAGGGTAGGTCTCCCCTATTCTAGGCTTCCTTTTACATTATCTTATGCATACAATTATTGTTGTTTTGATTTGTGTGTTCATTTATTTATAATAAAGCTATGGATTTTGCCTCTGGCCTTTACCATCACATATCCTCCCAGCTACAGCCCTATACTATCCACACTGGGACCTTGTCTGTAAATTGAGATCTGACAAGGGCTGATTTTACGAACTTGTGGTGGACATAAATTATTATCTAAGTGCATGGACAGAGTTAAGAATTTCAGAATCATAGAAATCAAAGATCAGGATCAACATATGGATCACAATTTCCTCCCCAGATGATATTGTTCATGAGAAATCAGGAAGATGAAACACATCATAAGAGTCAAGAACAGGGTTGAATCTTTTTTGTTTAGTCATCAGCTATTGATGAATTAAAATTCCTATCAACTTTGGCTACTGAACATGCTAATACAAAAAAGATAGGAACTTAGAGACAATGGAGGAGGTGATGGAAAAGGAACTGGGAAAATAAAACTGTAAATGTTGGGGAAAAAACAAAACAGTTGGTAATGTAGTCTGGCTAGTGACAAGGGGCCAAAGAATATCTCTGTGCTTCCTCTGAAACATCGTCTCTAATCACAACCACTACTGGTCATCTGATTTCATCTCCAAGGTAATGAGCAGTGAAGCTTAATATAATTTGGTACATATTGAACTTGTTCTTGGAAGGCACTCACAGTATCCAGTTTTCATGGTATCCATCTATAATTTATATTGATACAGCTAATGAAAATTTCTTGAAGAAAATGAGTTTAAGACTGAGAAAAAAGTAAAATAATTTGTCCAATTCATGGTAAATATGATTTGTATGTTATTTCAAAATAATTATGTTAAGTCATGAAATGAAGTTAAAAAAATTAATGAAGTTTGAATGAAGTTTAAAAAAAGATGGGAGAAATTATAAATATCATTGTTGGGAGATTTTATGTGATAAAAAAATGAATGTTTTACCTAGACTGATGTTTTGTTTCATACAGTTTTTACAACTGATGCCATATTTAAACAATGGCAAAAGAATTTATCTAAGTTTGCATGGCAAGAAAACACCACAAGTTAAATATAAGATGAAACAGAAAGAAGTAGAACAAGTGAAAGCATGTATGATAAAGTGAACTAAAAACCTTTGTTAAAATATCAGAGTAACAATGGGGAAATGTATGGCTAAAAGGATTAAAATTTATGCTATGTTATAATCTTTAAAATAACTTTTATAAAATGTGGTACCATTGGTATATAACATCAGAAAAATGATATAGAGTGTATAAAGGTACTTCAAATCTATGTTGAAAATGTGAACAATAAGAAGGGTCATTTTACCATGCTTGGCAGAGATGCAAAAAAGCTGGAAAATTCTGGATTCAAATGTATACACTGATTTTTAAGATTAATATATAACTGAAAGCATTTTTTTCCCTGTTGGGATTGAGGGATAAACCATTCAAAAATGTCAGTCTTCTTTGTTTATATAAATTTATTTTTTCCATCTTTGCGCATAAATTTATGATTTAAGGTGTTATTATTAGATAGAATAGAGTATAGAAAGAAGAGGTAAATCTAAAATTGTTTTTATAACAGCTGTAAACAAGATTAGAAGCCTCTTCTTTATAACTTTTTTTGTTTTCTATTTCTCTTCTATCTTTTTGTATTTTATTTCTTTTTGCACTTAACTTTCTTTTTTATTTCTTCCTTTCTTCCATCTTACTTTAGTTCTAAAATTCTTGTTTTTAAAAGTTTTAATAAAATGATATTAAGAAAAAACAAATTTAATTCCTTTTTATATAGTTCTGAATTCAACGATACTTTATAATATCCTCCCCCATATATATAATGCATATTTTTTAAAAATCCCACTGACATATTATAAGAGTCACTGTAATCCACACTGGATCTTAAACTTGCTACTTAAATTGTTTTCAATTAAAAAAAAAGTTGCGAAAGGGCAAGCTAAAATTTGGGAATGCATAAAGCACACGCCTCGAAGACAAAAAGACAAGACAAGCCTTGTTGCGAAGAACGCTCTGGGATTATGTTACTTTCTACATGGCACTGTTGGCAGAGCAGCACCTCAAAATACTAGCCTGCAGCTGTGCAAAAACAGCCAAAGCAGAGACACCTTTTTCTTTCCCCTCTTCACATCCCACAGCCCCTTGCTCTTGCACGCACAACATGCCATGGCAGAGAGAAGCATTGGGCCGAACCCAAGATCAGATTATTTATATAGTTTACTCATCTCTTGTGTTCTCTCTCCAGCACTCCACCTTAGTGACTAATATACCAGTTTCTACTGCTTCACAGGCTGTATTCATACACCTCCACATGCTACACCAGAGATACATATGATTCACAGGTATCCTGAGCATAAACAAAAGACCTTTGATATGTTTATTTGGTGGGATGATGATTAAAGTAAATTAAAATTTAATTGTCACTTATTTTTCCAGTAGCATTAATAGCAATAATATCTTGCACTGGTATAATATTGTAAAGAATTTAAGGCACTACCTTTTGTCTATTTATTGCATCTGCAGGCCTTTCAAGAAACCCAAAGTCATCATCAGTAATCTCTCCATATTGCAACTTAAAGACAGAGGCACAGAAAATCTTTCCTTCATAATTTTACTTTATTTTCAAATAATGAAAACTCTCTAGGCACATTATGGGTTTAGGGGGAAGGGGATTATGTTGCTTTTAATGTTCTGTCATGATGGTTTGTCCTTCATTTTATTGTGAATCAACTAAAGTCCTAGAAAGACAAGAGAGCAGTGAATGCACCTGAAACTTTTCATTTGTCATCTTCCAGATTGGAAAAAAGACTCCACAATTTTACCTGTGTTATGTGCTCCTGGCTATTTTTCTTCGTGACCAGAGTCAAGCTCGCCTGACCACACAGTGAAGGCCTTTTATTTTGTTTATTGCAATAAGCGGGCAGAGAAGCTATCAAAGCTTGGTTCTCTCCAAAGTTCCAACCCAAAATATTCTCTTCTTTATACAATCCTGTCCCTCGTCCCCCATTGGCTGAGATACTATGAAGTTATACTCTTTCTGACCGGCTCCTACATATTTCCTGCTACCTTCCTTAACATACTAAATCATACTTCACATGCACATTAATAATATAAAATATTAGACATATTCAATTGTTTGTTTTGAGTTCAGAATATTTTATGGATTCTTAGAACAATAGGTTCTTTCCTGTTTTTCAGTTCAGTCTGCCTTTCCTGTTATCCCATTCAGCTAGTTTTCCTGTTATGCTAGTTATCTCCTCTTAGAGCTGTTTTTACAGCTTGTATTCTTCCTTTTCCCACTCTGAAGACCCAGCTAATTTTTGCCTATGTATTTATCTTACATCCTTCCTTTATACTACCATTTCTTGCTCACATCCATTCAATTTTATTTTTTTTCTTTCAATATAAAATTTTGAAGACCATTCACTTAATCCTATGAACTGGAATTCTGCTTTACTGAGATGGACTATAGTAACATAATCTTGAAAGCCTGGCAGTGTTTGCTCTCTCCTCCCCTTATGTCACAAAATGGTATAAGATGGAACCTGTTTGACCTTCTTTCTCATCTTTTCTCCATTTCCCAAGCTTAATTCAAACTTTTATTTTCATAAATGTTTCTGTATATGCTTTTTCAAGGTCATGTCTGTGGCTCTGCACATATACACACAATCTTCCCTTTGTCATACTTAACTCCTTAGACTGCTCCAGTTTAATATTGATAAAATTAATCCATCCAACTAGGGATTGAGAAATCAGAAAATAACTAGTTGAAAATTCTAATGTAGAACTGAAAAAAGCTCATCATAAAAATTTTAACACATAATTAAATGAAACACTAAAATATAAACTTACAAATATATTCCATGAATAAGAATTAAGTTTAGGTAAAGAAGTATTTTCAAGGATATAATATCTGATTTACATCTCCAGTCATAATTATAGAATCCATAGCCAAATAAAAAGATATTTAAAATACCTATATATCTGGAAAATCCTTAGTAGGACTATAGTAAATAATTGTAGTGTTTTGATGTTTTTTTAAAGCAATATTTAAAAATTATTTTGGATCATTAATTCCATGTTTCAACATACAGTTTCAAAACTTGATTAAAATTGCTCCATCCTCCAACGGATTCTGAGTTTCTTTTGATGTGACCGAAATTGGAAGAGATCATTATCTTGTGAAAGAAAAAGAAAATAATTTTCAGATTTTAAATTGATCAATTTGATAATGAATTTCCTTCTTTTTAGCAGACATGTAGTATGTTATATCCCATTACATTTTTAGAGAAAAGAAATGAGATTATCATGTTGTTAAAGATGTAATAATTAATTACATAATTTATAATTTAGTAAATGTATATACCCTCCAACTCCCAGCAAATCTGGATGGTTAAAAATAACACTTCATTAAAACATGTTTTTACAATGTCCTAAAATCATTATATTCTTGAAAAAAAAATACATGATACTGTAAATATTGTCACACATATTAATTTGACACTGAGACAAGGTTTAATACTTTGGATTCCCATATTCTTTTGAATTGCATACCTATTTTGTGGAAATAATAAGTCTAATAACAGAAATGGATCTTCATGCTATTACTTGGAAATTTGTCCTTCATAGGTAGAAAGATAAATTTATGGTCCCTCTTCAGAAACCTCCAAGAAGGTTGCAATATTTTTATCAATACAATAGTATGCTGGTTATAGCCCTTTCAAGTAGTCCAGAGAAGAAGAAGCAACCTCAAGTAATAATAATAATAATAATAAAGTTGGAAGGGACCTTGGAGATCATCAAGTCCAACCCCCTGCTCAGGCAGGTAACCCTATACCATTTCGGACAAATGGCTGTCCAGTTTCTTCTTAAAAACTCCCAGTGTTGGAGCATTCACCGCTTCTGGAGGCAGGTTGTTCCACTGATTAATTGTTCTAACTGTCAGGAAGTTTCTCCTTAGTTCTAGGTTGCTTCTCTCCTTGATTAGTTTCCATCCGTTGCTTCTTGTCCTGCCTTCAGGCGCTTTGGAAAATAGCTTGACTCCCTCTTCTCTGTGGCAGCCCCTGAGATATTGGAACACTGCTATCATGTCCCCCCTCGTCCTTCTCTTCATTAAACTAGACATACCCAATTCCATCAACCTTTCCTTATATGTTTTAACCTCCAGTCCCCTAATCATCTTTGTTGCTCTTCTCTGTACTCTTTCTAGAGTCTCAACATCTTTTTTACATCGTGGTGACCAAAACTGGATGCAGTATTCCAAGTGTGGCCTTACCAAGGCATTGTAGAGTGGTATTAATACTTCGTGTGATCTTGATTCTATCCCTCTGTTAATGCAGCCTAGCACTCTGTTGGCTTTTTTGGCAGCTGCAGCACACTGCTGGCTCATATTTAAATGATTGTCCACTAGGACTCCGAGATCCCTCTCACAGTTACTACTATTGAGCAAGGTACCCCCTATACTATACCTATACATTTGGTCTTTCTTGCCTAAATGTAGAACCTTACTTTTTTCACCATTGAATTTCATTTTGTTAGATAGTGCCCAGTGTTCAAGTCTGTCCAGATCCTCCTGTATCCTAAGCCTGTCTTCTGGAGTATTGGCTATTCCTGCCAGCTTGGTGTCATCTGCAAATATGATGAGTTCCCCATCTATCCCCTCGTCCAAATCATTGATGAAGATGTTGAAGAGCACTGGGCCCAGAACAGAGCCCTGGGGCACCCCACTACAAACTTCCCTCCATGTAGATGTGGTTCCATTGAGGACCACACGCTGAGTACGGCCGGTCAGCCAGCTACGGATCCATCTGGTGGTGATGCTGTCTAACCCGCATTTTTCTATCTTATCAAGTAGTAGGTTGTGATCTACTTTGTCAAATGCCATACTGAAGTCCAAGTAAATTATATCCACAGCATTCCTCTGGTCCACTAATTTTGTCACTTGGTCAAAGAATGCAATAAGGTTTGTCTGGCATGATCTGTTTTTGACAAACCCATGTTGGCTTTTAGTAATGACTTGGTTTGCCTGTAGGTGTTCGCTGATTCGTTGTTTGATTATCTTTTCCAGAATCTTCCCAGGTATTGAGGTCAGGCTGATAGGTCTGTAATTTCCTGGATCCATTTTTTCCCCTTTTTTGAAGATGGGAACTACATCAGCTCTTTTCCAGTCCTCTGGTAGTTCTCCAGTGCTCCAGGATCTTTGAAAAATATAGTTCAGTGGTTCTGAGATCATATCTGCCAGTTCCTTGAGAACCTTGGGATGTAATCCATCTGGTCCTGGTGATTGAACTCATCTAGACTGGACAGGTGCTCACTTACCATTTTCTTGCCTATCTTAACTTGTGTTTCTATTCTGTTTTTTATGGCACTATTTTTGATAGGTTGGTCTGCTTTTTCCCTTTGTGTAAAGACAGATGCGAAAAACGAGTTAAGTAGTTCTGCTTTCTCCCTGTTGCTGATGTTATTGTATTGTAACAATTGTATTGGTTGTTACAGAATCTTGCAAGTCTGAAAACACATCTCCCATCCCTTAGTTTTATCTCCTGAAAACTATGGTTGGTCTCTTCTGAGAAGCTTTCTCCACCCCATCCCACCCTTCAGATTTAGATTTCATTAATCAGACCATTGTCTAGGCTGCAGCTCTTCCTCCATCTCCCAAGGTTATTCCCACATAACATTATAGTTTATCTTTGTTGTATTTGGTATGGGACCCTAAATAAATGTTAATTGATTGATGAACCCAACTCTTCAGTGGATGAACCCAATTATTCAGTGGATAAAGGCCTGGCATTATCTGTAGTTTAACTACAATTGCTTACCGATAGAGATTATGATTACAGATCATGATTATAATAAATATGGTCATCCGTATATTGAGAAGCTCTTGTGTAAGTATAGTAATACTTGTTACTGCTTTACTCTTTTTTGCCATTCATTTTTTCCTTTTTTGATTTTTTTGTATTTTTATCCTGCTTAATTAAATAAAATAGATAAATCTAGACAATATACAAATACATGTATGTATGTATGAGAAACCCAGGCATATATTATTTTTGTTTGTGCTTTGCTTTCTTTTTTTCTATGTGTGTCTATATGTGCATGAGAGTATGTATTTTTTCAAAAAAATCTTTCACTTATTAATTTCCCATCCCCAAACTATGTCAGCCTAGTCCTCTCTAAAAATTAAGGGGAGAGAGAAATTGAAGTTATTAACAAACATTTAAAAACTATTATTCTTTTAATTCAGATGATCCCATTATAACAAGCTTCATAGCAGAAGTTGGATCATGAGACACAAGGATTCAAAGATAAGATCAAAATGTTGTAAAAAAAAAAAATCCCTTTTACTTCCAGATAAGCTTTGCTGAAAAGCTTGTGCTTCTGAACTATCTATGGAAGAAAAATTAAAATAAATTATTGAAAAATCAATATCTTCTGTGCTGTGCAAAATATGGTTCTGTACTAATAAAGAAGAATATTTATTGCAGTCAAAGACTAGTACATAATAAAACTCAATAGTATAAAAGAAAAGATATACACACAAACAGACACACACACACATATATAGGGCCAAACTGTAAAATTAACTAGGCTTATCGATCAGTTGATAGCACACTTTGCATATGATGCAGCAGAATTACTGTATATCTCAGGGAAATCCCAACAATAGAACAGGCTTTTGAGCTGAATCAGAATGGAAACCCAGCTTCAATTTCAAGTTTATATGTCAGCTGCAGTGATAAAACTTCACATGTAATTTTTCATATGAAAATTTGTATACGCTGGTCTTACTCAGAATTGTAAGGCATATTCAGAAAACAGAAATTAATTCTTTGATAAAGATCCTGTAAGCAGATAACTTCATCCCGAAGATCTTTGTTTACTTTCAAAATGTTTCTCATATCTATTACTAATTATTTATAGTATTTTCAAGTAATCCCTATTTCATCTGAATCAGTCACAGATTTTTCTGCTTAATCTAAAGCATTATATTTCTGATTGAAATACTTAAATTTATTATTCAAAAAAGAGCAACTATTTTTATATGCATAATTTCAATCATTCTAAAATTTGTATGTCATGGGAAGTGATTCAGTTTGGTTTTCTTTTAGGTCTGGGCTAAATTCATCTGAAGATGAGATATAGTCCTTCTCTGATTCAGCAAGTTGCTCTTCATCAAGAAAGGGAAAAAATGTTTTCTCTATCCTTTTTTTTAATGGATCCATAATAATCCATAATCTTTTATAGAAACTACTGGCCATAATGTAGACAGGATTTTTTTCTGTTAACAATTAAGCAGTAAAGGAGTCAAAATAGGCAGTAAGATTATCATGTAGATCAGGGGTGATCTGAAATTGTAATTCTGGATACTGCCATAAACAAATTACAAGTCCAATGTAATATACCAAGTTTAAGGCTTAGCATTTCTGAAAGTGAGTCCCACTAAAAACAAGTAAAATTTAATGAAAACTCAACATATTAGAAAAAGTATGAATTATGTATGATCTTTCAAATAGCATTCACGGAACACTAAAATTAAATAAAAATACATTGGTTTTTGGTTTTTTAAAAAAATACATTTTACAATTATCCAAATCTCACAAAATTGTTACAATGAAATATTGTTCAATCTCAAGCAAAAATTCAAAAGATTTATTAAGATCTTGCAATCTAGTCTGTTTGGGGCCAGTTTAAACAGTTCATTTTGGTATCATAAAATGATGGTAATCATTACCTGACAAGGTAATAAACCTCAGAACAAAGCCTTAAGGTTCTCAGAATATGCTAAGAATCTACAACTTTTAATGGAAATACTGAGATAACCTTTCACTATTTCTCAGTGCTGTAATTTTCTGACTAAGACTATAAAGAATATAGTCTTATTTTTTCTCATTTTATTTTTTCTAGCTTTTTACATTTCCACTTTTTCTTCACTTTCTATATTTTCTTAGTTTGCATTAGTCTTTTACTTAGAAACTTCAATAAAATGATTGTTAAAAAAGAATAAATGTAACAGCTAATAAAAAAAGTTTAAGATACCAATAAAACAATGTAAGAAATCTTAAAAGGAAAGTAGAAGAAGAAATTGAGAGGGATAAAATATGCCATCAATCAGCAAATACATTTAATCAATTCAAATTGATGTCATCCATTTCACACCATCTATCTGATAACATAATCCAGGATTCTTAGGAAGAAAACATCTTTCCTAGGAATTGCAATGCATGTTATTTATTTTTGTACACTATTTCAGATGGATATGATTAATACTACAATAGATATTGAATAAAAACTTGAAAAAGGAAAAAAGGAAGGAAGGAAGGAAGGAAGGAAGGAAGGAAGGAAGGAAGGAAGGAAGGAAGGAAGGAAGAAAGAAAGAAAGAAAGAAAGAAAGAAAGAAAGAAAGAAAGAAAGAAAGAAAGAAAGAAAGAAAGAAAGAAAGAAAGAAAGAAAGAAAGAAAGAAAGAAAGAAAGAAAGAAAGAAAGAAAGAAAGAAATCTGGATATATATCATTTCCTATTGGTAGTAGCAAAGTAACAAATACTTAACTTGAATCTGAGGTTCTTTTGTAAGCAAGACCTGGGCATAGGATTGCTGTCACAACCCCATCTGCTATTTTTCTCAGGACTAAGTCATGAAAAATTTAAACCACCTGACGGAGTATTTCATTATATGGATTCATCATTTGAGAATTGAGTCCCTTCTATGAAGACCTCTCCCTTATCCTTGAAATGATGGATGCTATTATTCTAGGAATGGAATGAACCTATCACATCTTGGAAGATCTCATCTGGCTCTCTAAACATCTCCATTTCAAGCATCTTGGTTTTATTCCCTGATTGGCTGTCTAAGCATTTCTAGTTCAGCCACTTTGATTTCAATATACAGTCAATATATCACTATTAACAAGCAGATACTCACATATTTGACACTCTGTGCAATAAACTAGAACACATCTTTCCCCTATTGGCTTTTTAATGTGAATAATTAGGCATTCTTCTTCTTTAAGAACTATTTGATGTAAAATGTAGCTTAACTGTTACACTTTTTCAGAATTTGGTGCCCCAGCTTTCTTCCACAATTGTTAAACTCATTTTGACCTTTAATCTCTGGAAAGGGAAGGTCAATGGGTTCCTCTGCCTTCTTATCTCCTCTACTAAACTCTCTCACAAATCTCCCTGTTGCTGTTTGTCCTCTCACTCAGTTTCTTTTGCAGTATATGCTCTCATTTGCCTCTTTTCTTTCCAATGAGTTGTTGCAGGGATAACTAAATGAACTAAGTTAAGCCTACATTACCTGTCAGTAGATCAAGTTCCTTGCAAGCTGCTAGGTATCATTCGATAACAGTGATGGTCTTCTGTGCTCCAAATAACGCAATAATGCCTCTGTTCTACTGTACATTTTAAAAAGACAACTTTAGTTTCAAACTAAATTTAAAAGAAAAGTGGGATGCTGGAAGTTAAGCATTCTTTCCAGATGCTACTTTGGAGATTCATACAAAACAACTTTTTCTAACCAAGATATATGGGTCTCTTCTCTTTAATATCTACATGAAACCCCTGGGCAGATCATTCAGTGGCATGGGGTGCAGTATCATCAGTATTCTGATGACATTCAGTTATACATCTCCACCCTTTGCTGGACAGGGAATTCTGTTGCAATGCTGACCAAATGCCTGAAGGCTGTGAGGATCTGGATGGAAAGGAACTGACTTCAACTCAATCCTGGTAAATGGAGTGACTTTGAGTTTTTGGTCCCTCAAAGTCTCGTGATACATCATCTTTGACTCTGGATGGAGCTGTGCTTCCCCAGAATCAGCTGGTGCACTATTTGGGCATCCTCCTTGATTCACAGTTCTTATTCAAGTAGCAGGTGGAAGCCATGACTGGGGAGGCTTTGCGCAGATTTGTTTTGTGCACCAATTGTGCTGTTGGGGCTGAAGTACTGGATTTTTTAGTTCTAGTTTTAATTTTAGTTTCATTTTTATGAATTTTTGGTTGGTAGTTTCATTACTGTCCTAAGCCACCCAGAGTCAAGTTTTAAGATGGGCATCCACACAGAACTTTTATTTTTTTTAATATATATATATATTTGAAAAATTCCTGGCATAGAGATGGAGGAGATAAAGACAGCTATCTGCACACTGCAGATGGCCTTATACAGTATAAGAGATAGCTGAACAGCAGTAAGAAGATTAAGAAGAAAGGAGGAAAGCTAATAATAACTAATGCAGGTATAAGAACAAGTGATAAGAATGTTAATTATGTTCATAATTCATAAAACCACAAAATAGTTCTTTTCATATGGACATTACTTTAAATCATAATCACAGGAATAAAATAATGTATCTATCTACTTGAATTAAAAAAAACACTAAAAATAACCATAGTAGTGGATGGTAGTAGTACTTATGAGAAATATACACATCTGTTGTCTGATAAATTGTCACTTGTAACTTGCTACAAGAAGCTGATGGCACTGGAATGATAGCAAAATGATGCCAAAGTTAAAAATTGCAGTTAAATTAGTTACTGCGGGGTAGATTGTAGGCTTTTCAAACATAAAATAAAAGTTTAATGTGGCAGCCAAAGGTCATGCTATTTCATTTTGGTTTTGCTCTCTTGTCAATAAAAACTGTCAAGGTGGAAAAATCCAGTGGGAATCAGATTTAAAAAAATAGTGTACAAGAGTAAACAGGTAAAAGAAAGAACTGTCAAATATTTGTAGGCTGCAGATTTTTTTATACCCCCAATATGAATGGATGTATTAAAATGGAATTTTAATGTAATGGATGTATGAAAATTGAATTAAATGGCCTCCATTCCAAGTGTTTTGGCTTAAGGTGGATTATCTGGGAACATTATTAATAGAAATTATTAATTAATTACTATTATTAAGATAAATTAACATTAAATTAATATTGAAATTGTGCTTTCCAAAAGATGAAAAGCCTTTGTTGTCAGAAATAATAGGCATGTTTCTTTTTTATAATAGGAGTAAAGGAGTAAAGTAAAAATGCATGCTAGATGCTAGGAACTCGTTTTGTACTAAAAAGCAGTTAGACAATATGTAGTACAGGGGTGCAGTGTAGTAGTACAGGACATCATTTAAAGGAAGAATTCTAGAAGAAAAATGAGACAACATATAATCTAGTTTGAAAGTGAATAGTCTGGATTCAGAACAAGGGACTGAGTCATAAATTTCTAGTTTATAATTGAAGAAATAATTACCTTGAGTAATATGAGCAACAGGGATTTAAGAAGACTCCTGTTTAAGGATAGAAATATTTGATACTCATTATGCACACTACTGTAATAATACACTGTTTACACAATGAATTCACTGAGGATTGAAAAAAAGAAGAGAGAAATAAAATAATTCACTATTCAGAAAATACATGCAGGTATTTCTTTCCAACATGAGATGATTTCTCTTTTTATTAACTAAAAAGAGGATTCCATCGGGGTTTTTTAAGGAATGTGCAACCCACAACCAAATGTGGGAGTTTTAGCACATGCTAAAGGGTAAATATAAAATAAAGAGTATCAAAGAATCAGAGAGTCAGAGACTGTGTTCACACGACATATAAGTCTAGACTTACCTTACTACGGCAGCAGTACACAACAAATACTTTGTCACTGGTGGCAATTGTTTTAGTCCACAACAAAGGATCATAGAAGCATAAACTGTAGAATTACAAGAGAGCAGAAGTGTCATTTAGTCCAACCATGTAGTGATTGCATCAGTTTTCTTATGATTTGTTGCTACATTTATACATCGAACTGAAAATAAGTAGTGAGGCAGAAGTTGATGAGGTCCATAATTCTAGGTATTTTCATCTTAGTATAATGGACTAGGTTTGATATGTTGTCTAGTACTGCTGTCATCATATCAAGCACAAAGAATCAGGACTATTTATAAGGTTGCAGCATAGAAGATTTATTCAAGCCTATACACAAGAATGTTCAAACGAATATAAAGGTTTATTACAAGCTTATGTTCTCTATAAGAATTGGAACTACTAACAGTCAAAGCAAATTGGCAGTAGATAAGTCAATGGAATTCAAGGTGGGCTAGACTAAGATCTCTTGTGGGCACAAAGAGATTCAAGACTGTATTTGACCCCTCCCTCGTGTTCAGCCTCGCCATCTTCTACATTCAACACTAAATTGGTGCCAGATAAAGATCAACAGAATTCAGGAGTGAGTGGCTTTGGAGCGTTTGTGGGAACACAAGGACTCTAAACTGATGACTATTTAACTCTGTCCTCCAGTACTGGAATGTGGTATGGTTAGAGTTAATACTATAGACCAAGGGGATCTCTACTCCCTTTTACAATATGGGGGTGTGAAAAATTACTGATAAGACAGAAATGTTTTCCTAAAATGCATCCTTAAGACATTTTCACACATCTACCAATCTCGCTCTCTTATCTGGTACTGTAGTTTTGCACAAATACATGTGTATCCTCATTAGTTTTCTGTGGGACTAGGTTAGATGAGAAAGGGGATTCAGCTGACCATAAATAAAATAGAAAAATCAGCATTCCAGCAATCACTAACCCTGCTTCTTTCTTGATTGCATCTGGTTTCCAGAGAGAAAAAACAAGGTAGTGATTATTTGGACAGAGAGAGAGAGAGAGATGCTTGTTAAATTGCTCCTGAAGATAGTCACATTATCTTGCTACCTGATGTACAGAGAATTTTCAGGAGCTGCAAGGCAATATGGAATGAAACTCAATCAGGAGAGTGAGAAGAATCAAATCACTTCTTAATAAGTAGCTGTCTGACCAGGGAAAACTAGACCTCTTTGAGACTAAATCAATTCCCTTCTAAGCTAAATGAACAGCTTGAACAATTGAACATTTTTCCATGTTACAGTTTTCATGACTTGCTTCTCCTCTGCCCCCAACACTCATTGCTCATTGAAGCAGATCATGTCACTGGGGCTACAGAGATGAAAAGGACATTTAAGCCATGAAATCCAACCCTAGCTCACTGCAGGAATTTGAAGCTACCCCAATAGACAGCTGGATGTGTTCTAATATAAATAACTGGCACTTTGAAGTCAAAACTAGTCTTTTGACCAATATAATGTTTGTCTTTTTTTGACAAACTTTGCCTTTTAATTGGGGGGAAGAAGAAATGTACACAATGATTTCCTCCTTGACTGAATATTTTTAAGATAATGTTCTAGACTGGAGTGGGTAGACAGAACAACAAAATAACATGGTTTGAAGGGACCTTAGAGATCTTCTAGTCCAGCCCCCTGCTCAAGCAGGAAACTGTACCATTCCAGACAAATGGTTGTCCAATCTCTTCTTAAAAACATCCAGTGTTGGAGCACTCATAGCTTCTGAAGGCAAGTCATTTCACTGATCAATTGTTTCAACTGTCAGGAAATTTCTCCTTAATTCTAGGTTGGTTCTTTCCTTGATTAGTTTCCATCCATTGTTTCTTGTCCTGCCTTCAGGTACTTTGGAGCAGAGTTCCCCAACCTTTTCAGCTTTGCAGACTGGTGGTGGTGGGACAGGGGATACTTCTGCATGAGCAGCGGGAAAGCACACATACGCACACAGCTCCATTTGCACGAGCTGAGGTCATGCATACCAGTTGCGTGCACAAATGGAGCATGTACGCATGTGGTCGCCTACTGCTTGCAAACGTAGGGATCCGTGCGCACACACGCGCTCACCCGCCCCTTCCGCAGCCTGGTTCCGAATGGTTCAAGGCCCGGTAGTGGGCTGCGGCCTGAGGGGACCCCTGCTTTGGAGAATACGTTGAACCCTTCTTCTTTGTGGCAGCCCCTGGAAGACTGTCACCCCTAGTCCTTTTTTTCCCATTAAACTAGATATACCAAAATCCTGCAATCATTATTCATATGTTTTACTCTCCCAGTTCCCTAATCATCTTTGTTGCACTTTTCTGCACTCTTTCTAGAGTCTCAACATTTTTTTTATATCGTGCTGTCCAAAACTGGAGCAATATTCCAAGTGTGGCCTTACCAAGGCATTATATAGTGGTACTTACACCTCAGGTGATCTTAATTCTATCCCTCTGTTAATGCAAAATAGGACTGCAATGGCTTTTTTGGCAGCTGCAGCACGCTGCTGGCTCACATTTAAGTGATTGTCCATTAGGACTCCCAGATCCCTCTCACAATTACTACTATTGAGGCAGGTACCTCCTATTCTATACCTGTGCATTTGGTTTTACTTGCCTAAATGCAGAACATTACCTTTCTCACCACCTTTCTTACCTTGCTTGACCCCTTTCTTTGAAATCCCTTTACTCTCTTCTCAGTATCACTGTTGAAAATAATGGCACAATGTTTTACCAGGTTGAGCCAGCTAGCACTTTAAATGTATAGTGGCATACTTTGAAAACATTTTTGAAAATAGAACTCTCCTCCCCCCCACACACATACACACACACACCTCTTCCCAGCACTTTCCCCTAAAACCAGGAAAAATGGGTCAATTATTTTGCATCATTTCCAGGTCCATTGTTGCTTTTAGGCTCATCCCAAAAGGTCAGTGTGGCTTCTAGTCACCAAAAAAAAAAATGCACTTGACAAGCTAGAGAAAACAAAGAAAGAAATAGGATCTGTTCACATGAAACATTTCACCAGGTCAAAGGAGAAAGTTATGTTCCCATTTTTCTTTTCTGCCTCTTGCAACTACTATACATGAGAAAATAGATGGATTAGAAGTCCCAACTCTGTCCAGACAGATAAGAATTTGGATTAGATCATGGATTGCTTTATTTTTTAACTGGAGAAGGCAAGGAACTGACAGCTTTCCAGTCTTCTTTGATGCAATTAGATGGACTTTTAAAAAGGCTGCTCCTGACCTAGGCCCAGGTTGCCTAGGCATATGCAACCTTCAATAAAGTCCTTTATTATTCTGCTATCCCACAACAAATGGCCCTGCAAAGGCCAGTAAAGCTCCACCCCAAACTTTCCCAAAGGAGCCACCCACAGTCGGTGCAACAGACTCCCAAAAAAGCCAATAGTCACCAGAGCTGATTCACAAGGCAAGAAAGAAGTCCGTAGCCCAAAACCAAGGTGCAAACAAAGCAAGGTCCATAAATCATAAACAAGGTTCAAAGTCCATAAGACAAGATCCGTAGTCCACAAGCAAGATTTAGAATCACAAGGCAGAAACACAATCCAAAGCAGAGTTTGCAAAGGCTGGGGAAGTGCATGCCAAAGCAAAACAAATGTTCCCAACGAAGACACTCTCCTCTGGCCTCTGATTGAATCAGCTCTAGCCAGTTGTTCCTCATGAGGAGGGGTGGGGTGACCTTCTCGCCAGCAGCCTCACAAACCTCCTTTGAGCTTCCCTCCACTCCACCCTCTGGGCCCTTAGATCAAATGGGTGAGGCAGCTGTTCCTCAACAGAGGGAATATGCTGCCTCTCATCCGCACTGCCTGTCTGCAGCTGATCCTCCCGTTTGTGAGGGCAGGCACCTCCCCCTGTGCTGGAGCTGGGGACTAGGACAACATCTTCCTCAGCCCCTGGAGTCTCCAGACATTCCAGGGGAAATGTACCATCCCCGTCAACTGGTCCCTATTCCAACGCCTTCTCCTCCTCTGAACCGGAATTCAATGTAGCCATGACAGTGCCCCTTTGACTAGAAAATACACTGCTGCTGCCCACAGGTACCTTGGGGTATATTTACTTAGCCAAAGAAGCAGTGTAATAAATTTATCTTAGCATTAGTTTGGAAAATAGAAACTCTAAAGCAGTCGTGATGCCCTCTCCCTTTTTAGCCAGAAAAAGCAGCAGCTGCAGTTGCCTTTAATCTGCCAGGCAAATCTCAAAATAAAGATACAAAGATAAAACATAATCTTCTCAAGAGAAATCTTTTATCACATTGCAACACCACAACCAGAACCTCTCCTAAAAAAAAAATCACATCTAGAAGATCTACATATGTAAGATGTTTGAGCCCCACAAGGCAAAGTGCGATCTTTCTCTCCAGACTTCCTGTCCTGTGGACATGGGAAGTCCGGAGAGAAAGATTGTTCTTTGCCTTGCCTTGTCACAAATGTACACATCTAAAGTACCTCACATCAAAGCCTATCACTACATGATCAAAGTCCATATTACTACAAGTACTTCTATTCTTAGCTTTCTTAGGCAGGACCAGACGCAATGGATGGAAATTAATCAAGAAGAGAAGCAACCTAGAAACAAGAAGAAATTTCCTGACAATTAGAACAATTAATCAGTGGAACAATTTGCCTTCAGAAGTTTGTAAGAAGAGATTGGACAACCATTTGTCTGGAATGGTATAGGGGTTCCAAACTCTTTAGCCTACCTTCGATCGTTATACTCCATGTTATGCAGTAGAATGAACTACCCTCTTCTTCAAGCAGCTGCCCAGTGTGTTTATTTACCTGGTCACAATTGGACCAAACGAAATTCTTCTAATAATTGTTATCTTGTTGTTGACCAAGAAACTGAAGGTTCTCTTTGGCTGTTGTAGCACAGACACATGCTAGCAATTAGTATTTCAACTATATCTATAACTATAATTTTTATCACCTTTGATGGACTTCTGATAAAGCAAATAAATATTGGGCCCAGATTGATGTTATAGTGCAGAAGATTCTTAAAACTAACATAAAATTAAAATCTGAAAATTTTCTTTTAGGATTACTAAAAAGATTTGTTATCAATGCTTCCCTGCAGGAGGGATGATGCCCCAGCCTTTTAAGGAGACTGTATTCTGCCCTCTTTTTAAGAGAGGATTCCACTCTATTGGATAATTTTTGTCCTGTCTAATCTTCCCTTCTTGGGGAACATTGTTGAAAAGGTGGTTGCACTGCAGCTCCAAAGTTCCTGAATGAAATAGATTATCTTGACCCTTCCATGTGAGAGTCAGGTGTGGATATGGCTCAGAAATGGCATTGGTTGCTCTTTTTGATGATCTATGATAGGAGGGGGATAGGGGTGCATGTGTCCATCCACATTATCAGCAGTTTGATACTATCAACCACAGTATCCTTCTGGAGCAGCTTTGGGGATTGGATTGGAGGCAGTGGTGACCTAGTTCACTTCCTTCTTCTCTGGCCGATTTCAGTCAGTGTTGATAATAAGCAAGAGGTCCAGCCCTTGCTCCCTGCTTTGTGGGAATCTTACAGGGTTCAGCACTTTCTCCACTTCTGTTTAACATCTACATGAAGCCACTGGGTGAGATCTTCTACCATAGATTGAGATATCAATATACTTATGAACACCCAGCTATATGTCTCAGTCTATGGTGAATTAAGCAACGCCACGACCTCTCTTCACAGTGCCTGGAGGCTGTTAAGGATTAGCTAGAGAGCAAGAGGCTGAAACTGAAACTTGGTAAGATGGAATGGCTCTAGGTTTGGAGCTCTTTGGTCCATGGAGGATTGCACTGTCCCAAAGAGACCCAGTGTGTAATCTGGGAGCATGTGGCAGTCATTGTTGTAGTTTGTCGGCTGCTAGCTCAGCTGGCAGCCGAGTCAAAGGAGGAGGAGGAGGGGAAGGGGGAACCTGGGTTAACATCAGAGCCTTTGGAAAGCTCCGATGTGCAGAAAGACTCAAAGCCAGAGCTGGGGCCATCTGTCCACGCTCAGGCGGAGAGGCAGTTGTTTTCAGGGCCTGAGCTAAGTGAAGAGGAACAGATGGGGCCCGTCCCAGATGCACGTATGCGCAGAAAGGAGAGCAACGGAGGGTTATGGACTGGCTCTTAGAGAAAAGAAGACATTATTAGCCAGCCCCTCCCTGGCAGGAACATAAATAAGAGAGGTTTGGAAAGGCTGGTTGTCACAGACAACCGTTCCTTTTACTGGATACTTCAATCAGTCAGATTTCTTTGCCAAGACCCAGGTTTCCCAGTATTTGTTTGTGTTTGAAGTGCTAATTGAGTCTCCCTGCTGGGAACTAATACCAGTGTGAGCTGTGACTATTACTTTTTTCAGTTAAAGACTTGTTTAACTAGAGTTCTCCCGTGAACATAGTTTGTTCCTGACTTGTTAATAAAAGGGGTTTCTACTCACGATTAAGCAGTTGATCATTACTCGTGAAGGCTGGATCAGAACAGTCATGGCCGGAAGGGCCTTTGCAAACTGCAGATTGTGTGTCAATTACACCCTTTCTTGGACCAACAATCCCTGTTCACAATCATCCATGCCTATTCACCTCCCACCTTGATAACTGCAATGTGCTCTATATGGTGCTACCCTTGAAAAGTATCTGGAAACTTCAATTGGTTCTAAAGGTAACAAGTCTAGATTTGCATGTCACCTTTCTTGTGGGATATGCATTGACTGCCGATTTTCTTCTTGGTCCCATTCAAAGTGCTGGTTATTACCTTTAAAGCCCTACATAGCTTGGGGCCAGGTTTTTTGAAGGGTGTCATTTTCCAATTATATCTGGCCAACCCACCAGAGCAGGAGGCAGGACTTTTATGGGTCCTCTCTCTTAAGGAAGTCTATCTGGTGGGACCAAAAAGGGCCTTCTCTGTAGTGGTTCCCTCCCAGTGGAACATCATCCCTGAGGAAATAAGATTGGCCCCACTTTGTCACCCTTTCGAAAGGCCCCAAAGACATGCCAATGGTCCTGGGAACTCCAAATAACAAAGCCAATCAAGAGATTTGTTTGACTGTTGTTATCTGAGGGGAGGAGTATTGGTTTTTGTATTGCGGTTTTAATTCTGCAAGCCACCCAAGTGTCACTATGGGTTGGGAGGCCATATAAATTTTCTAAATAAATAAATAAAATCTTCAACAATGCCCTTATTGCTTTATGGGGAAAAATAATCCCATTACATGACCTAGAATATATTATGCAAATTTAAAAACTTTTGATTCATCATGTTTTAAAATTGTTCTTATACACATGTTGAAGGGCAACATTAAGTTTAAAGAGAAAGCAAGGAACAGAACCAGAATCTCATCTACGAATCTCTCTGTTATATTTCTTACTGCAACTGCAGTAAGGAAAACCAATGCCAGAAGTTTTAACTCTTACAGAAGTATTAATATCAGTCAAAATATAAGACACCACTTATATTGATTAAAACATTTATTTCAAAAGATATATTTGTACCTCTAAATATCAAATATAAATTTCCCTATTATTTGTCTACAAGACATACTTGATCAAACAATATGATCTGATTAATTTTGGAAAATTTATGATTCAGGGTAGTGATTCAAGAACAGTATGTACAGAATTTTAAAAAAGCAATGCAATTCTGAAAGTAGTTACTACAATGAAACATTTTAATATGTTTAATTTACATTTTTTGATATATTAACATCTGGCTACCTACTATACCTATAAGGTAAAATAATATAATGCAATTAATTTTTTGCAAAGCCCTGAGACATACATCTATCTATTGATTCAAAATGAGAGAATCAAAGTCAGTGTAGAAGAATCCTACTCCAATCAAACATCAGTTCAGTTTTCTGTCATTAGCCAAATGTCTTTGTGATTATCATAAACTAGGGATATGTGACTTCTATCAATTTGAGGATCACACCACACTTAATGTGGTGTATTGACCACTCTCCAGTCAGAATAGATGGATTTCATACTGTTTCAGAGTTTTTAAATGGTGAAGTAGTTTGCCTTTTAGAAACAAAAGAACTGAAATCTTTGGAACCAATGAGTCACAAAAATCAGTTTTGAGCTCCTGTCATAAGCAAATATGTATACAACAACTTTTAAAACAACCAGTATTTCAAATCATACTGCCTCTTGAAATTCATATTCCTTTTCAATTCCTCTTGAGCATCATAGAATATTAGAATATAACAGGTAGTCCTAATTTATTTGATCCTTAGAATGTTTTTTACAAATGACAAAAAATATGGCATGTAATCAGCATCATTTTGATCAAATGCAATTCATTTTTAGACTCTAATTGAATCTCTGTCATACTATTGCTTATTTATTCTAACTGAATTCTTTTGATATTTTTGTTACAAGCATGTATAATTTTATGTAATCAGGAAGTATTAATTTGAAAGAATTAATTAATTTGAAAAAGAATGAACACAAGGCCAGCATTATTTTTCTAAATCTTCATAAATTATTGCTGTGACCAATGAAATCACCATATAGACAATGTTTGTTTATAAATCATTTTGAAGTGTTTCACGAAAACAATTTAACAATGTTAAAAACTTTTAAAAACTTAACACAATTCCCCACTTTAAAAGGTTTAAATTATTAGAAACGTTAATACATTTAATTAACTATACCTACTAAAAATAACCATAATTACATAAAAAGAAAAAGCTAAAATATAAATGACTATTAGTAATTTTTAGTATTCTTAAGAATACCTATATTCTATATCATAAACCACAGCAAAAATGTTTGCTCGTTATATGTTATTCTTAATATTTGCTTTACCCTGATGCGAAGTCAAGGTAATCCAATAAACAATACAGTACACTGAACAGAAATTACTTTTGGGTAGAAATATGAAGGACTGTAACTGTCACTTTTGTTCTTGATTTCTTAAGTTGCTGAATGGAGTAATTCAAACTGTTACAGAATGCTTGGTATAAAATATTCTCATCTGTGAAGAAGAATTGTTATTAACCCACTATATAATAGTGAACAAAATATTCTTGTTTCATAGAAACAACAAACATTTGCCTCCACTGGACAAATGGTCTATTTACAGTTACATGGGGGCTGCCTAACTGACAGCGAGTATGGGTCATTTTACTCATGGAGCTTAATAGACTGATGATCTCTGCTGACTTGTCTTTCCTTTTAAGATTCGTCTTATCTGAGAAAGAGGAAATAGAAGGGGAAAAGCCCAATTATTCAACAGCAATTATCACAAAATTATTTAAACCTGACTGTATGCAGTATGCAGTGCATTTATAACTACAATAATTAGCAACATAAATTCTGATCCCATTTGATATTATAACCGGAGGACTAACTGCAAAATCATAAGCACAATCATGGTTTCACTTAGCAATGTCTTAGTTTCATGACCTAGATGCCAGTCCCAATTGTGGTTGCTAAACAAGGACCACCCTGTATTGTATTAACTTGAAGATAACATCAACAGACTGTTTATTGAATTGCACACTGAATGGCTTTTGTAAGACATCAGATCTTAATTCCCAAGAGAACTCTTCATGAAGAATAGAAAAGGTTGACGTATATATGTCACTATAATGTATACTTTTCATGTGCATGATGACGACCATCTATTTCCTTTTTTTAAGTTACTGAAACTAAAATAATGCAGCTCATTGATTTATACATGCTCTGTAATTTGAAAAAACTTTCCCCCATAGATGCAAACTAGCCATTTAATGAAATAAACAAAAGAACTTCTATAATTATAAAGGACACTCTAAAAGAAACATACGTTTGCAAAGCACCTTAGATTTCAAGACTTGAAAAACAATGTTTCTATTTTTATAAAAAAAATATTAATAAACTTAACATAAGGGATGTCTCCCTACTTTTGTAGTTTCATTTCGTTCCAGAAGAAAGCAAAATAAGTCATCAAAGAAAGCAACATTTTCAACCCGGTTTATTACAAAGATATATATATTTTTTTTAAATCTAGGTATACATCTCTTCATTCTATAACAGGACTAGAATATCATAGGCAGAAAGAAAAAAGCATGAAGCATGAAATTTACTTCACACAAAAACAAGATTTCAGATATCTTTTATCTCTTACCTCAACTCCAACAGGGCTATCAGGAACCAAATGAACTGGCTGCTCATTTTCCAAATTCCTGGCACTTGGATCAGCACCTTTGCGCATCAACAAACGAACTGCATCCAGCTGAGTCATTCGATGCTGCAAACTAGCAGCTACATGGAGTGCAGTATTGCCATTGTAAGCCTAGTTACAAGAGAGAAAAATCATTGTTTAAAAGGAGATAAGAAGCAGATGGATTATTTCTGCAAATAGGAATACCCTAAAAGAGACACATGGTTTGTTATTTATATACCTTGGCATTGATAAAAGACAGACAATTTGGGAGCTCTAAAAACAGTCGAAGGAGTTCCACATTTGCTTCTTCAGCTGCTAGGTGAAGGGCAGAACGGCCACTTTTACGGTCCTGTCCATACACACAAAAAAATGTCCAAATATTACATACTGCACATTTAGTCACTGTAAAATTAAGAACATATACGATTAGTCGCTGTAAATGAAAACATAAAATACACTTTGAGGAACAGTTTCTTGGTTTTCTTAAATAGTGGCATTATCTTTGAAACGTTACAGACTGAAGATGAGCCTAATGATTAAACTAGATGAGCCCTGATGGCGCAGGGGTTAGAATGCTGTATTGCAGGCTAATTCTGCTCACTGCCAGGAGTTGGATCCTGACCGGCCCAAGGTTGACTCAGCCTCCCATTCTTCCAAGGTCAGTAAAATGAGGACCCAAGATTATTGGGGGCAATATGCTAATTCTGTAAACCTCTTAGAGTGTTCTATAAAGCACTGTGAAGCAGTATATAAATCTAAGTGCTATTGTCTAAGTGCTAGATAAGAAATTATATTCTTAAGTTAAGGAGTTAGGAAGGTTTTTTTCTGATCATTCATTATTTGTTTCAGAAATAGAGACAAATATTTATATGTATAATGTGATACCTACAATATTAGCCAACCATTAATTCACTCATGTGCTTTGCTTATTATTCAGTATTGCTCCATTACAATAGTAATCTGATTTATGTATACTAATTAAAGTGAGAGTTTTTTTCTTTTTACATGCTAATGCGCTAGAGGAGAAAAAGCAAACTGGAATTTAAAAATTGGTGTATTTATTTCAATAATGTAAAAATATAAACTATCCTTTAAGCTTAATACTGGTCATTTTATGTGCAACAATATACATTTAAAAACCTACAGAATATCTACCCAGGAACATAAAAGATCATACTGAACTCTCAAGTATAGAGAGTTAAGTTAATATTCTTTGCCTATGAATATATCACATGGCACATTTTTTTCAACTTTTATATCTTCAAACAGATGCAAAACAATAGTATGTGAATCATTTCTCAAGTAAACATCTAAGTCTGTTCTAATGTTTCCTTATGTGACTTACTCTGGCTTCAACAGAGGCCCCCATCTGAATTAGGTATTTGATTGTATCTGCCAGCTTCTTGCTTTTCAACCTTAATTCCTGGACTTCAGGAGTATGAGGTGACTGCTGCCCCTGTAGTTCATGTACTACGGCATTATGAACCACTACTGCACAGTGCAACGCTGTCAAACCTTAATATGAAACATATCAGTTAGCAAAACAAAACCCCAAGTCACCTTTTTCTGATCAATAATGTATTAAAAAATAGTCATTCTAATAGAATATCTAGATTTTTTTTCATTTTATTTGCAATGCATAACTTTAAAGGAATTTTAATCTATGCTCTAGATAGTGACATGCAACTTGGATACTCTCCAGATATGTAAACTTCAATTCCCAAAATACAGGCCTCTTCTACAGTTATTATTTAACCAGCTTATCTAAGTTAATGTAGCATTATCAACCTAGCATTATTAAGCTCAATTAATTAACAATGCATTAGACAAGGACCCTTGGTAGAAGAGATTTAGTGTGGGATTATATTTGAAGCCATTTCTATAATTTATTTTATTTAAAAGTGGAATGTCATTAGGAGTAAACATGTGTGTTATACAACATGCCAAGTGCAAGTCCTGAGCATCAGCACTGAAATCTGAACATTTTTAATTGGGTAGTTTACCCACTTAACACAAAATGTAGGAGTATTAGTTGCTCACCCTCATAATTCGTTCCCTCCAAATCAACATACTGATTGCTTGCAATGGCTCCTTTCTGGATTGCCTGAAAATGAAATGAGAATCTACATTTAACTATATGCAACAGTAACTGAAATCTGAAAGCATGAGATCAAATTTATATAATTCGGAAAAGTTTATGCCATTAGAAATATGTCAGTATTTGTATAACAATTTGTTAAAAAAAGAGCACTTTCAAACTAGACAGTTTCTGTTTGTGGTCCATTGTTCTTCAGAATTACAATTCACAGGTACAAAAAACCTGACCATCACTTGAAACAAACAATTATAAAATAACCAAATGTCTCCTCAGAATTTCAGAGATAATTGCTGCAATGTTCTTGTTTGCTGGTTTTTTATTGTATGTAGCGGAAGGAAGTATGAAATGGCGAACAGAATTACTTTATAGGAGCCACACTGCATTATCATTCAGTCTGACTGACTAAATGATAATGCAATGTGGCTCCCATAAATTAATTCTGTTCTCCATTTCCTTTTGCAGGCAAGGAAGAAAATGCAAAATTTATCTTGTGTTTAAAATGGGGCTGGGAAAGTTATACATCGTATTATAACACATTACAGACTTCCAGCTCCTGAGCAATTAGAGTCAAACTGGGCAGTAAAGTTCAGTTAAAACTATACTTCTAAATAATGTAAATGACCTTAATGGAAAGTATACTATATTGAATCCTTAATGTATAATTATAGGTGTTGAGATGTATTATTACACATGCTAATAAAGAGAAAAGAGTAAATACAATGATTCAACTTATAATTCAGATGTCCCACCTGAAGGACTTGTGCATGACCCTTCTCAGCACACACATGCAGTGGAGTTCTACCCCAACAATCTGTAGTATTCACTTGTGCCCCAAGACTAACCAGATCCTGGACAATAAGGTGTTGATTTGCAGCCACAGCTACTTGCAGGGCACTCTAGAATAACAAAAAGCAGATGTATTAGACACTGTAATCTTAACAAAGAATGGCAATTAAGAACACAAACGACATAAAAGCCATTTCAATGAAGTAAAACCATTTCAGAGAACACCTCCTTAATGAAATCAACTTGGTCTGTACAGTTTAGCAAATAATTCTGTTAATATAGATTGCACTGTAAGTTTCCAATTTAACATTAAAAGGCAATCTATATAAGGTTTTGATAAGAAAATAGAGGAAATAATCATGGGCATAAGGTGGGAATTTGCTATGTTAAGAGAATCACCTGGCCATTGTGTTCTTTAATATCCAGCATATGCAGGGCTGCCATCTTTCTTGCCAGCACATAGGAAACTGCCCGTCGTCCCTGGGCAACTGCAATGTGGAGAAATCTGTGGGGAGGAGGGGGGGAGAATAGAAATTAACACAATAAGATGTTTTAAAAATATGCTGCACTCTAAAAAGCCATTGAGAAAAGCCCTAGGGAACTTGCTGATGGGTAGCATTATCATCCAATGGATTATTTCTTTTTATCATTTTTAGGTATGGTGCCAGGAACCTTGGAGGTCTTCTAGTCCAACCCCCTTGATCCTATATCATTTCAGACAAATGGTTGTCCAATCCCTTCTTAAAAACCTCCAGTGAGGGAGGACCCACAACTTCTGAAGGCAAGCTGTTCCACTGTCTATCAGGAAATTACTTATTTCTAAGTTGGTTCTCTCTCTTTGCTTCTTGTGCTACTTTCATGTGCTTTACAGAAAAGGTTGACCCCCTTTTTCGTGTGGCAGCCCCTTAGATATTGGTGCACTATCACTACCATGTCACCCCTAGTCCTTCCTTTCATTAACCTAAACATACCCAATTCCTGCAACTGTTCTTCATGTTTTAGCCTCCAGTCTCCTTAATCATCCTTGTTGCTCTTCTCTGCAGATGTCAGTACCATTAATGTACTACAGAGCTTTTTGTTCACTCAAATGAATGGCAGCCTAAAGGCATCTAAAAAAATAATGCTGATTCACCATTCCCACTTCTGCAGTAAGTAATATTTGGACAATACTCACGTGTCACCATCAGAATCTTTAGCAAGAATCTGGTCTTGAGAGATGTTGGCCATTTTTTTTTCTTCCTGTTCCACTTGCCACTGGAAAAATGATTTGCCCAACTGAGTTGTGCTGCCTGTACTGCCCTGAAGTTGCAGAGATATATCTGAAGAGGACAGTGATAAACCATGTTCCTCAAGACCCCTGGACGTGTTATCTGAGACTTGGCTGAAATGCTGAGAGCAGCTGCTGACTTCAGTTTGCTGGAGGCCACTAGGAATTGCTTGAGGGAATGGAGCAGGGATGTTGTCTGATCCTTCCGAGTCATTTAAAAGAGAAGCAAAACTTTCTGTGGTACAATATGGCAGTTCTTGGCTGTCAAAAATATTTTGTTGATATTCAGAAGAATGGCTGCCTGCAGAGTGAGGCCTGTATTCCAGCAATGGAATACAATGCTGGGACATATCCTGCTGTTGTTGTGTAGGAGAAAACTGATAATTCTGGGACAGTTCCAGCATTGGAGAAGAGCTGCTTGTTTGGAAAGCTTGGTACTTTTGAACAGGTGAAAAAGCTGGTGCCCCAGTCATCTCTTGATATTGGTGTTCCCCTGGAGAGTTGGGATTGACCATGCTGTGAAGCCAGCTAACTTGTACAGTGTTCAAAGACACTGGACTGGATTCATTCTTAATATTGATAATATTCTGCAGCATATCACAGCAGCTGTCTTGCTTAGGCTCATTATTATGGGGATCTTCCATATTATTATCCATGGAAGTTGGTGTCTGTGGAGGTGTCTGAAAGATAAGGGGTATAGATTTTAAACCAGTCTAATTGCATCTTGCCTTAGAAGGCAGTTGGAAGCTGTATAGTAACGTGAGAATGAGTATAAAAAACTCCATTAAAAATACTTACCAAGAGGTGAGATTGCAAAGTAGCTGTTCGTTTGTAATATACTCCATCAGAAAGACAGTCTGGAGCTTTTCTTTTCCGATTATAAGTCAATATATTTTTTAGTTCTACTGAAAAATAAGCAGAATTCATAAGTCTATGACACAGCCCATTTTTCTAATACTCAAAGACAAACTGAAGGAACAAATGAGAGAAAAACTGTACCTGTATATGGATCATGTTTCATCAATGTTCCTTGTGCCTATTTTAAAAAAATGAAAATATTTTTATATAATGTACTCTACCACGAGAATATTTACAGAAATATTAGTATAATTATGAACTTTTAATATTTTTTCAGAAAAAGCAAAACTTTTAATTATAGCTTTTCCAATAATGATATTCCTCTACCTTCAAACATTTTTGTCATTCTATTTATTTCAACCAAAAGAGATTAAAACTTCTGAATATCAAAAAAGGGTAAAAATGTAAACTAAGAGTCCATGCATTTCAGTGTTATATAAAAGCATAAACAGGAGAACTAGGTTAGAAAGTTTGCATTTGCAGATCAGATATTTTACAAAACATTCATAATAATCACTCGGTTACATACTTAATTTTTCAGATCCTTGTTAATTTCATTTAATGAACTGAAAACTTATCAATATAAAATTGAGGTGTGTAAACAATGAATGTAATTAAACTGTCTCTATTTAAACCTATAGCTACCACTTTTTAAATTAATGGAAGGATAATAAATGAATATAATTAAATATTTTGCACAATTCACCAATTCTAAAACTTGAAGCAGTGCCCAATATGGTGCATCTGTAGAATTAATAATACAAAGAAAATGCTTTGGATAACAGAGCTCCCTGGAGGCTGAAAACGTTTTGTTCTAGAAGGCTAAGACACGGCTAAGAAGATACTTGTTACTTCCTTTTAACTCTATTGTTATATTGTTCAAATTTCTGGTCTTTCTATGGACAAAAGAGCAGATCTATGCAGAAAAAAGAAAACTTTGAATAGGAAATTCCAAAACATCCTAATAAAGTTTGAAATATTCAATGCCACAAAATGCTGAACAATTGTAGGGAAGAATAGAAAGAGCTGAGAGAAGAATCTGTTTGGAACCTGGTGTAAGATTATTGTGCCACCTGTTCTAAACTAAATTAAAACTAAGTCATTTCCCACGTTTAGGCAAAATAAGGAATGGGTGATATTTACCAACATTAAAAAATACCAATAAAAAATATTGAATTAGACTGAAATCTGCTCACTAGACTGAAATCTGCTCACTAGAACTTTCAGATAAAGTGACATGAGCAAATGCATGCTTTGTATTTTCCCATTTTAAAAAATGGTCCATTTTTGGGTATAATTCGCAATTCTCATTCACTGACAAAGTATTTTTAAAAAAAGTTTTAAAAAATTAAAAAAAATGTTTCTTAAAGGCCACACAATTATATTTCACTATAATAAAGATGTTAATTATCTTCTATACAAAATTGCTGCAAATGTTGTATTCACAAATAAAATACTTGTTTTGATTCTGAACAGCACTTATGAAAACATACAACACAGACCTTTAATTCCTCAGTTCCATAATCTGTGGACATCTGCTTGCTATTTCTAAGATGCAACAACAATTCTTTCACAGAATTTTTTACACGAACACCTTGGAAAGGTCCTCTTTGTTGCTTTCCTCCCCCCATATGTTGCTCAGCTGTTAAGACACAAAATTAAAATAAAAGCATGACACAGACGATTTAAAAGAAAAGTAGATTTCATATAAATTTATTTTAATTAAATTAATTACTTGGTTAATATTTCAATTAGATTTTTCCCCTTAAAATGCATCAATTATCTTTCTCCCAAATCCAGGTATTCTAAAATTTTGGGTTGCGATTATCAAAGGTTTCATGAGCAACTTTAGACAATCCATTTTTTTCCTCAAAGTTTTTCAGGCTTCTGTAGGCAAGGCAGGAATGTCAAAATTCACACCACTTTGCCTGGGAAAGCTTTCAGTGGGCTTATACAAGCCACACAGGGAGAAAAGCCTGGAGCAAGTTTTGAGAGTTTAGCCATGGTCATGGGGATGTTATACAAAATCATTTATAATTTTAGGGATTAATAGTATTGCAAAGATGGAAAAATCAGAAAGCCATGAGTTTTAGTTCTGCCTTAAGCAAAAAGCTAGCAAGGTGATCTTGGGCCAGTCCCTTTTTCTCAGCCCTAGTAAGAAAGCAATAGTAAACCACTTTTGAAAAACCTTGCATGAAAATGGCAAGAACTTAATCAGGCAGTCTCCAAGAAAAAGACACATTGAATAGAAAGGAAAAAAAAAGATGGAGAACTCCTACCTAATATTTTAATAAGAATGGGAATTCCTATTCAAAACCATTAAGCATTAAAATGACTTTGAATAAATAATGTTCAATGTTACTTGCATAAGTCCCCTCCATAGTTAAACCGCTTGTCAAAAATATAATCTTCCATAAGATTAGCTGCAAATATTTTATTCTCCCTCTTAATGTCATCAACCCGTTAAACACAATGTATTTTGAAGTATAAAAAACAGAAGTGAAAAGAGGAACAATAATGCACATCAACCCAAGAGAGAAGTGATCTAATTTTAAAAAGTACAAATCAGATTTTCTACATAATCTACCTATTTAATTTTTTAAAAAACTAAATTCCCAGAGATTTGAAATTTCTGGACAGGAAAAGCAACCCCGACTTAAGAATAATTTCCCCTTTAGAAGTTTTTATAGAATTTCCCCATCCCATCAAAAGAAAACCAGAAGTATCTGAACACATCTTTAAGGATTCAGTTCCAGAACAGAAAGAAGAAAAAGCAAGAATCAAAGCAGATGAAATACTTCAGTCAATAAGATTTCACAAAGCAAACTTCATAAAAATATAAGGTAATATGAAATATAATAGCAAACGACAATGGCAGCAGCATAAATGTATAAAAGTTAATTGGTGAAGGAATTCAAAATAATACATCTTTGTAAAGATATACCAGGTACACTAGCTTTAATAAACTCTTGTACAAAAGGTTAAAAATCATGGCATTGAAAGTCTACAAAATTTCACTATTTCCTAAATATTTTAAAGGAATAGCTGAGAAGGAAAGCTTTGGCCAAAACACTGTAGAATCAGATTTCATTTGTCATTGTACAAATTAACCATAAATGTTTTCAGTTGCATACTACAATTTATATCATGAGCATAAAAATTAGAAGTAACATCAGCAACAGAATATCCTAATTTGAAGTTTTAGTCTTGAAGTAGGAAAGCTAGCATTGTTTAAATAGCTGTCTATGTCTCTCTATATATTTGGCACATAGCTTTAGCCATATTGGGATCCATGGAACAGAGATAAAAGTGAAATGTTTCCACTGAAATTTTATCAAGTTAAAACAAAGCTTTCACTTTTCACAAAGTGACTTGTATCCCAAGGTCAGAATATTCTTTATTTTTTTTTCTAACTGTGTTAATTGTATGAAATTTATAGTCTCTCTTTCATTGTAAAATGCCAATCAACTTTTTTTAAAAAAAGCATATCATCTTATTTGCTTGCTTCTTATGCCTTCAACAGTAAAAAATTATCAACATATGTTGAAATTAATATAGGTAAGAATATTGCAAACTATTTTCAGCAAACATAAATCAATGAACAATTTACAGAAAATTAATTCACTGCAGGGCATTGTACTCAATAAGTTGTTTTCCATTTTCAATGTAATGATATATTGAGATGCTATCCAATACCAGGTAATGTATATCTGAAATTGCTGGTAAATTTAAATCCACAAGTTTAGCTCAATATCAACACTTTTTTATTTTCTCTTTACAACAGACACCTTCTGCCAACTCTTACAGCCGCCATGAATGTCATACAGCTGGGGAAGTAGACAGTCAATTCCGTAACTTTAAAAAGACCTTTCACAAATGGTTCAGTGAAAAAAGTCAAGCAATTTTAGAGACTAAAGTTAGTTTTGGAATGCACTTACCACACAGGGAATCCAAAGCATTTATTGTGTATAGCATTATCTATTACACAACTACTTTAAGTATTTTAATACTTAAAAATTAACTCTGGCACATTATTCAATTATTTAATCTATGTTTTCTAACATGTTCATACCCAGTGAAATATATGATCTGACTTATAGTTTTAGAGACCTGTAGGCAAAATGTTATGCAAAGCAGCCTTACTCCCCTGAAATATAGGTAGCTGTGCCATGGACAGGAGAAACAGGAACTTTTAGATGGGCAGCTGCACAGATGTTGATGGGCAATATCAGAAAACCAAGACATCCTTCATTCTGGACATCCCACTAAATAGCTTATCCAGGGCCACTCTTTTAAATAGCTTATAAAAGAAGCTTGTACCATGATAATCAAGGACATTAACACATATTTTCCGCCGGAAGTACGAACCTGGACCGACATACCGATTAACCCCAAATTCTTCATTCTTGGAGCTCATTCAGATTACCAGAACAAGCGTTTGGCATATATATATATATATATATGGATGCAAACGTGTGCACACACCACGACAAAGGTGGCAGAACATTATATAAACGGCCTTCCCTAACCCGTTAAATGCATTGCACTACAACTCCCATGACCCCCAATGCCATTAGGAGTATAGTCCAACATAACTGAAAGGCCACCAAGATTTCTCGAGAGCCGTCCATCTTTCAACCAGACCGAAAAACTTATGAGGACGAGCCTAGCCGGTGCAGCGGGCATCACTTTGGGGGGAACCGGAGTAAACTCCTTCCGCCCAAAACGTATTTCAGAAGCTACACCGAATGGCCCGCCGGGTGTGTCTGTACCTTCTGCAGTCGGGCGCGCGGCATTCCGGGAATAGCGCCTCTTCCTCAAATAGTTGCTGCCGGTGGCGCCATTGGCCGAGGGCTCCGAGTCAGAGTCGGGGGATCCCGGAGCGGAGGGAGTGGGCGAGCAGCTGCCCTCGCTGGAGCGAGGGGAGGCTCCGTAAAAAAAAGCCAAATTGAACGGGCTGTTCAAGGAGCCGGAATCGCCATCTAACCGCACGTCCCGGTTATTATCCACAATCATGGCCGGGGTCGCGCGGGAGAAGAAGAAGAAGGAGACAGAAACTGACGCGAGCGGCTGAACCCAAAGCCAACGCCTTGGCCTCCGCAGACCGAGTGAAACGTCAAGGAGGCGGAGGCGGGCGCGGCAGCTCTTATAGCGGCCTGCGAAGTGGAGGCGCAGGGGGAGGGGAGGAGAGGAAGGCAGGGCCAAGCTCTCTGACCGCCTGAGGGACAAATTGGGCGCGGCTGCGTGGAGAAGCGGCAGTTCCAGTAAATGTGTTGCGTAGGTTTTGTCAACAGCGTTTGGTTCTCTCGTGACTCGCGACCCGGTAACTTAGGAAACCTGGGATGAGCTTAGCCCGAAGCGGAGTCCCCGAGCGGCCGAAACGCTTCCGGCGCCACTTAGCCAAGTGCGAGTTTGGTTTTCACGGATGTTAAATTGGTCGGCCCTTGCCGCCTGTCTCTCGGTTTCTAAATAAACGAGCGACAGCTCAGACTTGCCACTTCTTAACTAAGAGTAAAAAACAAACACACAGAAGGAAGAGCCGTAACTTTGACCTTCTGATTGTAACAGCGGACAGAAGAAAACGATCTGTTGGCAGATCTGGTTGTTAACCAAAGCGGAAACAGATGAAAACGGGTCCCCGTGTCCCAAAGAGACAACGACCCGTCCTAGTCTTGTTCGGACCGGGAGGAAAGGCACAGCAGTAGACGCTTCGAAATTAAGACTCCTTTTTGAAACACGAGAATTACTGTAATTCTTTTGTAATGGCTTTTTAGCTTTCTGCCGTAAATTACTAATCAGAAATTCCTGTGGGCCTGTTTATGAACCCCACCTTGCCTGGAATAAGTCTGAGTTCCTGTATAATACTAAGCTGCAGTTAACTGAACCTTGGAGGGCAGGCTTCCTATATTTTCAAGCAGTTGCATTGGGACAAAGATCGTGATTCAGTGGGCATGTGCTGGCAAAGGCATGCTTTCAGGCCTTGTGTTCCTTTGCTTGGGCAGGATCTGTGCCTCCCTATTTTCTGGGGTTTTTCCTCTAACTGTGGTGCCAGGTACTGGTGTCCAAACCGGGATTCACAATAAGCCTTATTGAATAAACTGCAGTTAGTGGGTTCTCACCATATGCTATGTCAATATTAAATTAACCTTGTCACAGTTCAGCATAGTTTGTTGGTACAGTAGGCAACACAGACAATGTAACTATTAGCTATACTCAGGCAGTAGTTTTTTAGTGTCCCAGAACCTGGCATGTCTCTTCTTCTTGCCTATAGTGCAGTGGTGGCGAACCTATGGCACGGGTGCCAGAGGCGGCACTCAGAGCCCTCTCTGTGGGCACATGCGACGTCATCCCAATCCTAGGCCTTCAGCTGGGTTTTATAAAACCTTTTCACTATAGGCCGCCGCCGCCATGTGCAAAAAAAAAAAAAAGGTTCAATCAGTCAATTTCAACTTCTCACGGGGGAAAAAAAAAGATCTTGCAAAGTTGGAATTGATTGATTGAACTTTTTAGTCCCTCCCAGTCTGCCGTTACCACCACAGCCATGCCCAGCCAATTGGCCACACCCACCCGGCACTCGACGATGCATAAGTGGGTTTGGGGTTGCAGTTTGGGCACTCGGTCTCTAAAAGGTTTGCCATCACTGCTATAGTGTGTGCCCTGCAAGGTTATAATCCATTAATATATATATATATATATATATATATATTTTAAAGTGAGCTTGTTTATATTTCACTGCAATTTTGCCTTTTAAGTTGCCATTATTGTCCTGCTTTGTGTGATTTTACAACACATGTAAAGAAAGGGGGGAGTTAAATCTCAGTATGATTTCAGATATCTAGCCAAGTCTTCCAAATACCCATTCTGGTATTTTCATTCTTTTAGGAATTGGATTTGTCCTTCCTGACACAAAGAGTAAGAAATGTGATTTCCATTGCTAAGATAATGATTTTCAAAGATATAAATTCCCAGTGTGCACTCTGATAAATTGGAAAGTCGGTCTATATAATTAGATTTAGGTCATACAATACTAAAAAAAAAATCTATGTATTGCTCAAAAATGAGCCAGAGGATGAATAGTGCAACCAAGATGGTTCTTCTCCAAAAAGGCAGTGTGATCATTATTTAAATTAGAGCAATGTATTGTGTGGCAGAACCATCTATTGCTGTCCCTGGCATCCTCAATGATAATTGTAGAAACTTGTCAGCATGGTTTCCTATAATTTTGAAGCAGTAAATATTCAAAAACAAGTCTAACACGTTATTAAAAAAAATCCAAAAACTTAAAAGTCCTCCAGACAAACAGGAAAAAAGTTGAAATCCTGACCCTGTCTATATATGTGAGATACGATTATTAAAAGGTTGCATGTCAACTTTTTAGCAACTAGATACTCTTCTCAGTAGCTATAATTGTATAGTATAGTGCTGCAGGGAAAGAAAAAGGAGCTACTTTCTATCTAAATCATGCCTTCAGACATAACACCAGGGGAAAAAAATGCATTTACAAGATTTATAAATGATGTCATGCCAGAGTTTAGGCAGTGTCCAAAATCAAACAGTGATCAAAAAAAAAAAAAAAAGCAAGCTGTAAGCACAGCAGGCAATAAAGATATGGAACTTCCTTTACCTGCTTAATCACCAAAAGTTTTCCAGAAAAACAAGATTTTAACTACAGCGTTCTTTAAAGCAGTGTTTCTCAACTTAACTTTAAGATACATAGACTTCAACACCCAGAATTCCCTATGTTGGCTGGGAATTTTGGGATTTGAAATCCACACATCCAAAGTTGCCAAGGTTGAGAAACACTCTTCTAAAAGGCCATAAGGATAGAGGTGGGTCTTTTCAGGAGCAGGCTTTTCCAAAAGAACACAAGAACAAGCTGATGAAGTGAGCCAAGAGTTCCCACCAATGGAAAACAGAGCAATCTTATTATGCAACAAACTCGTGTTCCAGTTTCAGGCAGACCACTGAGAATGAAAATTATCCAGCTTTCAAAATCAAGTAGTGTTATGAGGTAAATTCAGAGCCAGTTTCAATGTAATGCACAGACCTCGTATGAAAATGATTAGCAAAAATAATGACTGATTTGGAAATCTGAAGCCAGAATAAAAAAAAAAATTGTACTTTTAAATGCCACTATTAGCCTTACAGTCTAAATTGCTCAATGCACCTAGTAAAAATCACTAGTATGATTCGTATTTACTTCACAATTCACATGTATGGAACCAGCTCTTGGCTTTCAGTTATCTTTTCCATCATTCCATTTGATTATAAGCTTGAAATATTAAAACTTGAACATGTAAGAAAAATAAATAATTTATAACATAATTTGTGAATTTATGTTTCTTTTCAACAGGTTTCAAAAGCTTTGTATATGATAGTGTATTTAATGGCACGTCCCTAAACAATATAAAACTGGGTATTTAAGACCCTAAAATTTAATGCAAATTATTCAAACAATCGATCTCAAAAAACAAATGTCTTAAACTAAGAAAATCCAATCCTCCACCACGAAAAAAGCAAAAAAATCCTGACCCATTTCATATGCATTATGTGACCTCCTGGTAACCATCATCAGAGCGAATTCTTCCCCTGCCCAGTCCCAAACTATTAACTTCAAAGTTGCTTATTATGAGTTATTTAAAAAATAATAACTTCGAGTTGTGCACCAGTTGTGCTCCTTTTTGGATCAGAAGACGCTGCGCTCAAATCATTCAAGCCCTGATCATGCCACACCTGGACTATTGCTATGTGCTCTACATAGGGTTACTCTTGAAGAGCATTCAGAAGCTACAACTGTGCATAGTGTGATGGGTGGGCAGTCCTTGGGGCCCCTAGATTGGCCCATGTTACACCGTTGTCCTGCAGGTTGCATTGTCTGCTAGTTTGCTTCCAGGTGCAATTCAAGGTATTGGTTATCACCCTTAAAGCTCTGCATGGCATGGGTCCAGGTTACCTGAGGAATCATCTCACCCCAATGGGACTGGCCTGCTCCACTCGTGCCAGCAGAAGAGGCATGCTGCAGACCCCATAATTCAAGGAATTCCAGCTGGCAGGGTGCAGGAGGACAGCCTTCTATGCCATGGCTCTTGCCCTTTGGAACATCCCCCCCCCCGCACAGGGTGAGATCTGCTTCCATCCCTCTGACCTTCTGTAAGGGCCTGAAGACCTGACTCTGCCAACTGGCTTGGGGCCCCAACGAAGGAGTATCATACTGGAGGTGGTTGATGGAGCAATAGAAGATTTCACTCCCCCCCCCTGCGTATTCTGCTCCCTCCGTCCCCATCTTTTAATTATAATTTATATTTTATTGTTATTAGAAATATTTATTTTTATGGTTTTATTGCTTTTAATGTAAGCCACCCAGAGTTGCCTTGGGGCAAGATGGACAGCAAACAAATTAATAAATTGGAATAATAGGATTTTTAGTATTAAGAGTTAAATCACTAAATACTTGGTTATCATAATTATAGTCACAATTTTTATTTAACTGTAGCTACTTTGGCATTTATTTTTATAAGGTATGAACATACTTTATAAAAACTTACTGTAAGTCTCACTTTAGGTTTCAATTTAAAAAAGGACTTAATCCATTCAACAGAGTATATCATGGCATATCATCAGGTTATATAGCTTTATTCAGCAACTTTAGGCAAGGTACAGTTTCTTTGTCTTAATACTTTATTCCTTATCTCCATATTTTATGATTCAGCGTACCAGCCAGTATTGTTCTGTGGATAGCTAAAATAATGTACAGAAAATACTTGGAACAATCTGGAAAAATTGTTATGTATTAAAGCAGGGGTCCCCAACTCCCGGTCCGTGAACCAGTACTGGGCCATGGTATGCCAGCAACCGGGCTGCGTAAACAAGCAAAGCCCCATCCATGGGATGCAGGCAGCACACAAAACCACACCTCCTCCGGTCCGCGGAAAAACCTCTCTCCACATAACCAGTCCCTGATGCCCAAAAGGTTGTGGATCTCTGTATTAAAGAATAGTTCCATGCTGAAAACATTTCCCCTGCATTGTTTTCATGATGCTTTAAAATTTGAGGGGTGGAAATTTTTTCATCTAGAATCTCATTGGTTTTCCAGGCTGCCTGACCTTTAAAAAATGGGAAAATTTCCCATATCATATTTTCCTTTACACTTTAATTAAATTATGGGAAGCAGATGTAACTACAAGGACAGGAAAAATTCTGTTATTTAATTACAGATGGTGTATGCAACCATGCAGTCAATGGCCCCGTTTTGTGTGCATGTGATGTATTGTATGTGACATATTTTAAAAAGGGCTGGAACTTTGATCACCTGGTCATATCTGCTATTTAATTTTTTTTGTGTGTAATGAGGGCTTCCTAGGTTAACAGACTTTTAACAGTTCTTCATCCAGCTCTATGCATGCTCACGTGAAAAAGATTTAATCAATTATTTTTGAGCTGTGAAATCACATTGTAAGCCATAAGCCTATATGTATTGCTTAGCTTACTGAAATAAATACCGTATTAAGAGCTAAATGAAAAATAATGCCTATACCTTTCTCTATAACTTTTGTTTAAATGGTGATATTTTAACAAAGAGGAAACCAATTCTTGAAACAACCTCTTTGTTACTTCACATAATCACTAACATTTGCTACACATTTCTTCTTAAAGCCATTGTGAAAGCTCTCCCACATTTTGTCTCTTCAGCAAGAACCTAACAGTCTTTTATACCTCTTCATTTGTGTCAAATAGATGCCTACAAAAGTATTCTTCAAATTTGGGAAAAGGTGGAAGTCCCATGGCACCATATTTGGACTGAATGGAAAATGGGGTAGGATGGGTAGGAAGGTGAGATCCAGCTATGCAATTGCCTCTTGGGTGATTCATGAGGTATAAGGCCTAGCATTGCTTCTTATGCTTCCAAAATTGGTTTAAATGATGTTTCAGATTTTTTACTGTTACAAATTAAAAATAATCATAAACAACCTGCGTTTGGTAGTAAATTTCATTCTTGATTTTTTTGACAAGTACTCGCTGCAGGTTACCATTTCATGAACAAAGGCAGCATTATTATGAAATAAAAGAACCAATGCTAAAGAACATTTCCGAATTCAGAGTACTGTAATCTACCTTGTATATTCTCATTCACATAATTCTATAGTACAGATACAGATGCAGACAAAGACTACTGATCATGTTGTCTATATAGTTCAATGTAAGTTTAAAAATTAGTAACTGTGGACACATCAGACAGATACACACAAACATATATATCCATGCACACATACACATGTACACCCATGATCTTAACCAAGCTTTCGGGTTTCTTTATGGAAATATAAAAGTCCACATCAAAAGTAGAAAGCATTTGTAATCAGTAATGATAAGTCTAATGGTTGAATGTTTGCTAACTTTGCAGAAGTGGGAAGTGTTTATGCTTGTGCAAATTGGAGTGTCTAATTTTTGCTGATACTCTTACTTTCTTCAATCCTTGATGCAATACAATTCTAGAAAAGAATTCCAAATTTAAAGAATATTTTTTTCAGGAAGCATACAGAATTGCAGTGGGAAAATCAGCAGAATTCAGATGTCTAGACCTGAGCTTTCCACAAATGCAAAGTCATCACTGATTCCTGGGTGTCATCAAATTCCTGGGTGTGCAGTTAACAAGTAGGCTGGCTTGGTCGCTCAACAGCAAGACACTGGTGAAGTGGGCACAGCAGCGCCTGCATTTTCTGCGTCGCATGAAAAAAGCACATCTTACTTCCTCTGTCCTTACCACTTTCTACAGAGGGATGATTGAGAGCATCCTGTCATACAGCATCACAGTCTGGTTTGGAAGCATCACTGCTTCAGACAGGAAGGCTGTGCAGAGAGTGGTGAGGAGGGCTGAAAAGATCATTGGCAGTTCCCTCCCTTCCATCCAGGACATAACATATAAGCATTGTTTGAGCAGGGTCCGCAAGATTGTCTGGGACACTACACATCCTCTTCACGACCTGTTTTCCTTGTTACCTTCTGAGAGAAGGCTTCGTGGTATCCAAAGCAGAACATCCAGATTCAGTCACAGTTTTGTTCCATACAGTATTAACCTTGTGAACTCTAAAGCTTCCTCCTTCCACTATGTATTCAAGATGGACAGTGATTAATATTTATATGTTACTTATACGTAAGGGTGTAGGTCTATGCATAAAAATTTCATTTTTAATGTGTGCCATTGTGCCCACAGTAAAAAGTGACAATAGAGGTTATCTATCTATTACATATCATTTTCTTTTAAAAAAACAGAATAGGGTTAGGAAAAAAAAATTATTGAAAAAGAACAACTAAAAAGTTTTGTGAAGTTGCTGTATATTAGAAATTTTACTTTTATTTTTTACATTTCAAAGTAACATTAAGTTTAGGAAAAAATACCATTAAATATTTTTTATTATCAATAATTAACAGATTTTGTTAAAGTTGACAGATGGTCCAGAAGAAACGTAATGCATGTGGAGACATGGGTGGGGTAGATTTGCACTATGAACCAAGATTCATTAATACCAACAAGGAATCAAAGGTGGCAGCTGCTTGCGCAAATCATTAATGATTAATCAAGGCCACAATTCACCAGAAAGTGTTCTTACAACACGAAGCTTCATTAAAATGGGAGTCTTATGCAGGCATAATGTATCTTTGTTTTAAACCTGGACTTGGACTAAGCAGTCTTTCAAGAATTGAATGCTTTCAAAGAGAGATTTGTTCTCCAATACCAGTGCTATGTAGCAACTGGAGTTCAGATTCCTAAAAGAGTGCCCACGTAGAAAGGGCTGTCACAGTTGCATAATAAGAAAGTTGCACATTCTTTCTTTCAAGAAACACTTTCATGTACCAATTTACATTTATGTTTTTGATCAGCATAAGCTTCCAGTAGAATGATGGAACTAAAACATGGTTCATCATGATTAATCTTGCACATACTTCCCTACCTTGTCCCAAAGGTGATTTTTCCAAAAGGCAACTGGGCTTTCTTGTTGTTATCTTTTTTTAAAAGAAAAATATATATTTCTTATGCAAGAAGCTTCTTGGATGAGAAGTAAAATATTTTCAAAGAAAATACCAAGAAAGTCCTGTTGCCTTTTGGAAAAAGTACCTTTGGGACAACCATGACCTGGATGACTAAGAATCTCCATAGACACTACCCTACTTTATGTAAAGCCACCAACCTAAGCACATCTTGTCCAGTGACGAATTCAAAACTATTTTTTGTTTATTCTCCATTTTTCTAAATTGCTACAGTATTTCCATTTCCAAAGTAACTCCCATTAGCTCACAAAAGTAACTAGTAGCTACATGATATTGAAGTCTTCATATTGGAAAAACAGCACAAACAACTTTGTTTATGTATGACTTTGAACAGCATGTGCAGCTTTTATCAATGAACTAATGGTATATGAGCTAAATAAACTGATAAGATTTTTTTTATTGACACCATGCAGGAAATGTGTCACAACAATGTTCCAAAGTAGATGCTTTATAATTACTGGTAGCAAATATTACACTATCAACACAAATATTTGCAGACCAAAGCAATTGTCCCTGATGTCAGCGTTCTTTTTTCCAACCTAACATAACAGGCTAAATTACACAAAAGCAACTGCTATAACCTTATCACTGAAGAGTGCCCTTAGTACTGAAGGGTGATAAAGCTAATACAGGTAGTTCTCGACTTACAACAGTTTATTTAGTGAACGTTCAAAGTTATGACACTGAAAAAGTGCCTTATGACTGCTTTTCACACTTATGACTGTTGCAGCATCCCCTTGGTCACATGATCAAAATTCAGATGCTTGGCAACTGGTCATATTTATGGTGGTTGCAGTGTCCAAGGGTCATGTGATCAGCTTTTGTGAACTTCTGACAAGCAAAGTCAATGGGGAAGCCAGATTCACTTAACCATGTTACTAACTTAACAAATGCAATGATTCACTTAACAACTGTGGCAAGAAAAGTCATAAAATAGGGTAAATTCACTTAACAAATGTTTTACTTAGCAACATAAATTGTGGTCATAGCTCAAGGACTACCTATACCAGGGGTAGGCAACCTTGGCTCTTTTATGACTCGTGGACTTCAACTCCCAGAATTCCTGAGCCAGCCACGAGTCATAAAAGAGCCAAGGTTGCCTACCCCTGACCTATACTGTTGAATTATGAATAATGAAAGCAGAGGTGCAGTTATTTGGATACTAAAGGGCATTATCTATATTCTAATGACTAGACTATTCCCAATGTCACAAGTACCAGTTGTAGAGAAGCAGAGTTAGAAGATACTATATATACTATTAAAACAAAAGAAATAAATTATCTTACAAAGTATAAAAATTTTATATCAGAATTCATAACTCCCATTTTTTTAAAGTATCAATATTCATATAGAACCATAAAGAGTAACATTTGTTGTACTGCAAGTTTTGTTGACCCACAGACCATCATTATTAAGAAAATGGTGTCATAATCACTATTTATTTCATTTTGTTGCTAAAGTGAAGTAGCATAGCTATTTTTATGTAATTTTAAATGCATAAAGATTGATGCTCTTTCAATTCAAGATATGGAAGGATGAAAGAAACAATGTAATCTACAAAATCATCTGTAACAATTGCAACCAATTCTATGTGGGACAAACATCACGTCAATTAAAAAACAGGATCCACGAACACCAGCTAACAGTCAAACGCCATGATCCCAAATCATTAATCTCTACCCACACTGACACCAAACAGCACCAGTTCGACTGGAGCAACACAAAAATCATTGGCCACACTACCACCCGCCACGCTTGTGAGTTCATCGAAGCCTGGCGCTCCACAAGCAATTCTATCAACAGACACATTGACCTACAATCAGCCTACGAACCCCTCAGAATCCAAATCGATGCACAGTCAACCAGAGACAGCACCGACCCTCAACCAACCCACGCAAGGCCCCCTTCCCCCTCCCACCAGCAGTTCACCTCCCAATGACCCTGACCTGATATAACCTCCCCATCACAAGACCCATCACAAGCCTTTTACTGATGTCTGACCCATCACAAGACCCTCACTTGACACATCCACACCTGAAGGCCTTATAAACAGAACACTGACACTGACATCTCCTAAACTCTGCTGAAGATGTTACCTAGTCTGGTAACGAAATGTTCAGAAACCAACCCACAAGCTCGGAGAAGAAACCTTCACCCTCAGAGTGACATTATGTAGGTGACTTTTCTAGAGGTCAAGAGCTGCTTCCAGGACAAATGCATAATAGTAAGTACAGACAGAGACTCTCTGGGAATCTTATGGAATTGCCTTTAAGTTAATTCCCATCATAAGATTCAGGAACTAGATAAAATTCATTGCTTTGATATTGCCATTTCTATTTATAAGGGAATACAGTCCTTTCCTTGGGGCCAAGGAAAGGGGAGATTTAGATTGGGGGAAAAAGTCTTCCTCTGTTAATTCCATAGTTTGAAGCAGATTATTTGGGTGAATATATTTTAGGTATTATGGCAAAGCAGACAATTCATTTCTTAAATAATAAATCAAACTTCTGGGAAGCCAATAATATATTTTGCGGCTGCTTCAGACCAATTACCTCAGGTAGTTGAAACTGTAATAAAAATTCAAACAAATTTATACTGATAACAAATTTCTCGATTGGAAGGAGGAAATTGAAAGAATTGAACCAACATGATTCCTATAATGTCCAGGAAGAGAATGTGACTTTACCTAAGATGACCTCCTCCATGAAACATGTGTTCCTGGTACTTATTATATTTATTATGCCATTACATAGCTAATTTTATACAAGAGTCCAAAGTAGTTTAAGAAACATTCATGGTGGTGTTTACATATGGAGATAGTGCTTAATTGGAGCCTTTGTTTTTAGCTTGAGACATTTTGCAGTGCTAGGTTCAGTCTTAATGTGTTTCCCCGAAAATATGACCCACCCAGAAAATAAGCCCTAGCCTGATTTTTTTTATGATGCACCTAATATAAGCCCTACCCCCCAAAATAAGCCCGGGGGTGGGCCTGGCCAGCACAGGAGGTGGCGAGCACACGGGAGCCGAAGTTGTCAAGGCAGAGGGGAGCCAGGCAATCTGGATACGCTATGCGGCCGCCTGGCTCACGGGAGGCTCATGCGGCAGCACCGGCAGCAAGCAGAGGCAGAGGTATGGGGGAGGCAGGCAATCCAGGCGTGCTGCGCGGCTGCCTGGCTCGCAGGAGACTCGCACGAGCCAGATGGCCATGCAGCACATCTGGATTGCCTGCTGGACCACACCACATGGAAGACCCTCTCTCGTGTTATTCATACATGCGTTTATGGTAGCCAGAATAATGTTTCCGAATCACCTGCACTCGCCAGAGCTTCCTCAGTCAGCAGAGGCAGGTTCTGAAAGAGAAGCAGTCCAGGAAAAGGAGGAATCTGGAGGCAACCACTGACTTTCACATGCACATTCTCCGTTCCACTCGATCTCTCGCCCCTCTGCACTGAGTGTTGAGGAAAGGTGAAAGCGGAGCTCAAAGAGCACAACCACCATTGATGAAGAGTCAGTGGAGGTCTCTCTGAGGCAGGGAAAAGGGCGCCGCCATATGCTACATTGCCTCACGGCATCTGTCATCATCACCACCCTCTCCACCATGTTTAGTAAAAGAATGTTCAGGTCTTAGTGCCTCGCCCTCTTTTCACAGTGCGGTTCTACGTGTGTCGATCCCTATTTGCATTCACTTATTTAAAACGTATTTCTCAGTAGATTCATATAAATACACATACTCAGGCATGCTCAGAAGTCAGCTCTGAATGCAAGGGACATACTCCTAAGTTAGGGTGTACCAGAGCCTTCCAGGATGAATTAAAATTGTGGGACTGCCGGGAAATCTACCAGTTGTGTGAGTTTGCTTTAAAGATTAGGATTCGGAAAGTTGATTTTATTCAGCCTACCTGGGGGGGGGGGAGGAGAGAGAACAGAGAGGTTTTAAATTCATTTATTCAGAAATAACCCTAACTTTATGGACAGAGACCAAGAACTGCAGCCCAACGGCCGCTACCACTGCTGGTCGAGATCCTTTTACTCTTTCGGCTGCAGAATAAATGGAAAGATGTTCATGCGAATGACTGATGAGAATGTCACTGTTTGTTTCCTGCTGCTTATTCTAAACCATCCCAACCAGACAGTTGGAGAACTGCAGAATCCAAAGCATCGACTGAAGCTGATGCCCCGTTCCATGCCCAAGGGAGACCTCCTCCGTCACCCTGTGGAGCATGAGAGCGGCAAGATTTGGACGGCTGAAGGGAGGAGCCGAGCGAGAAAACCTCGGCATCAGATTGAAAAACTTGGAAAAACCAAAGGCCGGAAGGCCAGGAGTGTCAGCCTGGGAGGGAGGCAGGACTGAGGGAGGGAATGCAGATGCGGGCCGCCTTAGTCCCCTCTTCCAGCCAGTCTGCGGGGAGAGGCTTGTCTGTGGAACTTCTTCAGAGCAGCCCAGCTTCTACCTTAACTTCCAGCAGAGCATCCAAGGCGGTCTAAGGGCGTGTGGAGCTGGTGGCGGATTTTTTCAATAACCAATTTCTTCCCTACCCTCCAGTTTTCCTGCGGTCTGTGCTTCTGCCTCCACCTGCTGCTGGTGCCACCGCGTGAGCCTCCCATGACCCTCCCATGAGCCAGGCGGCTGCGCAGCATGTCCAGATCGCCTGCCTCCCCACCTCTGCCTCCACGCTCAGACTTACCTGTGCTGCGGGGTTAGCAGGTTGCAGCTGCTGACGGACACCGCCGGCCCCCATGCACTCACTACCTCTTGTGTGTGCATCGGGAGTGGGCTGATCACCCTGATATCATGTTTCCCCCCAAATAAGCCCTAATGTGTCTTTTGATGCCAAAAAATATATAAGACCGGGTCTTATTTTCGGGGAAACACGGTAGGAGATGTAATGTTATACAAGGCTTCTAGGCATATATATTTTCTTTACCAGTTAGTACAGAACAAACTTTTATCTGCCAACCTTGTGTTCACAGTATTAATTTTGAGTGTCAGCAGCCCTCCTTAAGGGAATAAGATATCTCTAAGAATCAAGAACCAATTGGAATAACTAATGCCTTATTATGTGGTTCTAATTTGATGGGGCTTCTTTCTTAGTGTCTTCTACCATCTTTATGAGTCAATCTCCAATAATATGAAGTTTTCCACATAACCGCACTTGCATACCATGAAAACTTTATGGGCTGTATTTCTGCTTGTCATTTAACTATGAAAGGAATGTCCTGGAACAACAACAACAACAAAAATCACTCAACTGTAGGTTATAAAAACAGTGATAAGCTTGCAAGAATAAACTTCTTTCTTTTTTTGTCATCATGCTGGGACTGAGACAAAAGATTTCTGGTTACATGGATCTTTGGTCTAATCTAGTGAGGCTCTTTTAATGTTATTGTAGACTGACATGTGACAAAGTTCAAATGGTGAGATAGAGTCACTGAGTGCTTTAAGAAATGGTTAACACCCAGTGTTTTTAAGACTTAGTGTTTATACAGAACATGAGTTGTATTGTAGACAGTACCCTTGTAGATAAAGATTTTATAGTAAAAGAGCCTTTTTTCATTTGTGGAATTTTGAAGAGGAACTAGACAGCATCATTGTCAACTTCCCTTGTTTTCCCCACCTGGTTTTTCCCCCCAACCATAAAAATTACATTGAAGAAAGAGCAGAGTATTAGCACAATCTTTCTGCACATTAAATAGGAAAATGTCTGAGAAAATCTGACATAGGGGAATAATTTCCATTTCTGGTTGTACATCCATTTATCTTGTAGCAGGCAAGAGATTGGAACTGTTTTCTTGGATTTTGCCTCCCCCCCCTTTTTTTTTTTTTTTTGCTGCTTTAGGGGTATTCTTGTACTCTCTGTGGCTTTCAACAAGGCTGTAATGAATTGTTTTCTGAACTTTTATTCCCCACAGGGAAGATTTTGTCCTTGCCATATCCTAAGCTATTATTTATTCATTACATTTACATCCTTTTGTCCCTCTGAGATTTCAAGCAGTGCCTTTAAACATCTGAACTAACAAACCAAAAGTATTGGAAAGAAAAAAAGTATAGGGATACTGCTTTATGCTCTGAGAACTTGGTCAGAGCACCACGACTCTTTATTAAAAAATAAATTTCTAAAACAAATGCAAGTCATCCCACCCATATGCAAAGTTTTTAAAAAATCTACCTGTACCAATGAAAATTCTCCTACCTTTTAAGTTCCTCTGGAGATGAAGGAGTTAAAAGAGACTATGTTTCCCTTGGATAATTGCTGGGTACTTGTTAATGTATTTTACTGTGGTCTTTTTATTATTTTCTAGATAATGATGCTTTGATTCATAGACCTGCAAACCATTTGCTATTTGTTTCATCATGCATTATTATGAGAAAAGGAAAAAATTGAGGTGATAAAATGGGAAAATACTATTTTCCAAGTGTAACATGGAAAGATACATATAGAACATGTTTAAGGCATACTTTGTACACCATTAATGCCTTGTGGAATTGGCTATCCCGTTCAGAAATCTTGCACTGTATACTGAATTTGATTGCCTTCTTCAGCAGTGTTCAAACTATACATGTCCATGAATGCAAATATTATCAACCTCTAATGACTTCTTCCAAAGAAATCAAATCTGGGTAATTCTGAACTTATTTTTGTCAAGAGAGGTGAATAAAACTGACTATTCTTTTATTCTTGGCATTGCATTGATGGAGAACACAATACATAGTTTCCCAGTTGTTATATGAAAAGTTATATTCTAAGCCAAGACTAGGCCCTAGCCAGCAATTAAGGGTGTATCATATAGCTTCTATTCATTCTGAATTCCCGATCAACAACGTATCAATTGCACAGTAACAAGAAAATCAAGAGAATTTTAACTCATTTTTTGCATCTGTCTTTACACAAAGGGAAAAAACAGACCAACCTACCAAAAATAGTGCCATAAAAAACAGAATAGAAATGCAAGTTAAGATAGGCAAGAAAACGGTAAGTGAGCACCTGTCCAGCCTAGACGAGTTCAAATAACCAGGACCAGATGGATTACACCCCAGGGTTCTCAAGGAACTGGCAGATGTGATCTCAGAACCATTGAACTATATTTTTTCAAAGATCCTGGAGCACTGGGGAATTACCGGAGGACTGGAAAGAGCTGATGTAGTTCCCATCTCAAAAAAGGGAAAAAATGGACCCAGGAAATTACAGACCTATCAGCCTGACCTCAATACTGGGAAGATTCTGGAAAAGATAATCAAAACAACGAATCAGCGAACACCTAGAGGCAAACAAAATCACTACTAAAGCCAACATGGGTTTGTCAAAAACAGATCTGCCAGACAAACCTTATTGCATTCTTTGACAAGTGACAAAATTAGTGGATCAGAGGAATGCTGTGGATATAATTTACTTGGACTTCAGTAAGGCATTTGATAAAGTAGATCACAACCTACTACTTGATAAAATAGAAAAATGTGGGTTAGACAGCATCACCACCAGATGGATTCGTAGCTGGCTGACCGCCGTACTCAGCGTGTGGTCCTCAATGGAACCGCATCTACATGGATGGAAGTGTGCAGTGGGGTGCCCCAGGGCTCTGTCCTGGGGCCAGTGCTCTTCAACATCTTCATCAACGATTTGGACGAGGGGATAGATGGGGAACTCATCAAATTTGCGGATGACACCAAGCTGGCAGGAATAGCCAACACTCCAGAAGACAGGCTTAAGATACAGGAGGACCTGGACAGACTTGAAGATTGGGCGCTATCTAACAAAATGAAATTCAATGGTGAAAAAAGTAAGGTTCTACATTTAGGCAAGAAAACCAAATGTACAGGTATAGTATAGGGGGTACCTTGCTCCAATAGTAGTAACTGTGAGAGGGATCTCGGAGTCCTAGTGGACAATCACTTAAATATGAGCCAGCAGTGTGCTGCAGCTGCCAAAAAGCCAACACAGTGCTGGCTGCATTAACAGAGGGATAGAATCAAGATCACGTGAAGTATTAATACCACTTTACAATGCCTGGTAAGGCCACACTTGGAATACTGCATCCCAGTTTTGGTCACCACGATGTAAAAAAGATGTTGAGACTCTAGAAAGAGTGCAGAGAAGGGCAACAAAGATGATTAGGGGACTGGAGGCTAAAGCATATCAAGAACGTTTGCTGAATTGGGTATGTCTAGTTTAATGAAAAGAAGGACTAGGGGTGACATGATAGCAGTATTCCAATATCTCAGGGTGCCACAAAGAAGAGGGAGTCAACTATTCTCCAAGGCGCCTGAGGGCAGGACAAGAAGTAATGGATGGAAACTAGTCAAGGAAAGAAGCAACCTGGAACTGAGGAGAAAACTTCCTGACAGTTAGAACAATTAACCAGTGGAACAACCTGCCTCCAGAAGTGGTGAATGCTCCAACACTGGAAGTTTTAAAGAAGAGACTGGACAGCCATTTGTCTGAAATGGTATAGGGTTTCCTGCCTGAGCAGGGGGTTGGACTCGATGACCTCCAAGGTCCCTTCCAACTTTATTATTATTATAGAATGCTGGCTTTCAGGGGTGTTTTCCTGATAACATGAGTTATATAAATATATCATGGCAAATACCAACTATTTTCAAAGTTTATTGCACCTAAAAATAAACCTTGGTACAATGTACTACAGTGTTGTTAGATTACTATTCTCAACTCTTGCAATTGTAACTACCAGATCTGGGATTGCAAAAAGCCAGGCAGCAAAATGCTATTATTAACTATATCCCTTTGGTGCTCCTAATGGTCATCCATATTTTTGCAGCCCATGCTTATTAGCCGTAATTAATCTCCTGTCCCCCTTAAGTAGGGAATTTATTTTGTTCTAATTCTTTTTTGGATAACTATTATGACTCTTTGTGTTTGACCTCAATAATTACCAATGGACAAGATCTGGAGCTTGACTCTAGAAGCCTGTGACATAGTAATTTGCTTTCCCTAAACAAAGAATCTCCAGCACTTCAATCAGTAAAAAATGGATTGTTTATCTGGATTAAATGGTAAATGGCCTTTCTCTACACAATCTTAATAAGCTTTAAGGAAATGGGAAAACTGCCCAAGGAATAGACATGGTCATTAATCTGGTGCTTTCCAGATCTTTGGCCACAACTAGAATCCACCCAAATACTTATGTTTGTTGAATTCTGAAACTTGCAGTCTCAAAACATCTAGAAGTTATCAATATTTTCATTATTTCAAAGACCAGTTTCAATATTTGTTTCTGAAACTGGTCTTTGAAACAAGGAAAACTGTTTCTTTAAAACTGAATCATTGAAAGGAAATGTAACTGGATAATGAATGTGCATTTTCAATTACCTGAGTTTTGTGTCATGAGTTACCTATTAATTTTGGTTCCCAAAGAAGAGAATACATGTAACTCAGAGCTTAACTTGGTAACACCTAGTTGGGTAATGAAATATCTGCAAGCAAACAACCAAGCTCAGAAAGCCCCAAGGATCCACTATTCATTTTGGGTTTTATAACATAAGCTTTCAGTCTGAAGACTTTAGGAAGAACATAGTATTATGAGGTTGGGAATGAATCGAGTTCCCTTCCATTCTGGCAATTCTTGGTTCTCAAAGAGACTGTATGGGCAAGAAATGTCTGGCACAAACATGTTACGTTCTATAGAGACAATAGATTTCCATGGGAATTCAACCATTGACTGACTTCCTTACTGGGCAGAACATATCTGAATGAGTTGCCTCTCCCCCACAAAGAATGTTGTAGTTCAAGAGCCTGTAGTTTTGGAGATGCAGTCGGATTGACACAGTCTCTAAACAGCAGATCACAATTGAAAACTACAAGAAGGTTAGAAAGTTAATTACTTTTCTTGAGAAAGCTGACACGGGAGGAGTGAACTCTGGGGATATCTGTTGGAATGTTTAACTCTATGTTCACCAGCATATTTGAATAAAGATAAATATTATAAACTCAGTGATTCATCAATGGCCTTACAATGCCAGTCAAACATGGGATACATGATACTCAGACTAAGTTCTTATTTATCTAAATATTTTATTCCCTTTTCTAACAATAAACAAAATATACAAACAAAATAAATCAAGCAAACAACATAGAAATCCCCAGGTAGTCATAGGGATTCAACTCAATCAAAGGACTCTTTTACCTTTTAATAAACATAACAATTTAAAACAATGGCATCTATTTAAAACTCAATCATTTTGAAACTCTAAATTAAGCTGTGCATGCTCAACAAGAACTTCTGCAAGATATTAAAATGGACTCTTCTTAAAATCCTGATAAATAAACAGCTTCACAATGAGATAGTAGCCTTTTAGGCTTTAATAAGGCTTCAAAAACTGGGGACATGCAAAACAAAGATCAAATGAAAATCAATTGTAATAATAAATCAGTGTGATGAATACATAATAAAATGTATCTAAATTAACAACTTTTAAACTATTCTAGAGAATCCTGTATATCCTTGGCAGCTAATTCAAGAAATAATTCAAGGATAAGATCAGCAATGAAACAACTGTTCTTCTGAAAAACCAGGGTGTCCTGGGACACAGACACTGAGACAGGAAACAGGTCTAATGAACACAAAACCTCATTTTGCTTGCTAATAAGGACATTGCTACTGTATTGTTTCTATGACTCTTCTAGCACTGAGTAAACTCAACCATAAGAGGGAATATGATCCTGTTACTGTACATGGATATATTTGCATGCAAAGATCTATTGATAAATAGGTGTATCTGTCAAACTATTTGCCCTGCTATTGAAAATATTACCATTAATTTAAAAGTAGCAACAGATGCCCATGCCTACTGGTCATGCAGATCACTGTTGTAAGACAAATAATTTGTATTTTTCTGTTTTAGCCATTGAGTAGTGCCTCCATTCCAGCATTAATGGAACTACTATTTTTATATCCCTAAAATGTTATAATTGAAATCATCATGTTATCTTTATTCACTCTCACACAAAAAAACATTCCTGCTCTAATTCTGTTATAATAAAAAGGCAGGAAGTAAATTTCCTGTAAAGGTGATAATCTGGTCCTTGCAAACAGAGATTTAATCATGATGGAGACAAAGTTTCTTGTTTTATGCCAAAAAAAGTTATATAAGTCACAATTAATATTTAAAAAAATGAACAAACATTATAGTTCACTCTAATACATGAATTCTAAACTATGTGCCAAAGACGTTTTGAGTAAAATAAAGCAAGCAATTAATTTCTTGAAACTGGATTATTAGGATTATCCAGCCAAGGAAGATTCTGATATAAACACTGTAGCTGTGGGTTTTTGTTTTTTAATTTAAGAATAATCTTTTTAATGAATGACTCTCATTACAAAGAATGTAAAGTAACAGATGATTTTTTAAAATCATAAGTACTTGATAACTGTGCAGACCTTAGCATTAAGCTCACTGAAATTGCAAAGAAGGATGAGAGTGATATTGGAAGTGACCCTGGAGTACAATTAGCTCATATCCGAGTATTCTTAGCAGTCCTTATTATCTTTACTTCCAACTACCTGTTTAACTGATAATACCTGACCTTAAGAAATGTAGCTGTTATGCAGCAAGCAGCTGTAACAACATAGCAATAGCACTTAGACTTATATACCACTTCACAGTATTTTACAGCCTTCTCTAAGCTGTTAACAGTATCAGCATATCGCCCCCAACAATCTGGGTCCTCATTTTACCAACCTTGGTAGGATGGAAGGCCCGAGTCAACCTTGAGCCAGTGAGGACATAACTTGGAACAGAGCTACACAACTGACAAGAGGGTATTATGGTCTTCCAATGTTTCATGCTTTATATCAGCCAACTCAGGATGTCCCTTTTCTAAATACTATAAAACATTTTTTCAGGCTTTAAAGTATGCCTCAACATTTTAAGTAATGTAATGTATCAATACACTTTCATTTTCAATGAAATCAATTTGTTTAATAATGTCAAGACTTAATTGTTTGGATTGCCTCCCAAAATCTCAAGACAAGGAAAAAAAACGACATTGACATGAGATAAGGTTGTAATGTTTGAGACAATGCTCCAAAATATCTTGCTTGTAGGCTTTCTGACTCTTAAATCCTGGCTATAATTAATATAAATCACTTATTCTTCATGCTATGTGTCTTTGTAATTTAACTATTCATGCAGTATGTTGTTTTATTTTATGATGTTGTTATTGGGATTAATTGATATTGTATTTATTTCAATCTTTCTTTTACATATCCTGTAAACTAACAAGAGTTGTGAAAGTGTAGTGTAATTAAATAAAAAATGTATACTATACTGTTATAGCTTTCATGATTACCTAGCATCGTTGATTTGAATTATGCTTAAATTTCCTTTAGATATCAAGACTTTTTAACAGTAGCATCACATACAAAAGTAACAGCTTCTTGATCCCAACAATTCTTGTAAAGGCTGATTTTTAATAACTGGATAGGCAACAAAGTTTATCCACACACACCCTTCAGATTTGGCATTCATAAATCAATAAACAGTTTGAGAAGTTAACCTAGAATCACCACTTTGTTTTGGTTTTGATATTTGTAAATATCATAATTAGCAGAAATCCAGGGGAAAGGCTACAATGATTTTCTGTCATTCAAATGTAAGCAGCCTTTACACAAAACAATATTTGCTGGGAAGGGATGTCCCTTAAATAATAAGCACGACATCCCAGCCGCTGTCCGGTATCCTTAACAAGTAAGAATGGGAATATAGATATACCTCCATATCTCTGGAGTGAAAGTAGATCTGAGGAAATGTGCCAACAGTTTTCCCAGCAGATGAATGGTCCTCAGCAACTGATCCGATTAAATGACAAAGCCAGAAAGACAGAGGGAGAGAGGGAGAAATAATCTGTCTACGATTTACAATTACCTAAAGCAAAAGCAACGGGAAATCTTCCCCTCACCCATCCCACCTTGAGAGCTCCACACTCTTTCTAGCCCAAAGCGAAAGTTTCCCACAAAAATTACTACGTCTTCGGGGATTCTTTTTAAAGTATTATTTCAGTGATTCAGAGCTGACTCGTCTTTTCGGTTTCGCAATGGTTAAAAGTGGGAGGGGTGATAGGGGGATGTTGTGACACGCAAGAGGAAGTTGAGGCGGAGGGATGAGAGATGCAATTTGGATTTTTCCGGCAGGGTGGAAATTCCCAAGCTGGGTGAACCCAGTCCTAGGGACCTTCCCCCACGCCGCTGAATAACTGGAAAACCCGACCTGGTTCTGTGCCAGGATTTTGACCTTCCTAATTGGATCTTCATTGATTTTTTTTTTTTAATTCTCATTTCTAAAACATACTCGGACCATTAAAATATATCCTTAGAAGATTCGCACAAGGCATATCTTGCTTTGTCAAAGTTGCCGCTCTTTCGCTTTCTGTTCTGGATGGGATTTTCGGCTGGGAGTGGTGAGGTTTGTTTTAATCAAGCAGCTTTGGATCACAAGAATATCAGGATAGAAGTATTACGGTTAAACAGTAGCAAGAAAAAACAAGGGATTTGTGCCCTGATCTGAAGAATATATTTGTAGAAGGAGATACAGGACAATCCATTTTAGCAGTGACAATCTGGCACAATAGAGGCAGAACTAATTAAAATTATCTATTGACAGCATTTTTCTAGCACACATCCATGATTCATTTTATGGGTGGACAATAGAAGAAAACTAAAATAAAATATGAAAAATGTCCAAAATAATATTCAAGTTATACTAGCATCAAATAAAAAAATAAAAAAAGTATTATGTATACATACATACCAGCTAATTATGGTGATTCATATATATATGAATTTCATATATATATGAATTTCTGCTCTATGTGAGCTCTCTACTGCGCTTCTTCTCACTCTCCTTAGAGATGAAATATGTTGGCAGGCCTGGCTTGAACTGAGGGAGAAAGGCTTAACCCTGACTCCCTTCCCAACAGAGATGACAGCAGGGAGAAGTTAGGCCCTACTGCAGGATAAGTGGCAGATGCAGAGGAACCCAACTCTTGCCCTACAAGATCTAGGTCAAGCTTCCTCAGGTGATATTTGTCTCTGACCACCTGTCTGCAGCCTGCTACAGTAGCCTGGGGCCCAGAGCTTTTTAGTCACCACTATCATAAAATATTCACGTCACCTGTACAAGATAAGCAACAAGAAACACATTTTTTTAAAAAAAGTGAACTTTTAAAAGGCATCTGCATGGTTTTAAGGATCTGACTCATTTTTGAGCTGATGATATCACCAATGTGTCTCAAACTTCATTTGCTAGATTCCAGAACAGTGACGAACAGGCCAAGTTGCGTGAGGGAGTCTATAGTTTCACAGCAGCTCCATACTTCTGGGAAGTTGTGCAGTGATTAGCCCCGTAGCTTTGACTTAATGAAAAAATTATAATTCGCATTCTAAGAAATTGAAACAATCAATGTTAATTTAAGATATTGATATCCTGTTCTGGACATATGTAAGAAACAAAATAGAGATGGAGAAAAACTAATGTATCAGACTCACTAAATTAGAGAGTGACCAAAACCTACAACCAAATCATACTGAAGGAGATTTATTAGAGGCAAAACATCAGAAGTTCCAGCAACATAATTTTAAAAAGAGGCTAATTAAAAAATAATACAAATAAAACCCTATATCATCTGGATAAATGCCAGGACTTACCATAGCAACTTCAAACAGCAGACAAGAATTATTAATGTTCTCTTGCATCCACAACCTCCCACTTCTGATATGAGTCTGTTTTGCAGTACCAGTAGTGATACCATCTGCCAAAGGCAGATGCAAAAATAATAATAATAATCACAGCAGCACCTCTTTTTTGGGACTTCCCTCCACCTCCTTTCTTGGTGCTGCCTACAGAAGATACTGTGGGTATAAACTTGAGTAAATCTCTGCCCAGTCCTGTCTGAGTAAGCGGAAAGATAGACAAAATTGCTACCCCTTCTCAACACTGATAGTTTTGAAACCTGCCCTGGAGTCAGGAAGTGCTGAGTGGGTGAAGCTTTCCTGTTCTCACAAGAAAGATTATATAATTATATCACTGGTGTAATGTGATGCAGATTGTCTTGATGGCTTTAGCTACTTGTTGCAAGTAATAGAAATAATTTCATTATTTTTGGATAGATCTGTGGCAGAATTGGACATTAGCTCTGCTTTTGACCTTTAGGCTAATGGCCATACTTTATCTTTAAATAACAGACCTCATAAAATGGATATGAACAAAACATACTTTAAATAAGTAAATAAAATTAATTTAAAAATTAATTACAACTAATATGATTCTCTCTCTTACGCTTCATAATTTTCTTCTCCTACATTAGAAAATGTACTTGTACATTTAATGTAATAACAACTGCTTCTGGAAGAGCGCTAGGGGCTGCACCTGACATTTTGAAGGTCTGCATGGAGTCCCTCAAGGGCAAATTATAACTACTGCACTAGATTGATTAATGTGATTACTGCAGAGCAACTGCAGATTTATCCAGTTTAAGACTTGGCAGTTAAAATGGACAAGTACATATCCACCTGGCTGTAACCTTTAAAAAAATCTTTCTCTGTTGAAAAACCTGCAGTAAAATGAATGGGATGAAGATGCATGCTTTCTAAAACACAAAGCAGGTTATTCCAGTAACTGAGAAAGTACAGAGATGACTATCATAACCAGTCTAATTCAGAAGAGCAGCACAGTGTCAAATTAAAATGCCATATCTCGGGCATCCAGCATGAGTTATAAATTACAGTCAAAGTCAGTGTTTCTCAATCTCAGCAACTCTAGGGTGTATGGACTTCAATTTATAAAATTCCCCCAGCCAGCCCTGTTGGCTAAAGAATTCTGGGAGTTGAAGTCCATGCATCTTAAAATTGCTGAGATTGAGCAACTCTGGTCTAAGTGATAATAGATTCACAATTTGTATAATTACACTTTTTATCATGTGCAAGCCATGGAGTAGCCATGGGGTGATGGGAGATGTACTTCAACACCAAATTTGGGGAAAGCTGTTTTTGGCTGTTTACGGCACTGAAACAATGTTCTCTTTCTCAGTAAGTAGAACAGAGTATCTGATTCAAAAGACAAAGGCACCTTTATAATCAATTGCAAAATTTGGCAAGAATGGTGAAGTTCAGTTAATCTGCTTGCACGTATAAGCTTTATTAGTATTTGCCTCTTAAGTGATATATTTACAAATCCAAACACTTCAATCATTGAATGATTTAGAACCACTTGAACTTACATGCATTTCTTTCACCATTTTATACTGCCAAGGGAGGAAAAACCCCAAATGTCTCCCAAGTTACAGCAGAAAGATGCAGCCAGGAAATAGTTGCAGAAGTTAGGAAAACGAAAAATAGTGCAAGTTTCTATAGCTGAAACTGAAGTGAGCAACAACGAAGGCATAAAAGAAAGGAAAAAATTATTCATGCTGACAAAGAAGACTAAAATAGAAATAGGTGGGAGTGACTGAGTGGGCAAGATTAAAAAGCTCTGCCTAATTCAGGCATGCCCAACTTTCTCTGGCATAACTGTTTTCAACCAAGTCTCAACTACCATCTCTTTATTCATATGTTTGAGGGCAAACTTTCAAACCCACTATGGTTTGATTATTATGTCTGAAGTTCAAAAATCTGGACATCTACCATATTGGATAACAGCAAGGAGATAAAGAAAACTATAAGTCAATGTTGCCATCTAGTGGTTGCCTGGATTTTTGCAGCCCAGATATGGCAGAGACACATTGCATTTAAAGTACTATCCATTCAGTCCTCTTCATTCAGAAAAGTATGCCAGCATAATTTGAACTGCCCTCTTTTCCAAATTTTATTCTATTTCAGTAATGAGACAAGCAAGTAGTGCTGTTCCTACTGTTTTAATATGGGACAATTTAAAGATAGTTATTGGACAGTTCTCATTTCATTTCACTGCCACTGAGAATCACTTCACATCATAAAAAGCAACTAGAATAGAATAGAATATAACCTTTGTTGTCATTTTAAATGTACACTAATCAGCATACATTAAAATTAAATTTCATTGCATTCAGTTCTCAGGGTAACCATCTCCAATATACACTACATAAATATGAGAAAGGATTATGCATATACCCACATACACACACATATATGACACAGAAACAACACAGTCTAGTTCGGATGTATACATATACATGGCGAGAAAAAAGAATCCTGTGAATTTACAAGACAGATGGCACAAAGAAAAAAGCTGTTGCAGAATCTAGTAGTCCTGCTAGAAATACTTCGAAACCTCCTCCCAGAGGGGAGCAATAGGAACAGACCGTGAAGTGAGTGTGTGGGGTCTTAAACAATGCTTCGAGCTCTAAGTACATAGCGCTTGTAAGCAGTATCCTGAATAATGGGAAGCGAGCTTCCTATAATCTTCTCAGCTGTCCTTACTACTCTCTGTATGGCCTTTCTATCTTAGGCACTGCTACCACTAAACCACACAGTGATGCAGTTTGTTAAAATGCTTTCAATCATGCCTCTGTAAAAAGTGGCCAGGACAGACAGAGAAAGATGTACTCTTCTCATCTGACATAGGAAACTACCAATTGCTCCCTGAATATGTGGATGGATATAGATGGGGGAGAGTAAGCAGCTGCTTAGAAGGCTGTTTTAGTCTTGTGTCAGGTTGCCTGGCTTCATCATAAGCATGGAGGAGGGTGCAGGATGAAGCAGGAGGTAGCTCTGTCCTCAACTACTGCTTCAAGGGAACGGCAAGAGGCCATGGTTGAAGTATGTAGAAGAAGCCACATAGAGCAACAGAGATATGAAACCTGAAATTGGCAGAAGCAGTGAAATATCTGTAACTATTGATAACCAAACTAATCAAACGGCAATATCAGGTTCTTTTTCCTGGTCTAATCCTACTTTTATGTAGCACAAGGCTACTCCTGCTTTGTGAACACAGGTCTCATGCTCTTTCAAAAGAGAGAGAAACCCATTCTTAAAAAAAGAGATTTAGCAATCTTTCAAGATAATGCCATGCAACTTATGATACATAATGAAAGGTGCCAGTAAGGCATTACACAGGCAGATATTTTTGCAGAATCCAAGTGCCCAAGTGATGGGCTTTTTTGCAACCCAAACCAAAATGGTCATGGAAGGCAGTGTATGGAGGCCAGAGGTGAGTAGACATGTCTGCAATAACCTAAAGTGTCTAATATGAGCTAGACAGATTGCACCCTATAACTGCATCATCAACCATACTCTCAAGAATAAATAATAACAATAACAACAACAATAACAATAATAATAATAATAGAGTTGGAAGGGACCTTGGAGGTCATCTAGTCCAGGGCTTTTCAACCGGTGGTACACGTACCACTTGTGGTACTTTGCCACATGGCAGGTGGTACGCGATTGCTAGCCAAGTGTAGCAGGAGAAGGGAATGAGCCAAAGCGAGCCAAGCCTGAGGGAGAGGCAGCTGCAGGACTGTCTGGGCTCAGCAGAAGCCCCAGGAGCCGGCAGGACTCCAGCTGATTGGCGCTTACAGAAGCAGCTGGGGCTGGAGGTGAACTGAAGAAAAAAGGGGAGTGGGAAGAGAGGAGAGGCTATAAAAGAACGTGGTTTGGGTGGGGGAAGGGGAAAAAGACAACAGGAAAGGTTTAATCCCTTTAAACAAATGTAATTAGTTTTACCCCCTTTAATTGAGTCTGTCTGTGGCTTTGAGAAAGTTTTCTTTGAAGGTAAACAGGCTTAATTTAAAGCTAAAGCTTTTTGCAATTGCGGAGCCTTTCAGTCTAGAATTGCAACATTATGACACGTGACACGCCTGAGGCAGCTTAAAGAGAGAGAAAAACAGAGTTTGTGTTTCTTTATTTTCTTGCTTTGCACTTGATTCCTGTGTCTTTAAGGGTACAGGGAAGGGATTGCGGAGGTGCATTCTTACTACACTGTGGAAGAGCTCAGAAGGGCAAACCAGCTAGCTCAGGAGTCTACAAACTTAGCAACTTTAAGACCTGTGGACTTCAACTCCCAGAATTCCTCAACCAGCCATGACAGCTAAGGAATTCTGGGAGTTGAAGTCCACAAGTCTTAAAAGTGCCACGTTTGAAGACCCCTGAACTAGCTGGTAGTGGTGCATATTAATAAACATGGATAAATTCATCATACATTTGTCAGTGCAAAAGGAAAATGATTCAGCAGAGGAACAGCCACAGAAGAAATTAAAACTGCTACTTTTTTACTTTTTTTCTACAGTTTGTAACATTTTATTAGATTATAGAATAAAATACAAAAATACAAAAGCAAATAGTAGGACACAGTGGGGAGGAAAAGGGGGGGAAAGTGAGGGGGAGAAGGGAAAAAGAACATACTTCCTCTGTTGCAGTAGAAGGAAGCATTAACATTGAACCTCAACTTTTTACTTTTCCATAATATTATAGCCATTTCTATAACAACAAATGAATCTAATCAGTAAAACCCAAAATCCTCCCCTTTTTTTTTAGTCATCAAGTTTTTGACACCTTGCTAAGCACTGGTGGTACTCAAATATTGTCATGTGCTAAAAGTGGTACAATCTGTGAAAAGGTTGAAAAGCCCTGACTAGTCCAACACCCGGCTCAGGCAGGAAACCCTATACCATTTCAGACAAATGGTTGTCTAGTCTCTTCTTAAAAACTTCCAGTGTTGGAGCATTCACCGCTTCTGGAGGCAGGTTGTCCCACTGATTAATTGTTCTAACTGTCAGGAAGTTTGTCCTTAGTTCTAGGTTACTTCTCTCTTTGGTTAGTTTCCATCCGTTGCTTCTTGTCTTGCCTTCAGGTGCTTTGGAGAATAGCTTGACTCCCTCTTCTTTGTCTATGGCAAGAAATGTGTTAAGAGAACACCACTCGAACATTGAAAAAATAAAGGTGACATTAGCCTTCTTCAGCTGGGGATCAGATAAAGGAAACATGAAGATACAGCATAAAGAAAACAGTAACTGGGTTACAGCAATAACCCCTGAGAATTAACAGATTTTTAGTTAGTTGCTAGTTGCTCGCTCTGATTTAAGTCATCCCTCACACTTAGTGCTATGACTATGACTTCAATGTTGCAATATAATTCCCAGAAATTGTAGGGAAGAAAGGAGTCTTTTTACAAAGTACTACTGCAAGATTGTATAAAGCTAGGAGAGATCAATCAGAAATCTACTTAAAAAGAACTCCTACCCCAATCACTCCACATCAGTTCTTTTAAAAAGTTTAATAATTATTTTCTTCTATTGTAATTATGCTATCATTTCTTCTTCAATATTTACTTCTTTGCTGCCATCCAGTGGTCATCTTCTTCCCTCTTCATACAGAATGTATATTTGGACAATTTTAAACATTCTTAAGTTCCCAAAAGGGCTGGATGTAAAAGTAATCCTACAAAAGCAGACAATAAAACTAATAGTTCCACACTTAGGAGGAACAAAGATTCGTTTGATTTTCAAGCGATTCCTGGAGATTTTCTTGTCATGTTGAGAGGCAAATCTGAGAATCTCTTCTTTGACCTCCAGACATAAAAGTGACTCATAGCAAGGCTTAGTGGTATCTATAGAACACAGCACATTCATCAACATAACTAAAATGCCACATTATGGCACAAGCATCTCTCATTTCAGGTGTATTTGTGACACTATACACAAAAAAGAACAAAGCTTGCATTACATCAGCACAATAGAGTTTTCATTATTTGCTTCTCTTTGGCCCTTGTGGATGCCTCTTGAATACCTCAAAATTTGAGGTAGACACACTTGCACGCACACACACACACATACAGAGAGAGAGAGAGAGAGAGAGAGAGAGAGAGAGAGAGAGAGAGAGAGATGGTCTCTACTGAATAGAGCCAAATAAGTTACAAGACTTTTATGGAAGTTGAAACTAATGAAATAATTGTTGCCTTTCACACATAGGAGGCATCTATATTTATGCTGGCATTGCGATAACACCACATTTCAACAATTTATTTTGTTCTAGGAAGCTGGAAATAGCCTTGCAAGAAGTAGAATAGTCTCCCATACGGTTGCAGAGGGATCAGCATGAGGGCAGGAGCTGTCATGGCAAGAGATAAGGTGCCTGAAACAGATTGTTATGTAAACAGAATGCAGTTTCCATCAACAGTGCAGCCTTAGAACTAGGATGTGTGCAGTCCATTGCAATGAAAGGGCAGGACAAGAAACACTGGGACAAACATAAAGATATGGCTAGATAGATCCTTGAGATAGCAGTCTTCATTATTATGAGGGCATCTTTATATCTACAATAAAAGCAGCTTTCCAACACAAGCCAATTCTTTAATTACTGTATTGTATGAGACAATTGGAGTGCCAAAGAAAGAGCATAATTGCAGTGGCATGCAAAATCTTCTACTATTTATATTAAAGGGGGTTGCCTCCATGAAATTGCAAATAGATATAAATGTCTATCACTCTGGCAAGTCATCATCCAGACAGATAATCCATGAGGCTGAACCATTTTCACTTCATTTTGAACAACTCCATTTTCTCCAATCTCTGATTGCTATAGGAATCTTCAACCGATGAAGGGATTCAACTTCTTTCTACTTGTACTCTCATTGGCTACATAACTGAAAAGGAATTCATAACTGATTGGTTCAGCTAGCTGTCAGTTTTTCTGTTAATTTTTTTTAAAAAATATAGACATACAAAGCTACTTGTAACAAAGCTAAATCTGCCTAGATCTGGGTGCTTGGAGTTATCTTTTCCTTTTTCCAGTAGGAGCCACATTTCATAGGAACATAGGAGATATTACCACTCACAGGTTCTGGATGATATGCAACAGTTATTTCCATTATACTTTCACCACAATTTTTTATTCAGGACAGTTTTGCCATACAAAGATGTATTGCTTAGTCGATATTTAATTTATTTATTTTTAATGCATTTTATTTTAGTTTTTATTTGACCTTTAGCTTTTATTGACTACTGAGCGGTAGTGGTGCACTGGTTAGAATGCAGTATTGCAGGCTAACTCTGCTCACTGTCAGCAGTTTGATTCTAACTGGCTCAAGGTTGACTCAGCCTTCCATCCTTCCGAGGTCGATAAAATGAGGACCCAGATTGTTGGAGGCAATGTGCTGACTGTCTATGGAGATTCTCAGTCATCCAGATCATAGTTATCCTAAAGATGCTTTTCCACGAGGCAACTGGACTTTCTTGTTTTTCTTTGAAGACATTTCACTTCTCATCCAAGAAGCTTCTTCAGCTCTGACTGGATGGTGGGGAATGGAAAGATTTATACTCCTGCAGACAGCTGTTCATTTGCATTCTTTTAGTGAGTCGTTAAAGCTACCTGGAGGCTTATCTGTGTCTTCAGGGTCACCTGAGTAGTGCAAATGGGTGGGGAGCTTTTTTGGAACTGTTGAAAGGACTGTGTTGTAGACTGGAGATAGAAGATGTCAGATCCCTCCCCCTTTGTTGAGAGAGGGCTGTTCGATTTTGACATAGATGGCCTCTTTGACCCCTCTTTTAACCAGTGGTCCTCTCTGTCCACATTTTGGTTACCCCCCATAGCCCAGATTTGGCGCCGAGCAACTACTACTAAGGAATTTCAAACCTTGTAAGATGTTGTAAGTGCCTCAATTTGAATGGTGATTATGTTGAAAAGTAATTTAATGTTGTAGTTTTCTAATGTGTATAATAAAAGTTCTGTATCTGCGAGTGTCTGTCATTGATAACCAAACAGAGGTTTATTTCCGAATTGCCCTCTTATTACTATTACTGCTACTAACAATATCACATCCACAATTTTTAATATTAAAAAACACACTGTAAAATCATAAATGAATACAACACAAAGTGTTATAAAACGTACTATACCATTTAGTGGTTAATGAAAGACATTACAAATAATCATCCTTGAGATATGTAGGGTATGTATGCCCTGTAGAAAGTATTTTCATTATGTTTTTTATTTATATTTATATTTATATATTATATATTTATATTCTCAAGATCTTGTGCATCAATACACCACAAATGAAAACACATTTTTGAAAAACAAAAAAAATATTAGGTTGCTTGCTTCATTTTATATTATTCTCAAAAGATAAGACAAATAATGTAGAGCTTTGCTTGGTTCATATTACTAATCGTTTAAAACTTTGTCCTTTAAATGTCTGCCTTAAAGATAACCATTCTCTTAAATTGACCTTTTGGACTAGAACCAAACTGAGTGTCATTTATTGTGCCATTGCCTCTGAAAAGTTGTTTAATTTTGTTAATGGTTTTGAGGTTATTCCTCAATTTAATTGTGATTATTTTCTAGTTTTCTTATATCTAAAGCAATAACTTTAGCATTGTTAGCTACAAATTCTTCCACTGAGAAAAGCCTGCTGTATTAACCATCACCATCACTCCAATAAAACAATGATAGTAACTCAACTTTCAGTATGTTCATTGTTCTCTCTTACCAGCAGAGTCCTTTGATCATTTTTAGAGTTACAACAGTTTAATACAAAAAATATTAAAGCATTTAACCCATGAATTATTGGTTATTATATAGATGCTCCAAGCCATGATCTGACATCAAAGCAAATGAAAAAAAATATCTATTGAGATTCTTGGATGAGAAGTGAAACACTTTCAAAGAAAAACAAGAAAGTCCAGTTGCCTCTTGAAAAAGCACCTTTGGGGAAAGAACAATACTTGATTTCAATATACTGGATGTTCATTATCAGAAGATACATTACCAAATAAATAAATCTAAAAACAGGAAATAGTTGACACATTACCAAATAAATAAATAAATCTAAAAACAAGGAAACAGTTGCCATGCATGATACTTGGGTACATCTTATTCAAGAAATTATCCTTTTTATGTCTTCTGCACATTACTTAGTATTTGAAATCAATATGCTTTTTGTGGAATTCAATTGGACCCTTTTTCTAACCATGCTCTGTGGAGCCTGGTCAGTCCAATTTCCCAAGAACTATAGTCCAGGTATAGTCCATTGTAATACAAAAGCAGGCCTATGTTGGGAGGTAGATCTGATAAAAGTAGAGGTTGGAGTTAAATTGGGCATATGTTATTTGTCCTGAAGTTGTTAACCTTTTTTTCCTACTAGGTCTAACTTCTCTAACACTGGTGGATGGTGGATACTAATCTTTGGTGGTGAAATATATGTTATCATGGCTGTCCTCCCATGGGTTATGAACAATTGGAATGCTTCTCAGACTGGGATATTTGATGCACAGCACCAAAACAATTTAAGCAGGATCCAGATATCCCTGTTGCTAATAGTTTAAGGGGGATTGTGATACCTGCTATACTCCTCACACAACTGCATGTCTTGTCTCACTATAGAAAAGTATTTTCTATAGAAAAGTGCTTCCGTGACCTCGCTGACTGTAGACCCGGGGGAAATTGCTCCACTCCCCGGGTCCGAAATTTCTTCGCTGGCGGGCCCATTTGGGCTAAATGCCACCCTGGAGGGGTGGCCACCGAAGGGCGAACCTTTGAGGAACGGGAGCCAGCGGTAGCCGGCTTGCTGAACCCAAAGCAGCTCCTGGAACCAGCAAAAGAAAGGCGGATCACATTTATGCGAGCTGCCATTCTCAGCTGATCATCGGAGACAGAAAACAGCTGATTTGGAAGGCAAGCAGCCGGGACGGGTGAGACTATGCTTCTTTTCTCTTTATTTTATTTTATTTTTTTTAAATACATTTTATTGGATTTTTATAGGGGTAGAAGGGTTACATAAAGTGCTTAGGAAACACCGTGGAGGTGGGTATATCAAACATTCAAAAGAACAATCACAAGTATATAGCTCAAATTAATTCATTTAAAATTCCCTCTCTAATTCCCTCATAGTCTTGCATATTCAAATTAATATATTTATACATAAACGTCAAACAATCCTATCAAATATCACTTACATTTCAATTATAAAGATCCAGGTCCTGTTTTTAAGCTTTACTAACTTACAATTACCATATTTTGATTAGCCTTAAATAGACATAATATTAACACTTCGGGTGTCCTTTTTTTTTTTTTTAACATAATGATTATATCTAGTATATTATTCCCACAGTAATATTCTTTGGTTTTCTTCATTAATACCATTTCTTCTCTTGTTACCAATCCCTCTTATTCTTCTATTACAAAATAATTATCTTATTTAAAATAAAAATGTCAAACCAACAAATAGATTTCTATCTAACTTAAGTATATATTCTATCAATTCATCTATGTCTATAAAAAATCTTTTTAACCCAGTAAATAAAGTTTATCTGTCCAATAATTGTCATATCTAAGACAAAATATTATTACAAAGGATAACCTCTTACAAAATTCACGTGTTCCATTAGTTGTTAAATCAATCAAAAAGTCAAAGCCTTTTTAAACCCATTAAATAAAACTTTAAACTACATTTTTAAATCTAACTCTAGGTTTCTTTCTGTGCCATATCGGTTTCCATAATAAAATTCCTGCATCATCAAACCACAATATTAGAGAGTCAATATTCTTCAATGCTTCAAATTGGTCAAAGTTCTCTTTCCTTTCTTCTAATAGCCTATGGATGATAGAAGCCGTTTTATTCCATGTTATGTTTACCAGTTGTTTATCCACATTATCACAATTTTCAATAACTTGTATCTGAGTGTCAGTCTCTGTTGATGTTGATGCTTCAGACATCTCAGTTAAAATTATTCTATGATCATCAAGCTTCTCCATAGATTGCGTTTGGAGTTGTATAGAGTTAGTTTGTTCCTTAGTTTCCACAATTTCTCTCAGTGTAGTTTCATAGTTGAGTTGTTGACATGGTTCCTCTTTAAGTTGTACATATTGCTCACTAATCTCTTTAGCGCCAGTCTGTTTCTTCTCCACTGTTTTTCGGTCTATAATTTGATCCGTCAGAGTTTGGAAGTAAGAGTTCATATCCTCTGTGGCTTCCAGAATTTTTTCCAATATGAGCTCATAGTCCAGCTGTGTGTTAGATTCCATATCAAAAGTAGAAGATTTTTTAATCTTTTAGTGAAGGCTCTATTTCGTAGAAATCAAAGAAATATTCACCTCCAGTTTTCCATAGACTAAATCACCACACAGCTGATACTCTTATCATCTTTTGAAGGTCAGAGCCATCCTTAGCCATATAAAAATTACAGTTGCAGTAACACTTTTCATCACAAGATGTCCTCAGCAGGCTATAAGGTCTTTCTTTTTTTTCCAAATTAATAAATTTTTTATTTTTCACGTTAAAAAATATGAAAAAGCCCTCTCCAAAATAATAGACGCGTAGTTATAACAATAATAGTCAAAAATAAAATGTTTTCAGGCCCCCTCAGTATTCCAAAGATTAAATAGTCAATAAAAAATTAACTGGTTTATTTTTTCTTCAAGGCTGTTTTTCCCAAGTGCCCAAACGCTGCTCCCTCACAGCAGGGAAGTAATTCAAGCACAAAAGCTTTTGACAGGAGAGTGATTAGGGAAAGAAGGGGTAGGAAAGGTCTCACCCGGATTCTCCACGGGGGTTCTTTATGCTTAGTTGTTCTTCTGACTTTCGGCTGGTGCAGCGAAGTGATTGTCCATTTTGCTGGCCGATCTTTCCTCCGACGGCCCTAAGGAGCTAGCTCGAACTGAGGAAGGAGCTGCCGCCCTTCCCCAATCAAGCGGAGGCCTCCCCAAACGGTGGTCGCCTCTACGGGGCGACTTTTGACCCGATTAAGGGTCTACCGGCGGAGGGAAAGCAGCCGGTGGGAGAGACGGATCTCCCCGTGCGACTGCGTGTGCCGGAACCGGAACCGGAAGTCCTTCTTTTCTCTTTATGAAGTGGACTTTATTGAAGCCTATCTTTAAGTCGAAGCTGGAAGCCTGAAGGGAGGAAGGAGGTGGGTTTGTTCCCCCCCTTCCCGTGTAAACGGCGGTTTAAGCGATTTTAAGAAGAACTGATTTGGATTACTTTAAAAAAATTTTAATTGGAGAAATCATTTTATTTTTGGAAGGAGAGGAAGACTTAACAAGTGGAAAAAGCCACTCTGTTTTTTTTTCTGTTCTTTTTATTGACTTTAAAGAACTTTTAAACTGTGTTTCCACTTTGGATATTTTTTTTTCTTTTTCACCACCTAGCAGCTACATTGTAACTTTCCTTTCTTTGTTCTCTGATAGTTTTGTTTATTCAGCTGCAATACTTGGCTGCATGCCCAGGCACTTGGCTGCATGCCCAGACAGCCTTATCTCTCTCAAAAGCTACTGAGAGGGAAGCTTTTTTTTCTGTCTGTGAGTGTTTGGTCTTTTTAGCTAGCTGTATATTCCTTATAGCAAAGGAAAATATAAGAGAAGGGAATTTATCTTTTGAGTTTTGTTTTTTCTTTTTTTTTTGTATTTGGGTGGCTGTGGAACAAATTTTTAAATTTATAATTAGATCATTTTCCTTTATAATATTTTTGTTTTTACATGACAATTTTTTCTTTTTCTTTTTTGGTTTTTCTTTTGGATATAAATACATCTTTTTTCTTTTTGGCCTTTTTGTCTGCTTTTTTTTTCCTCTCTCCTTTTCGGATGGTTGTGGAAGTTTTTTGTTGTTCCTTTTTTTTCCTTAACTAGCTTTTTGTTGGAATTATTAGTATTTTTTTTCCTTTTTTTTCCTTTCAAAGTATGTGTGCCTTGTCTCCTGATAATAGGAGGGCATTGGATTATAATTGGCCATCGGGCCCTCTGGTGGATAATAACTAGCCATTGGGCTTTTCAGTGGATTATAAATAAATACAACAATTAGAAGATGAGTGTCTCAAACTTGGCTAAAGAGGTGAAGAAGGGCTCTTCGGCCCCCGCTTCAACCTCGGTGAGCCCAGCCCCTCAAAAATCAATTACTACATTTTTACAACAGGAAACTCAACAAAAAGACACGCAAGCGATACTCCAAGCAATTGCAGATTCCAAAATGGAAATGAAAAAAGATTTGGATAAAAATTATGAAGATTTGAAAAGTGATCTTCTTAAAATGGATCAAAAAATGGAAACTTTCCAACAGGCGATGATAGATACTCAACAAAGAATGCAAAATATAGAGGATAAGTCAGAGATGGTTGATCAGAAACTAGAAGCATTACAAGATGAGAACCAGAGATTGGCGCAAGTAAACGCGGAATTGGAAGACAGCATCGCTGTCATGGAGATGGAAAGGGCGTCATACTTCTTGAGATTCCAAAATATCATAGAAGAGAAAGATGAGAACCTGTTAGAGTTGATGAGTGAGTTATTGGCGGAACGACTCGGAATGGAAATGGATCAAATGAAACAAGAAATGGACCAGGTTTTTAGAGTCAATTCAAGCTATGCAAGAAGAAATAGAGTTCCCAGAGAGGTCCACGTAAGATTCCTCAAAAGATCAATACGAGATGAGATTTTGAGAGCAATAAGAGACCAGCCATTGAAATATAAAGATAAAGAACTGGTAATTCTTAAACAGATCCCGAAGAGAATAAGAGAAGCACGAAGAGAATATCAATTTTTGACAAGGAAACTGCTGAATAAAGGAGTGAATTTTAGATGGTTGGTCCCAGAAGGATTACTAATTTTTTGGGACTCGAGAAGATACAGATTGGATACTCCACTTAAAGCAGAGGAATTTCTTAACAATCATAGAACCTTTCTGGAAGAAGGCGATATCAAGTCTAAAAAACCAGAGGAAGAAGCAGGAGCATCGAAACAAACAGAAGAGGAAGAACCTAAAAAGACCCAATCAGAAGAAGATGCAAGACCCAAGGATCAGAGACAGATAACTTCTCCTAGAAGACTGAAATCCGAATGCAACTAAAATTATGGAAGAAATTGAAATTTTTTCAACAAATATAAATGGTCTTAACTCCCCATCAAAAAGGAGTAAAATATTTTATAGACTACAAAAATTGAAAATGGACATAATTTGTCTTCAAGAGACGCATATAAAAAGACAACACTTTAGACTCCTAGAACAACCAAAAATAGGCAAACTTTATTTTTCGTCGGCATTGCAAAAGAAAAGAGGGGTAGCCTTTTATATAAAAGAGAAGATGAATCCAAAACAAATTTATATTGATGATGAAGGAAGACTATTAATGGTGGAAATTACATGGAATCAAAAACAAATTTTGATGATTGCGATATATGCCCCCAATGAGAAACAAGACCAATTTTTTCAGCAATTATATGATAAATTAATGGAATTAAACTATCAAAATCTTTGTATTCTTGGAGACTTTAATGTGATAGCTGATGTAAAACAGGATTATAAGAGCTATAAACAAGGGAAAAAAGGGGGAAATACCTTATCTAATTCTTTTCTAAAGATGAAAGACGAATTAGGTATACAAGATATATGGAGAGAAATGAACCCAGATAAAGCACAATATACATTTTATTCAAATAGGCATAAATCCTGGTCATGAATTGATATGATATGGACTTCTTATGATTTAAAGACTATGATACAGGAGATTGAAATAGAACCTAATATTTGGGCAGACCATAATCCAATTAGAATGACGTGGAAAGGAACTAGAAAGAAACTAAGATGGTGGCTGAACAAAGCTATACTGAAAGAAAAAGAATTTTTACAATTAGCAACGAAAGAAATGGAATTTTTTTTTTAAATAAATAAGAAAGAAGAAACCTCCATTCAAAATGTATGGGATACAGCGAAAGCTTATTTTAGGGGCATGGCTATAACCTATGTTGCCAAAAAGAATAAAGAAAAGAAACAAACACAGCTTAGATTGAAAGAACAACTTAGTAACTTGGAACTGGAGCTACGAAATGATCCACAAAAGAAAGAATTGAAGACACAAATGGAATTAATAAAACACAAATTAAATTTATTGGAGATGGATATAAGGGCACAACAGATTAAACGATGTAAACAGAATTTCTTTGAAAATGCCAATAAACCCGGAAGATGGCTGGCATATAAATTGAAAAAAGAAAGAGAAAAAAGACTGATAAGTAAACTACAAGATTCAAAAGGCCAATTGTACTGCCATACTGACGCAATTAAAAAAATTACTACAGCTTATTATGAGACACTTTATAAGACTGAGGTGGTTTCGAATGAGACAATACAGGAATATTTAAAAGAAGCGGATCTTCCAAAGGTACCAGAGAATATGCAATACATTCTAAATGAGAACATAACAATGATGGAGATTACAGAGGCGATAAAAAGGCAAAAGAAGGATAAAACTCCGGGACCTGATGGTCTCCCTGCAGAATTCTATATAGCTTTACAAGATATTGTCAGCCCGATTTTGAAAGATCTTTGTAATGAAGCTTTTTCAGAGACAAAAATACCAAATTCATGGAAAGAAGCCAACATTTCTCTTATACCTAAAGAAGACACTGATTGTACACAAATTAAAAATTATAGATCAATATCGTTATTAAACGTAGATTATAAAATATTTACTACAATAATGGCAGAAAGAATGAAGAAATTTTTGACTGAATTTGTTCATTCAGACCAAAATGGCTTTTTACCAAAAAGGCAGATAAAGAATAATTTAAGGATTATTTTAAATGTGTTGGAATATTACGAAAACCATCCGGGGAAACAGTTGGTGCTTATATTTCTTGACACGCAAAAAGCTTTTGATAACCTTAATTGGCAATTTTTGTTTCAACAGTTGAAGGAGATGGACTTTGGCGGAAATTTTATAAATGCAATTCAAGCAATTTATAATAAACAATCAGCAAGCATACTTATAAATGGAGATTACACAGACAACTTTGAAATAAAAAATGGCACAAGACAGGGATGTCCACTGTCCCCTTTGTTATTCATGTTTACATTGGAAGTGTTGGCTAGGAATATTAGGCAAGATATTGAGATCAAAGGATTGGAGATAAAAGACCAAAAATATAAACTACAGGCTTTTGCAGATGATTTAGTTTTTATTTTGGAGGAGCCATTCGAAACAGCTGTTAAACTCTTGCGGAAAATAGAGAAATTTGGAGAAGTGGCGGGGTTGAAGATAAACAGGGAAAAGACTAAAGTATTAACGAAGAATTTAACAGACAAACAAAAAATTCAATTTGCTAAAAAGACAAACCTTCAAATAGCTAAAAAAGTTAAATATTTAGGTATCCATTTAACTTCAAAATACACAACAATAAAAGAAGACAATTACGAGAGACTACTAAAACAAATAAAAGTGGATTTGGAGAAATGGAAAAAATCTTCAATTATCATTACTAGGAAGGATAGCGACTGTTAAGATGAACATTTTACCTAAGCTAATTTTTCTTTTTCAAACAGTTCCTGTTAAGTTAAATCAAAAATTCTTTGATGAATTGAACGCTACAATAATGAGATTTATATGGCAAGGGAAAAAAGCTAGAATTAAAATTAAATTATTACAAGATTCTAAAGACAGAGGGGGCTTTGGACTCCCGGATTGGAGACTTTACTATCAGGCAACTATTTTGCTTTGGCTTAAAGAATGGATTACACTGAGAAATAAACGACTTCTCTATTTAGAGGGGCATGATTTGCAATTAGGTTGGCATGCATTTTTGTGGTATGAGAAAAATAAAGTACATAAATATTTTCAAAACCATGCTATAAGGAATGTATTGTTTTCAGAGTGGGAAAAAATTAAACATAAAATTTATATGAAAATACCTGAGTGGCTCTCGACAATGGAAGCCTTTTCCTATCCAAATTTAATTAATTATGATAAACTCGTTAGCTATAAAGATATTTTGGACAAAGAAGGGAAACTTAAAGACAGACAAACTCTTCAGCAACAGGGTATTGACTTAACATGGTGGTCTTACTTGCAAATTCAGACAAGATATGAAAAAGATATAAAGTCTACAGGATTTTATAAAGAACAGACACCTCTAGATAAAATATTGCTAAAAACAGATGAAAATTTGATTAAAAAACCCTATAAATTTCTGCTAAGCTGGAAGATGGAAGAAGAGCAAGTAAAAGAAACAATGATAGTATGGGCTAAGAACTTTGGATATTCTATAGACTTAGAAGATTGGCAAAAACTGTGGGATCGAAATATCAAACTTACTAAAGCGGTTGCATATAAGGAGAATTTATATAAAATGTTTTACAGATGGCATATGACACCAGTTAGATTAGAGAAAATGTTTAAAAATGTATCAAATATTTGCTGGAAATGTAAACAAAAACCAGGAACTTATTTTCATATCTGGTGGATATGCCCTAATGAAAAGAAATATTGGTTAAAAATCCATATATGGTTAGAAAAGATGACTAAGATACAGATAGAATTCAAACCGGAATTGTTTTTATTAGGAATATTAGGATCCAACTACGGAAAAGAGAATGAATATTTAATTTTACATATATTAACAGCTGCGAGAATAGCATTTGCCCAATTTTGGAAAAATGAAAAGATACCACCCGATCAGATTATTATTACGAAAATATTGGAATGTGCAAAAATGGATAGATTAACTTTAGAAATTAAAGAGAAAGAAGATACAATTTACTTTAAAACATGGGAAAAATTTTATCAATGGTTAGCAATAAGACAGAATGAAAAAAGGTGATGTATTTTTTCTTTAATATTATTTTTTAACTTTTCTGTTAGATGTTTACTTTTAACTATAAGTAATTATAATTAATAAGCATTATATCGGTATTTATATGTAACTATATTTAGTTAGTAATATATCACTAATAGTATACTGATTATTGTCACTTACAGAATGAATGATATGTATTGGTTAAGTTTTTATCATTAATAGTGATAAATTTATTAATATAGCTTTTTAGTATTATGTTAACTATGCATATTTAATCTGTATAGCCGGATGACAGTCTGCTTGCTAAAGCGTTGATTTATTGTTGGGGGTAACCCCATTATTGTATCTACCCTTACCCCTGGTCTAATCCTTGTTTTTTACCCTATGTTATACCTTTACCTACCTCTCCCTTCCTATCCCCACAAAAATAATAAAACATGTTTAAAAAAAGAAAAAAAGAAAAGTATTTAATTGCCTCACTGTAATACCCTCTCTTAAGTTGTGCTAGACGGATAATACAGAAATATCCCATTTTTAGACTGTAATTTGGCAATAATTGACAGGTTGACCCAACTGAATACATGATTTTTCTTTTATGCAGACATGTTAGTTCTTATTTTCCATTCTTATTATTATTATTATTATTATTATTATTATTATTAAACAGCACAACACATCACTGTGTTATTTAAATGTAATTCTTTCATAATACATAACATTGTTTGTGCAGTGGTGTGCAAAATTTATTAACAATTAATTGCTAGTCAAACTAATCAACCTAAATTTATACTTAATTTACTTTATGAAAATAAACTTGAGTACACTCTTATAGCTTATTTTTTTAGTTTTTTACTAAAAACTAAAACTAAAAACTAAAAATGTTATCTTACTATGGCTTATTATACCATATTGGTATCATTTTAATATTAATATTAATTTTTTATTTTAAATTATTTATTAAACATTTATACATTTGCCTGTTTTATGGAAAGTGATCTGGGCAGTGTACAACAGTAAAGCTGTAAATAAATAAGACAATCATTAGTTAAAGTCATCATATAATGGCTTTGTAATATATTAAAAAGAGAAATTATCAAAAAGAGAAACAAATGTTAATGAATCTGCAACTTTTTACAGATTTTAGTTTTATAATAATTTATATCTATATGTCACTATTTTTAAAAAATTAAAATCACTTTTTTCACAAGCATCGCTTTTCTCTATAGAAGCAAATACTGGAGTTTAAAGAAGCAAGATAGAAAGATATTGATGCCTATGTTGTTGGAGAAGACTCCTGAGAACACCATGGACAACCAAAAAAGCAAATCAATGGATCATCAAACAAATCAACCAGTTTTCATTTGAGGAGCAAATAATTAGGGTCAAATTATCCTACTTCAGACACATTATGCAGAGACCCAGCTCTCTGGAAAAGGCTCCAATTCTGGGAAAGGTGGGAAGAAAATGAATAAGAGGAGGATAACTAGCAGCAAGTTGGATGGATTTGATTTCAGTGGCAAATGAGTACATCGTTGGGAGACTTGAAAGAATAGGTTAGGGATAGATCTTGGAGAACATTTATATTTGTGGTCATTAGGACTCAAAAGCAACTTGATGTCATATAAGCAATCAATGGTATGACTATAAAGATTTCACTTTGACTGGACCTGACTGAAAAAAGTTGACATACCCCTATAATGGGGTGTGGTAATATTTTTGTTGGGACTAAAGCATGAGCAAAATAGAGCACAAGGATGATGAAATATGATAAATGCCACTTGAAATAATTATGATTGTTCAAATGCTCATGTGTTGCACAGGATGAGATTAGGGTGATGCAAGTATTTGCAGGGCCAAACCCTTGATTACAAAATGAGAAAGCAATTATTTAATTTGCTCTTTGGTTTATGATGAATCTTTACCGGAAAACATCTCCAGCAACTGGGTTAAACTTCAAAATAAATTAATATTTGGGATACTAACGACCTGTATCTTGGAAATCAAAGGGAAAGTGAAGTTTCCAAATATGTTTACTTGGTATTTACACACTAGCTGAAGTTTGAATATGTATATTTATACATTTTTTGACATATTTATATGTCATTTTAACAATGGACCTATCAGTCATTTTTAAAACCTTATGTAATAATAGTTGGGAGGATAACACTTGGAAAAGAGAAAACAGAAATTGCTGAAAAGATGTAAGCAAGAGGGAAACTGGAAATAGCCACATCATCTTTCAAAATCAAAGAGTTAAGCAATGCTTTAGCAGGAACAGAAGTGAAGATGAACTTCTTTCAAACTTGGACTTAAAGAGGATGTAGCTCATAGCCAAGAAAATCTCCAAGTACAGAAGAAGGCCTGATTTAGGTGGGAAAGAACTAGAGAATCTCTGTTTTAGGCTCATGGGAAGAGTAAAGCAAAAGAAGATGAGACTGCTATCCTCTGACAAGCCCAAAGTAGGTAGGACTAGTTGACACTATAAACTAGGGTTCCCTTTTCTTATTCCTCCTCTCCTCCTCATCTGTCATATTGAGGTTTTCCAATTTATGGGGAAGCTGTTCAGCCTCTGGAATCACGATCTTTCTCACAAATTATTAAAGAGAATTGTGGCCAAAATATATTTTTTTCTTAGGGCAATAGCAGCAGGACAGTATTATGTAACCCATAACCAAAAGCTGTTCCATGCACATGGCCATGAGGAAAGCACGGCTCGTTAAATGAACATGAGATATCTCAGGGTGGGGAAGGCCATGGAGGGCCTAGTGAGGGAACAGGTCCCAAGGCCTCCCTGACCCACTAAGATACCTCCCTTCCTGCTGTGCTGGACTCACCTGGAAAAGATCTGTCTCCTCTCTGCCATGGTTCCTGCTGCCGCCCAGATCTGAGGCCGGGGAACGCTCCCCCCCCCATGGCCCGATCTGAGCTCCGGAGGACTTTTCCAGGCCGCTGCCACCCGGATCTGAGGCCGGGGAACGCTTCCGTGCCTCCCCGTAGCCCGATCCGGAGTCATTTTCCAGGCTGCCGCCGCCCGGATCTAAGAATGGGGAATGTTTCTGCGCTCCCCTGTGGCCCGATTTGGGCTCTGGAGGCCTTTTCCAGGCTGCTGCCGCCCAGATCGGAGACTGGGGAACGCTTCCGTGCATGTCCCCCTGGCCCGATCCGGGCTCCAGAGGCATTTTCCAGGGTGAATGTTGCAGAGCCACTGTGGTTGCTCATAAGGGCAAAAGACTACTGTGGTGCTGTAATATTCATAATTTCGGACTTGCTCGTAAGCACTAGGCGCTTATGACGTAACTTTGAACACTCATAACTCGGGAATTACCTGTACATTGGTTTTGATGAGAAAACAACAATCTGTCTCTGAAGAGACAGTTGATGGAAATATCATTTACTATTAAAAGTAGTATAATTTCGTGGGTACAATATCAGATAGTGCAGAATATGCCATTTCATTGGCCTGCTCAGTTATATAGATGACAAAGTGATCGTTGGCCAATTGTCATTTGTGTCCTATGCTATCTCAGTGCAGTCTATGGCAATAAGAGAAGAAAGCATGGGGCAGGGTAAAGTAAAAATGAAATATTTATTTAAAAATTAAACATAATATACATTTTTGACTGATAAAATGTTTTACACAAATGTGCCATTAATGATTGCTGTAAGGTCATCAGATAGCCAAGTGTTGGCTCATAAAATCCATTGTTTACAGGAAATTTAAGTAGACTTCTGCATGTTAATAGCAATAATCACAATGGTTAGAAACTCAAGATTTTTTTTAATTACTGATAAAATATTAAATGTTTTCATATATCTATAAAACATTGCAGATATTCATCACTGAGAAATGTATTTTTAAACATGTTATCATGCAACACAAATCTTAGAAACTTTTAATTCTCAAGTTTGATATTGAGGTCTCTGTTTTGCAAAGTAGCAACAGATGAAGAAGCCTACAATCTCACTTAAAAGTCACTTCCATTATTTTTAACATGGGTATTTTTCATGCAGACATACATGGCCACAAAAACAGGACCATCGCCTTCAAACCTGGTCTAGTTACCTGTGGGAGAGATGGGGAAGAGTATTTCTTACCTGATGTAGGAGAAATGCCTTTGCATTACTATAATCTGCCAACACTGCAGATAAAGCAGAATTTCAAGTATTACTATGAAAAATGCCTTTTACTTAAGAGGATGAAGGGCAAGCAACAAGAATAGCTTTCACAAGACAGGATAAAATATCCTTTCTCAGCAATATAATTTATCTCATTCTTAATATGCTACATGATTAAAATGATGAAATATATCCTGTGTGGAAAACTGAAAAATAATCCCATGTCAGGTGAACTCCTTCCTATAAAGATATTATGCCTTAGAGTATTTTGAAGAAGTTGAGGAAATTGTTTCCAGCTTTAATGTCATAATAAAGTTAAAATTGATTCCCATGTGACAGTTCAAGAGAAATGAACCATTAGATGGTGAAACAAGGCAGGAAAGCAAGAGGCCATTGCTTGAGATGTGACAGATTCAAACATGGAAGTTAAGTTCTTGTACATGTAGTCCTCAATTTATAACCACAATTAAGCCCAAAATTTCCCTTGCTAAATGGGACAGTTGTTAAGTGAGTTTTGCCCCATTTTAGACCTTTCTTGACACAGTTAAGTGAATCACTGCAGTTGTTAAGGTAGTAACACAAGTTGTAAAGTGAATTTGGCTTCAGTATTGACTTTACCTGTCAGATCACAAAAGGTGATTACATGACCCCCAAACACTGCAAGTCATAAATATGAGCCAGTTGCCTAGCCTCTGAATTTTGATCACATGACCATGGGGATGCTGCAACGGTCGTTAAGTGTGAAAAATGATCATAAGTCACTTTTTTCAGTGCCACTGTAACTTCAAATGTTCACTAAATGAATGGTTGTAAATTGAGGACTGTCCTTCACATTGCAATATGAAAGCTTTAGTCTGATTTATGAGGATCTTTAGCACTCTGACTTGAAAATAAACAATCATGAATTGGGTATCTGGAATTTTTAGAGTATTTAAGATGAGGAATCTTTAATTCTTTGCCATTTCTTTTTATTTAAATATTATTGTGGATAGAACAAAAATTATGCATAACAGAACAAAAATTAATTCCCAGACTTTGGAGAGCATTATTTATTTTTGGGTATGAAAATTAGGATCAAGAACAATACAATATAGCATGGGTCAAATATGATTGCTCCTTTTTGGCCGATAAGGTTCCTACTTATGAAATCTTACACAGAAACAATGGCCAATAAGTCCCATCCTCAAAGAAAGAAGCATGTAACAGTTTATGCAAAGGATTAAAGTTAACTTTAAAGGTAAAAGTATTGGACAAATATTGCAGTGTTTCTTAATCTTTGGATGCCATTATCATTTGTCACAATTTTTTGTTGTGATTTTAATACAGGTAGTCCTCCTTTAGCGATTATCTTGCATAGACTATTCAGTTACAATAGTGATAAAAAAGTAACTTTAATGTCTGCCTTTATTGCATCTGGTCCTTACCAAAATTCTTCCAAAATCTTTAAGAGAATGCCCATTATTTTTTGTTTTTGTTCTAGCTCTACCTCTCTAGTAATCAGACAAGAAACTGAGGTCTATACAAAAAAAGAAAGTTGTTCCCTTTTATTCTTGAAGTGATTAATTAACGCTATTTTTTCTGGCATGGCAGACATGGCTGTTTTAATGAACACAGAAGAAGGTCTGTGTTCACCTAAGTTCCAAAGCACTTTTTCTCAATAATATTTGAAGTGTGCTTAGCCCTAGTAAAAAAAAATAAAAAAATTTGTACAAGTGAGGCATAGAAACTGAATACACCAATACATGCATTATAAAAAGATAGGGTTGTGTGTGTGGAAATGTAATACACATACAGAAATATCCCTGCCACCAAAAAATATAAATGTGCATGCCATTGTGCAAGTTGGTTAGATGAGATGCAAATTATGACAATAAATCAGCAATGTTTCATTTACAAGTGCAGAATGCTGAATTATACCAATATAGACCACATTTGATTATATATACCAGTTAAGAAACTGTAATGTGTTTCCAGTGGGCATATAAAAGACAAGAAAGCATCTAACTGATTTTTGACAATAACATCTTCTGGATGTAATTTATGTGGCAAATGGTGAGCCAGTGACATCTCCCAAGCATCCACAAAGTACACCCCAATTCCTGAGAACATCTTCCTCATTATTGTGTCAAGCTGATAGGAATACCAGTCACTGTTGAAAAGGCTAACTTCTGGGCCAAGTTCTTGAACATTGGCAGTTTTGATAATTATATAAGTTTTTGGGCTCCGATCCAATAGCCGAACAACTGCCCTGCGAATATTTCTCAATCTCCTGATGTACACTTCTATAGGAAAAGTGCTAAGGTGAGACCAAATAGTTATGGCTATTACAGTGTTCTTCCCACCAACAATACGATTCAATTCATTGGCAATATAATGCAGCTCGCTGCTAAAAACTGTGAAAAAACGAATGGGAGGGCCATGGCAACGAAAATTTAGTAAGATGTTATGCCTTAAGTCCACAGCCATGAGAGGACCAACTTTCTTAGGACTTCCAAGGTTTAATTCCACAAGATCTGTTTTAAAAAAAAGAATTACTATATCATTGTATGCCGTAACTCTATCACTACCTAGAAGTATTAGTAAGACAAAACTAATTTAGGCTTAGGTTTATGCCTTCTGAAAAATCATCCAAAGAACAAATAAATGCTAAGCTTAATCTTGAAAATTCAACTAACCATTTCAAAGGAATGAAAAAATATAACAATATATAACCCCCAAAATAATTATACTCCTTTGGAAGAAAAATCTTTAATGTCTTAATCACTTGAATGGGCCCTCTCTTTATACCCGTTCTCAAATTCAAAGAGTTCCCCTTGAGCCCCTCTTTGCTTCAAATTCACTGCATTTTTTATGAACAGTAGTGCAGCAGTCTACCTTTCGCTGTCAGTTCTGCTCTACTTTAGAGAAGTCAACCAGCAGAATTTCCTTCGAAGGTCTACTGTCCTATTTCCTGCAGCCATTTAATAGCCATCTGGATTTTGGCAGCTGGGATGTAGTAGACTCTTTACAAAGAACTGTAAATCCACCTATTATATCTGCTGTCAGCTTCACTGGAGACCCCTTCATTTTTATTCAATGGAACAGCTGCTCTCTTCATTGGAGCATGTGGGATAGCTTTTCTTCTCATGGGTGAGACTTTTGGGATTGCATGCTAAATGATAGCGGTCAAAGGTTGATGGGCCACAACTACAACTTCCTTCTTACTTACGCAGCTCTACACACATAGCAAACTGCCCCAAAAGGGCAGGGCTCTCGACAAGACTTTAATTTCTTGTCAGGGGGTTCTGAAAGTAAGCAAAAGGCCACGTTTTGGTATAAAAGTTTTAGACTTAGGTTTCCTATTGTCACTAACTTCCCTTGGTAGTGCCAGATAGTCTAATAATGGGATATTCTTATAGTGAAAAAAATACTGGAAAAAATCAAGTTTGGGATTTCATTTCAATTTTTCTCTCAAAATTAAAAAAATAACATGCATATCAACCAAACAAAATTGGTAACAAAATGATAAACACTGGTAAAATACTGTGCTCTTATACCAAAATTATTTATGGGAGAATTTCTTTTAGAGGGAATCAATTTAAATATACCTGGAACAAATGCTGTCAGATATTCAAACCACTGTCTGATTGTAGAGTCTCCAAACAAGTAAATAAATTTTCCCTGTAAACATTCAGTAATATCTGATGACTTATTAAAATGTCGAATCAACTGCGTCCTTTGTTGCCATTCATCTTGATAATAATAACCAGAAGGAAATACATCAGAGCTGTGAGATCTTTCTAGACTGTCCATTTCTGAAAGAGAAAATTTTGAATTAATGAATAGAAATAAAGAGGCATGCATTAAAATTATACATGTTCATCTATATGGAAAATTCCACTGAGTCTTGTGATTGCAGCAAACAAACAAACAAACAACTAAATAAGTAAGTAAGCAAGTCAGATAGCCAGTTGACAAACACATATTTTAAGTATACATTTTCAAAGCAACATGCCAGATGAATTTATGTTTTCCTTCATAAATGTAGGTCATAAAATATACACTACCTAAAATATGAGCCTCTGAGTTTTAGCAAAAAAAAAACCCAACACATGATAAATGTAACATTATTTACGTTTAATCTAATTGCTAATTACAATTCGATTATTTTCAGTTGGCCATCTTTGATATGTTTAAAGATGGTATAACAGAATTTTTAAGAATGTACTTTTTGAAATCTTATTCATATTTATTTATTTATTTTGCTGCCTATTCATAACAAAACAACTCTGGGCCTCTTTTAACATTCAAACAATTTTATCTATAAATATACTACATTCTCAATCATTTGTAGTAAAAGCATTATAATTGTACCCTACACTATCACATTAATGGAAAGGTCCAGAGATCTGAATTCAAAGGGATAAATATGATTCAGATATAATATCCAACACAAGGGTGCATAGTTAGCACTGTTGGAATCTTCCCCTGGGTTCACACAACTGCTATATGGCTGCTATGAAGGAAAATATTTTTTTTTAAATTGTCCGTGAGTGATTCCACATATATGCCAGCACACGCCAATTGTCCTTTTCAACAGGATTATGGCTTCAGCAGAATAAGCAAGATAGAAAACATAAAGAATTTCTCCTCCTTAAATACATAATGGTTAAGTAATATTTTAAAATAATTTAAATACAATAATAGAACTCTTCCATAACTCTTCAGCAGTTTCTCATACGATACTGAAACACTGTTGATGGTTCATAAGAACAAGTTGAAATAGTATAAAGCAAAGCTTTCGAACATTTACTTTACCTGCATACCCCAAAGGTCTTACAATCACGGTATCAGGCCCGATGGAAGGTATTGGCATTTTTATATTCACACCACTAAATTAAGGGAAAAATATATTTTTTAAAAAAATCCGAATACAAAAAGTCACATTTGTTTACCACTAAATATTTAAAAACAGATTGCATTTTAACTTGAACACCATTCTGTCACTGAGATGGTTAAGTCTTCTCAATATGTATAGGACTACAGAGATTTCTTCCTGGACCACAGCAATGGATATTTCCCTCTGAGACAAAAGCAAATAGTTACATGAAATGCCTTTTTACTAATCATAACTGGAAAACTCCATATTTAAGGTTCATGTTGAAAAATACAAATCATATCAAAGGAAATTGAGTTAAAGGAGGACTTATCTAACTTAATTACATTCCACTGTATTTTTCCTTGTTAAATATATTTATTACCAGTATGATGTATTGCTCACATTACTGTGAGGCTCATCAACAACATCAACTAATATTGTGTTTCCCTAAATATAAGCCCTTCCCCCCAAAATAAGCACTTAAGCGAGGTGCATGCCTAAAAATCAAGCTAGGGCGGGGGTGGGGGGATGGAGCTACCCCATGCGCCCTGCACCTGTTTACTGTTGCAGCCAAGCCTCCTATGCCCTGATACCTGCCTCGCCAGCCCACTTCTACAGCCACTTGCTACCGCTCATGCACATCGTCCCCGGCCTCCATTTCGCTGTCAGAGGCCTTCAGGAAACGCCTCTGCAGCTGAGAATGGAACTACGGATTGACGCACACAGAGCCCCTGGCCTCCATTTCACTGTCAGAGGCCTTCAGGAAAGGCCTCTGTAGCCGAGAACCAAGCTCCGGATTGACACGCACGACATCTTCCGAAAATAAGACCTGTTGCCTCTTTTGGAGGCAAAAAAAATAAAATAAAAATAAGTCCGGGTCTTATTTTGGGGGAAACACGGTAATGCTTCTTTTTACAGCAAAAAAAAAAAATGCAAAAAAAGTAATGAAAGATACACTCAAAAATACAAATTCCTGAAAGGAACAAAAAATGTTTGCTATTTTTCTAAAGCATGTACACTAATTTTATATTATATAATATACAGTAGTGCCCAAAATTTGTGGAAACCTTTTGGGAAAAGTGTACAGTAGAAATGCCACCTTTGGTTAAGTTTCCACCAATTTTTCTTCTAATTTCTTTATAACTGTAGCCTTGTTCACTTAATAATACTATTTTACATCGCTTTCTGGGCAACCAGTCAACTCTTTGCACCATTACTTTAATTTTATTACATTTTACAAGCTCACTAAATGAAAGAAAAAAAACCCCAACCAATTTGATAGCCATCACATAATACACTGACAAATGTCCTCCTCTCAGCTTCAATACATGACATCAATAACTGAATCCTACTGTGATCTGATTGGCTCATTGCCAAAACAAGATGACACCTGATTGGCTCTCTAAATACTCATGCTCATTGGCTACAATCAGATGAAGGAAAGCTACCTGATATCAACCTAAGCAAGTTGTGCTTCGTTTTTCTAGTTATTTGGCTATAACTTTTCATAGAATACAGATAATTGAAAAACTTTGTTGAATGACATTCTTGATTACATTATCTTCCCATTGATATATAATTTTATGGTACTACTCCAAAACAAAAGGGCTGTTATTAGCCATCAAACCTCAAAACACACTTTTCCCAAAAGGTTTCCACAATTTTGGCCACTACTGTATTAAAAAGAAATGTCTGCAGGAAAATGTGTGTCTACAAAGCATCTTGGGTAGATTTATTTAAAATTAGGGATAGTGATTAGGGTTAGTTTCAAATACAAAAATATTTGGATTTTTAGAAATAAGACTATTTTAACCAATTTGGGGAGAAAACCCAATAATTTCTTAGTAACACCAAGTAAAAAGACTGAACATGCAAAATGAAAACCAGAGGTGCTTAGGCCCAACAGTACTATTAGTTAAATACTAAGCAGATGTTTCTGACTGTCAGGGATGAGAAATGAAAGGCCCAAAGTCTTCTGAATCAAAAAATAAAAGGAAAAGGTTTAATATTTAAACCCTAGTGCACAGATATGGGGCATAGTATCTCTGTGTTTTGCAGTATGGTAGTCATCTTTTGAGCATATCTAACTTATTATTTACAATAAAACAGTTTATTTAACTGGGTTGTGTCTGTGAAGTTCCTATTATAAAGAAGTTCCTGAATATAAAACTGTTATCTGAAGAGCCAAGTTTTATTGCTACCACTATGAAAACTAAAAGTAGAGTATATATATATATATATATAGTGATAGCAACAAAGCCCTAAGCCCTAAGATAATGTAGTTGATTAAAATTATGAGCCATAAATGTGGCACTAAAATGCCCTCTCTTATACTATTCAGCAAATTAGAAAGATTGTAGCAGAACTATATAGATGTTTTGCTTGTTTGGCATTTATTTAAAAGGTCAATTTCAGCCTAGTAAAATGCATTCAAGAAGAGTTTTTCACCATCCCACATTTTAAAAAGAAAAGAGCCAAAATAACATTAATCTATACAAAACAAAACATTAAACATACAGTCTAAGAAAGCAAGTACCTTTGAAAAAAGTTACTCTCTTCTGAAGTTAAAAGGCCTTTTTTATATCCCCCTTTAAAATGGTTGATTCTAGTAGCACAGGAGAGTCTTCTTGGCTTATAACAAAACCATGGTTCTCCAGTATAGCTATCTGTAAAGTTACAGACTGGCATGTCTCCAGGCAAACACACATTACATATAGTAACTTCTGAAATCCTTCCTGATTTGAATAAGCTTTTAAAATACGCCCTGTCTGGGTTTTCTTCTTGTAAACGTTGAAGGAGTTGGATTCCTTCACTAGGATGAACCAAGGACACAGATACTGTGACTTCCCCTGGCCAAAGTAAAGTGAAAAAAATTCTGTATGATCCATTCTGATAATCTACAGTTCTTCCAATGGCTCCTGCTCTCAGATCTGCAGAATGAATTCTTGACTGAAGGTAGTCGCCACCATATTGCTTTGAGTTTCCTTCATAATCCTTCATATGGACAAGCACCTCCAGCTGATCACCAACTTTGAAATTTGAATGATTATTTAGTATCATAAAGTTGCTATGGAAAGGGTCAGTACTCCTTACAAAGGGGACTTTGTTCTCAGGAGGTTTGGGCCACTGTAGAGCAACAAATAAAGATTCTTCTTCCTCTTGTTCAATCTTGGACAAAACCTGATGCTCATAACCACAGTACAGCTTTCTGCGTGTTCTAGTTGTAGGCAATGAGGGTTGTGATTCATTCTCTTCTACCAACCACTTTAAACCTGTGGTATTGAGATTCTACAAAAGAAAGAAACTCTTTCAAACAAGAGTTGTAGCAACAGAATCATATCTACTATATTTGTTTATTACACTTTGCAGCAGCATAAAATCAAAATGGTCAGTAAGAAATATCACGCAACCAAAATTGTTTTTATCTATTCCATTAGTTATAAAAGAATGTTATATGTATGTGGAATTACAGGCTGCCATTAGTTATGTAAATGCTTTTTCCATAGTATTTAACATATCATTACACTACTCAATTCTAATACTCTTATTATATTAATTAAGAGAGAATTAGTGTCTTTTCTTTTCAGAGCTGATTAAAAATGCTTAGTTATTATTGTCCTTGTCTGTATTTGTTATGTGTATATATCTGATTGGGGAAGAGCCACTGAAACAATCAGAAAATTGTTATTTTCCTCTACCCCTGCCACTGTCTATTTTTTCTTTTAGCTTTTCTTTAATCCCTTAACCTTATTGTCTATAAAAGACTTGAGTTCTTTTATTCTGAAAAGTGTTTAACCTTAGTACAAGATTTCCTGCTTGCTTACTCCACATAAAGGAAGAAAAGCAGGTGAAGAAGGTCATCACTTCATTTATTTCCTAGCAATTTAACCCCTAGGCATGAGTAGTTGATGAAGTTTACTGAATAGACTGTCCCTAGAAGTGTGGGAGGTTGCAATATAAATTGTGGGGGAAAGACTTAGGACCCCGCAGGGGCCTACTTAGCCAACTCTTCATGGATTCATTACAAACATCATATAACTTTTGGTTTTGTTCTTCACCAAAGTTAGATGACATAAAGCAATATTTTAGCAGCAAATGGTACTTGCTGATTTGACAAAAATGTGTGCATGGTGGGTTTTTTATGTAACGTTTCTTTACATTCTGAATATCCAGCCACCAATTCACTGTTCTCTTTTAGGATCTAATGCAATGCTAACTGATTCTTATACTAAAGAGAATGTATGCCGACCTGCAAATTGGTTGAAAGAATTTCATGCAAAGAGACACATTTGAAGGAGATTCTGATGGCTCTTCTAATGTAATGAAGCTAATTATTAAGAGTTGCAGTGGAAGTATAATGGAGTAAGCTGCTGGTATCTTCCATAAAATAGTCATTAGTCTAAATTAAATAGAAAATGCAGTCAACAAAACTGATTATGATTGACTTGCCAGGGGGCATGTCTTCAGATGAGGGAAACAGGAAGTAAAGATAGAAGCATCAAACTGTAGCAGTGTTGTTGCCTGAGATTCTAGTAGTACTGGAAATAGTGACTTCTCTGATTTTTACACACCCAACAAGTTCACAGGACCCCTTTCCCATATGCACTTAGCCCTCGGCCTTCATCTCAATGAAAAGCAAGGACCAGAGCTGAACTTTACAGGTTTAGAAGGCTAGCTAACAAAAAGTGAGTGCTAAAAGGAAAGCAGTCTCTGCAGCTACTGTCTAATGTCTCAGCTTTTCACTGCACAGAGGCTTGACATAGTTTATTTACTGTGCTCACTTACTTTGGACAGCATTGAGAACAACTTCTCACAAACTGTATCTTGCTTGTGAATATTGTGGTAATGCATATTTTAGATCCTGGATTTCTTATAACCTCAACTCTTGCTTTTCTTTCAGATTCACTGCCAGCTTATTGGTCTTGATCCCTTCTTGTCATCTTGACCCCGTGGACATTCTCTCCTTTAAGGTACTGCAAAAGGGCTGCTTCACAGATTGTTTTACTCCAAATAGCTGACATTAAGTGTAACCTTGTTTATCTTTGGCTTATGCAGATTTCAGAATTAAATTGGTCCAGCTCCATCTATGTATCATTAGGTTTTGATCACATCTGTTGTAAACTCATAGTAGAAATTCATTGCAGTCAAGATTTCCAACTTGTTGCTAATTTGTACAACTGTGTCAATACTGCATCAAAGGCAGTGCTGCTAGTTTATTGGGTATTTGATAAGAATCATTTTGAAAGCCTCTAACAATTCCATATTTATGGAACTATAGGAAAGGTTTTATTTTATTACAGGTAGATCTCACGTAGTGACTGCCTCAAGCAGCAATCATTCAAAGTTACAGCAATAATGAAAAAGTAACTTTGCAACCAATGCCTACATTTACAACCTTTGCAGTGTGTCTTTGTCATGTGTTTGCTATTATAATCAGTATGTGTAGTCCTGTCCTGATCTGTTTTTTTCTCCCCTTCCCCCCCACAGATCGGAGAGATGGACTAAATAAGCTATACATTCCTGACCTGCTTTTCTATGCAGTGAAGGTTCCCAACAAGTCCAATATGCTCAAATTAGGAGACAAATAGGCTCAGATCTATTAATGTAATTAGCCAGGTGGCATCTGCTGCTTGTAACTAATAAGATTTTAATTCATTTTGACACCCTTACCTTTGTTTTCCTTCTTAGTGGTTTGGGTTTAGAGGTGGGTGTGCGGTAGGCAAACAGCATAGCATTATAAAGTATTGAGAAACTAACCATAACATTCAAAGATCTTGTAATCATCAAAAGAAATAAAAATAGATTACAGTTAAATATTTTATGTTTATGTGTCAAGACATGGCATTTTTCCAATAAGTAACATAGAGCAATATATTCATAATCCCTGAAAACTATTTACCTATCATGGGAAGACCTGGATGATAAGAAAAAAGAACATTCAAATTATTTGGCCAGTTCTTGGAGGGTTAAGTAACTTACCTCTAGTTGATAAAAGTTGTGGACTAATGCCAAAATAGCCAACAGTGCCAGAAAGAAGCACAAAATATGAGTTTTGGAGCAATGAGGCCACATGATCCCCTCATCTCTCTCTCATCTACGTAAGATGCTACCACGTTGCCCACATTCCACAGGTATCAATTTCATTGTTACACAACATCACATAAATACTGTATCATCGAGAGGCTTCTGTAACATCATCATTTTCTGTAAAGAATTTTAAATTTTTTATTAGACCTTGAATACAGCTAATAGAAATAAGTTTACATCTGAGAATCAACAATATTAAAAATATATACAAGTAGTCCTCAAGCTGTAACCACTCTTTCAATGACCTTTCAAACTTACAAAGGCACTGATCTAGTGATATATACAACCAGTTCTTTAAGTTCTAACTGACAGCATCCCCACACTCATGTGATTGTGACCTTTCAATTACATCATTGCAGCAGGCTGCATGATTGCCATTTGTGATCTTCCCTTCTGGATTCCCACAAGCAAAGTCAATGGAGAATCCAGCAGGTCACAAGTCACTCTATTAGTCTGTTTTTTGCTGCTCTTTCTCCCAAAGAGGCCACTGCAGAATATAAGATCCATACTTCATTGTACCACCTACCCACCCATCCTCTGTAACATACTCACTCACAGCACCTGCTTGCTCACATTTCCTGCCAGTTCACCTTCTCCAGTGCCTGCCCATGTTCCCTGCTGGCCCATCCTCCCCAGTATCTGTGCTGGCCTACCCGTGCTCCCTAGCACCTGTCCCCATTCCTTGCTGGCCTGCCCAAGAGTCTTACCAGCTTGTCTATGAGTTCAAGCCCTGTCTTAGCCTTGAAAACCAGCTGGGTGATTTTGGACCAGGCACTCTCTCTCAGCCCAACTCACCTCACAGGGTTGTTGTGGGGAAAATAGGAGGAGGAAGGTGTATTGGGTATGTTCACCGCCTGGAGTTATTTGTAAAAATAATAAAGGCAGGAAATGAATGAATGAATGAATGAATGAGTGAGTGAGTGAGTGAGTGAATAATCACTCAATCAATCTTGGAAAAATTAGGACAGACAAAAGGAACTCTGTTTTCACACAGCATGTAATTTGGAATTTTCCATCATGAGATATGGTGCTGGCTACCAGCTTGGCTGGCTACAAAAAAGTATAGGGCCAGTTGATGGAAGTGGTGGGGATCAATGGCTATTAGCCTTGATGGCAATGTGACTCCTACTGAAACACATCTGCAGGGAAACTAGTACTTTTCCTTGTACAGTTGTCAGCCACTGTAAGAGCAGATTGCTAGACTATAGATGGCCAGGGGACCAATGTTCTTATAAGAATCAGATTAGAACAGTTCTAAACAGATGTAAATAGATCCTGATTGGTAAGTCTTTTTAGCTGACTATCCATGTGTATCAACAACAAAAATCTAGTTTCAACTTAATATTAGTCTACAAAACTCTTGGTATCGTTATATGCATTTGCCACATGGTTTGGAAGTAACCTTGTATATCCTTTTGTAAAATTTTCTCTTAAGTTAAAACATAATGTATATTTCAGTCCTTTTAGTCGTATCTTCTCCCATCTGGTGCATCTGTATATTAAAACCAAAATTCTTGGCCCATTTGATCATGTACTCTTAAACTTATTCTTTCCTGTTTCAAATGTCAATAAAAGCTTAAACATTTTAACAATAACACAATCATTTGTACATAATACATAAATCATTTTGTGTAATTCAGTTTATCTTATCTAGATTAAACTTTTACCCTTAAATGTACATATGAGAACCACTGAAAACAATTCTGCAATTGTTCTCTTGATTTCATTTTCAGTTTGCTATGATCTTGTTATAAGTATTTTGATGATGAATTGTTACAACCTTTGCAAAAAATGAGCATTCTATTTTAGGCATAGAAAGTTACTAGATGACTGGATAGATGCAAACAGAGCATTATTTCCTAAATAAGATCAATACTTGACTTTATCAAAAGATTATCAACTGGACAATAACTACAAGGTATTTATGATGATTCTAGCTAAACGGATAAAAAAGAAGACAGTTAAGAGAAATTAATAATATTGGCATTTTGAATATTTAAAACAACATAATAAAAAGGGTGTATTGGTCTTGTTGACAAATAGACATTTGACAACTTGAATTTCACACAAGACAGATTGTTAATGGAGAATTAACAAAAATTAACAAAACAAACTAGACAACAGTGTGATGATGATGATGATGATGGCAACCCGCGGCTCCGGAGCCAATGGGGCTCTTTGAGCCTTCTCCTGCGGCTCCCAGCCTCCTCCGCCATTTGCAGAGAGAGAGACAGAGACAGAGAGAGGCACTTGTGCTTCCCTTCTCTCTCTCTCTCTCTCTCTCTCTCTCTCACACACACACACACACTTTTACTTAGTGGGGGAAGAGGACTGGCAGACCAAGGGCAGGAGAGAGCCAGCCCAATAAGAATGTGTGTCAGCTTGTCGGAGAACAGCGTGAAGCCAGCTTGCCAGGTGAGCAGAAGATCGGAGAGGGGGAGAGAGAGAGAGAGAGAGAGAGAGAGAGAGAGAACTCATGCACAGCAGCCTCTATTTCTTTTTAATTAAACTCTTCAATCAAGCCCCCCCCCCCGCGCGCGCGTACATGCGGGTTTTGCGGCTCCCAGTGTTTTCTTTTCTGTGGGAAACGGGTCCAAGTGGCTCTTTGAGTGTTTAAGGTTGCCGACCCCTGCCCTATACCAGCGGTGGCGAACTGGGCATGCGTGCCGTGCCCCGGAGATGGCGAGGGACTGGCCCCTGCCGCCCTGGCCCCGTCCACCCAGTCTGCCATAACCACTGCGGCCACACCCACCCGGCACCCGGTGATAAATAAGTGGGTTTTGGGTTGCAATTTGGGCACTGGGTCTCTAAAAGTTTCGCCATCACTGCCCTATACCATTTCGGACAAATGGCTGTCCAGTCTCTTCTTAAAAACTTCCAGTGTTGGAGCATTCACCGCTTCTGGAGGCGAATTAGATAGCGCCCAGTGTTCAAGTCTATCCAGATCCTCCTGTATCCTAAGCCTGTCTTCTGGAGTGTTGGCTATTCCTGCCAGCTTGGTGTCGTCTGCAAATTTGATGAGTTCCCCATCTATCCCCTCATCCAAATCGTTGATGAAGATGTTGAAGAGCACTGGGCCCAGAACAGAGCCCTGGGGCACCCCACTATACACTTCCCTCCATGTAGATGCGGTTCCATTGAGGACCACACGCTGAGTACGGCCGGTCAGCCAGCGACGAATCCATCTGGTGGTGATGCTGTCTAACCCGCATTTTTCTATCTTATCAAGTAGTAGATCGTTATCAAATGCCTTACTGAAGTCCAAGTAAATTATATCCACAGCATTCCTCTGGTCCACTAATTTTGTCACTTGGTCAAAGAATGCAATAAGGTTTGTCTGGCATGATCTGTTTTCGACAAACCCATGTTGGCTTTTAGTAATGACTTTGTTTGCCTCTAGGTGTTCGCTGATTCGTTGTTTGATTATCTTTTCCAGAATCTTCCCAGGTATTGAGGTCAAGCTGATAGGTCTGTAATTTCCTGGGTCCATTTTTTTCCCCTTTTTGTAGATGGGAACTACATCAGCTCTTTTCCAGTCTTCTGGTAGTTCCCCAGTGCTCCAGGATCTTTGAAAAATATAGTTCAGTGGTTCTGAGATCACATCTGCCAGTTCCTTGAGAACCTTGGGGTGTAATCCATCTGGTCCTGGTGATTTGAACTCATCTAGACTGGACAGGTGCTCACTTACCATTTTCTTGCCTATCTTAACTTGTGTTTCTATTCTGTTTTTTATGGCACTATTTTTGATAGGTTGGTCTGTTTTTTCCCTTTGTGTAAAGACAGATGCAAAAAACGAGTTAACTAGTTCTGCTTTCTCCCCGTTGCTTGTCACCTTCTTGCCACTTTCACCCACTAATGGACCAATCATTTCCTTCACTTTTTTCTTGTTTTTTACATGTTGAAAGAAGCTTTTTTTTTGTTATTTTTGACTTTGGTCGCAAGCCTTAGTTTATTTTGAGCCTTAGCTTTTCTCACTTCATCTTTGCAGGTTCGGGCTATTTGCTGATATTCTTTTTTTTTATATATATAACAAGTTTTATTGATTTTGTTTGTTTTACAGCCAAGTGCTTAGGACTCATTGTGGAGATAGGGCACTCCATAGAACAGAATAGAAAATATAATCATACATAAGCAATGTAAATTACTTCTTTAAAATTTCCCTCTCTATTTTATCAATCAAGAAAACAAAACAAAAAAAACTATCGGTAATATTTCCACCCATTTTCGAGCTTAATTAACTATTAACATATTCCAATTTGTCATTACATAAAGATATAGTATACAATTCGGGTATCCATATAATACAAATTATTCCTAACCTATACATATTACTCCAATTATTCACTTTATACTTCTCAGTTAAATTTTATCTCTTATTCTATTCTATTTCACATACATATTTTATAAATGAAGATAACTTTAAGTGTTGATTATTTTTTTTAAACCATTTTACATTAGCCTAAATTATTTCTAATTATTTCTAAAATAAACATATAACTATTTATATATATATATATATATATATATATATATATATATATAAATATTTCTCCACTATATTCTATTTCCTATACGCTATCAAACGTTTTTATAAATCAGTCCAACTTTCGATCATTGCAAGTAAAAATATCAGTAATATTTCACCAATCTCAATACAACTCCTTTAATTTTAACTTTTCCAATTTTCCATAATTGCCATTCCAGACCATAATCAAATCCATAATTTACCTCAATATTAACTCAGACTAAAATCTTAGACCTTAGAAATCTCAAAAATATTAGCTCACTTGAAGTCTCTAAAAACCATTTTACCCGTCAAATAGTTTTAACACTCATTTTTAAACCTAATTCTAGCTTTCTTTTTATGCCAAGCAGGTTTCCACAATAGGGCCTTTAGCTCCTCCCATCTTAATATTTGACTGTACACATTTTCCCACAGTTGCGTCTGATCATAGTCTTCTTCTCTTTTTCCCAATATTGTCTGCACTATATAATCAGTCTTAGTCAGTATGGTGATTATTCGTTGTTAGTATATATTGTCAGCATTTTTAATGTCTCGTGTTTGAAAGTCCATTTCTGTTGCTTTTAAAGCTGTAGCTGTTTTAGTTGAATTCTGCCTTTGGTCCTCAGAAATCTCCATCTTTTGTATATAAGGTATAACGTCTTCCTCTTCAGTAGGTTGTAGATATAAATCCTCAGTCTCATTAAGTTGTAAATCTAGTTGTGTGTCATGATCAGTTGAAGTTTGAAATTCAATTTTTAACTCTGAAGCTACCTTTTTCCTGAGTGTCCTGAAGTGCTCTCTTAATTCTTCTTTTGTTTCCAGAATTTTTTCTAGTATAAGTCCATAGTTAAGCTGTGAGTGAAATTCCATTCTTCTTTTTTTTTTTAAATGAAAGTTCAGCAGTGTCTGGGCGTGACGCCAAGTTCAGTACTTCAGCTGCAAATAGTTACATTGTTACGATAAGACTTTCTGGGCTTCACGCCAAGTTCCAAGCTACATTGTAACCATCCAATCCACATAAATCCATCCTGAGAGCCAAAGAGATTCCCCCCCCCTTTTAAAGTAGATAAGAATGTTCAGAAGGGCGGGGGAGGAAGAGAAACACTCCGCCCCCCTCCCTAAAAATCTTCCACTTACGCTGAAAACAAGCAGACAGAGAAAGAGAATCACAGTAAGGCTTCTTCTTCTTCCTTTTTTTTTCAGGATCCCCCGAATTCCAACAGTTCCAATACACAATAAAAAGTAGTTATTTTTTTCCCCAAGTATTCGAACGCTGCTTTTCCAAGGGAGGGAATAATTTCTAGAAGCTTTTCACAGGGAAGTAAATAAAACAACAAGAGGGAAGGAAAGGTCTCACCCGGATCTTCCACGGTGGTTCTTTATGCTTAAATGTTGCTGTGACTTTCAGCTGGAGCAGCTAAGTGATCGGCCATGTTACTGGCCAATCTTTTCCCCGTCGGCCCAAAGGTGATTTCTCGGATTGCAGAGGGAGCTGCCGCTCTCTCCACAATCAGACGAGTGTCCTCCTCCACGGTGATCGCCTCTCCAGGGCGACTTTCGACCCTGTCCAGGGTCTACCGGCGGGGGAAAATCGGTCGGCAAAGAGAGCATACTCTTTGCCTGACCGCAGGCACTGCTACCGGAACCGGAAAGTCTATTTGCTGATATTCTGACTTAGTTATGTGCCCCTCTTTCCACTTTCTATACTTGTCCTTTTTATCTTTCAATTTATCAGAGTTCTTTATGCAGCCATGCTGGTTTCTTTTGAGAGCTGTTATTTTTCCTCTTTGTTGGTATTGTGTTAGACTGGGCTTTTATTATCTCACTTTTCACTTTTATTGCTATTGTTAATCATCCTAACTCTTGAAGTTTTGACTAGAAATAAAGACAGATTGAGAGAATTCTGAACAGAAGAGAAATATGTAAACTAAGAGCATTTGTTGATGATTTGGTTGTAATCTTTACAACCTTTAAGAAATTAAGGATATGTTAAAATGGGAAAAAATTAGTTATCATTGCCAGGTAGAATGTCTATGATAAAAATGAATGTATTACCTAGAATTATGGAGGGGGGGGGGTTCAAACCATACCTACCTTGAAAACCTCTGCATAATTTAAACACTATAGTCTTTGACTGATTCTTCAAGATTTTGTTTTGTATTAGTAGTTGACCTAGTGCTATTTCCTACACTTTCCAGTATTTTCTCATGGTAAATCTGACAGTTAGAAAGAAAACTGAATTTCTGACTTTTCCAGATTTATGTGAAGCTACTACTCCAACAAGAACAGAATAAAGGAGTGATGTCTCACTGTTATTTCAGAAAAAGAAAGCAATATTCCCTAATGAACAGCCTAGTGACTGATCAGCCACAATCTAATAAGTAACCAGAAACCCATAATCTAAGTGCTGGATTTTTTTCCAGCTCTGACATTTACATCATGACTTTATTGATTCTTTCCCTGCCAGACTGTCAGTTCCATTAAATGAAGAACATGTCTTGCAATATTTTATAGGTATGATACTCCAAAAGATATTCCATGTTGTGAACAGATACATGAACTAGGGAAGAACAACTGAATATACAAAATTGGTGGATCAGGACCCAGAGAAAAAAAGAGGCTGAGGTGTCATGGCTGCCCATTCACAATCTAATGAATGTCTGCACTCGGATATGATGATGATTTTCCAAGAACCTCATCATTTTGAATGTGGCAAACTTGGCAGACTACAATTGGCTCCTTTAGAGACTTTATCTGTATTTCAAACTATGTTTCTTGCCTTACAACAATGATGACCATTAATGCCAAATTCCCCATTTGGCAGTCCAAAGTTAGTAACAAGCATTATTAGTTCAAGTCCTGAAGCCCCCAAGCATGATTCTATCATTTAAAAATGTCCTTTCAAAAATTTAATGAGGAAAAAAAATGTAATTCATTACATTTCTTATCTATTTGTATATGAATACTAAAATTCATATTTCAATATTTTCGAAGCCTTACATTCTATATCAATGCAAAAACAAAAAAAGGAAATAAAATACAATGGTCTTCAGTATTTTTTCTAAATCATTTTAGAAAATCAATTAGCAATCAGATAAATGCCTCAAAACTTCACATAATTGCTACATGATTAAACAGCAAGTATACATAATTTGGTTTCTACATAGGTTGGTGTCTACCTTTTCAGTGAGAGAATATATACTTTATTGCTGATCTGGAGCAAGACTGCCCACTTTTTCCCCCAGGAAGACAGCCATAGCTGCTATAATTGTTACCTGGTATTATTATTATTTTAAATTGTAATATTAACATCTTTAACTAAGCCTCTTTTCTAACTTCAGGAAAACTTAAGATACTAACCCAGCTGGGAAAGAGTAATGTAATCCATAAATCAGCCACTTGTGGAATATTATCTAGAATCAATGTTTTCCATTGGTGACATCTCAGATGTAATCAGTGCTTTTTACTGATTACTTGATTTCTGACATATCACATATATCAAATGTATCATTTGCTTCTGTGCCCTATAAAAACACTTGACCCCCTATTAATAAATGATTTTTTTATCTGTATACGTGGTGATTCGTATTTTTGGATGGGCAAAGAAGGTAAAAACATCTTTCAAATTCTTGGATTAAGTTCTTTTCAGCTCCATGCCAAACTTGGGGTACTTGAATTTCAAGGCAACATTCTCATGTTCTGCATGTGATTATATTGGGGACATATGGCAAACTACTGTGGGAAACAAGACATGGAAGAGAATATAGCTCTTATGTTTTTGTGAGTTTTGTCTTTCGCGACTAGAATTTAGCTGTAAAAGAAAAATGAAATACAACTAGGATGGAAACAGTTCTCACGATTTTAGATTCCTCTATACAGTAAACATCCTTTTGTATTTCCCTGTAGACAGTTGGAAAATATTTGTCCCTGCCAAATCAAACATTGAGAGGGAGAAATGGGGGGGGGGGAACCCAAGTTAGAGCGGGGCTAGCATTCCCCCTTTCTCCTGCACAATTAATTTCTGATGTTCCAAGGTTGCACTGAAATCCATTTCATGTTAAGTCCATAAAAGTGGAATTTGGACTTCTGAGCTATTTGAGAACAAAAGAATCAATATAACATAATGTTAGGTGTACATAACTGTTTTCCTTCTGTGGAAGGCCATCACGTGAAGCCTAAGCAAACAGTTAAGATAAAAGTCTAAGGTGGTCACTGCAGCAAAAAGTAAACCGGGCAAGCTCAGTTCGGTCATAAAGTTCACCTATTTAGATTCCTCAATTTCATTGCATCATTTTTAATTCACCCCAGCTAACATGAATCGAACCATTTCAACGAGCCTCAGATGAGAGGAGCTGGTTACCTCGCTGATGACTGAGGGGGAAAAAACCAGTTAAATCCGAAAGATATTATGCAGAATTTGCAAGCAAGTGCGTTTTCAATAGCACCGTTAACAGACATCCTAAGTCGCTCCTCTGCAGGTGCTCCACCCGTCGCTTCCCGCACTCTTTGGGTCATTATGGATCGATCGTTCGGGGAGGCCTTCTCGTTCATCCGATGGGACCCCCCCCTTCCCCCGAGAACAGAAAACCGCTCGTTCACAGCTACGATCCTGTGCCGCACTTACCAGGCCATTCAAGGAGAGCTGAGAGGCAACACAGCCTACTTCTGCAACCATTCCAGACGACTGAGCCGAAATCCGCATGCTCGCCTCGCCCACTTCCTTTTATCTGGCTGATAGTTGACCGAAGGGCTTGAAAAGGCAAAGATCCCGAGACTACCAACGGCAAAGGGGGATCGACCGCTTTCGCTCCGCCTTCTGCTGGCCCGTTCTCTGTTATTGCGCAAGCACAGGCCCGCATGGTCTATCCGTGTTTTGGTATTTAAGCAGACACAATCTAGCTTGTTTGGACTTGAATCGCTGTGTACTATTGTATTTATAAGTGGTTGTCTACTTCCTCTGCGTTGGCTCCTTATTCTTTCGTTGCATCCTTTATTTTTTGGTCTGCTGTCTGAACTGAATGGAGCGATTCTATTAAATATATTTCTAATCCGTTCACTAACTCTTTATAGAGGTGTGTGTGGTAAACTTAAACGTTCTTTTCAGTTTCTGGTTCTTAGAAATAGGCTATGGAAAGCCAAAGAGCATATATTTAAAATGCACTGCTAAAACACTGTAAACTGGCAGTTTAAGATTTGTGGAAAGACCGTCCTGAGTTCAAGCTGGATAGCACATAACATTCAAATGTCATGATTTTGATATTAATTAAGGCTCTGTTCCTCTTTTTTGTAACACATTGCTTTCTAACAGTGTGGATTTAAGGATGATTAAACATGAATTCAGTGACCAAGTTGGCATATGGTACTAAGCCACAACTACCACAATTTGCATAACAGCCTAAGGCCCTAAGCCATAAACCAAGATTTACAAACCATAATGTCTGTGTTCATATAGTGTCCTATACTGTAATGCAGCTAAGCATGCAAAAGCCCAAGTGCATTGTACATAATCTCACAAATATTCTCATGATATGAAATAAAAGCTTGACTAAGATCCATCAAATATTATTTTATCTTATTTATAAAAATAGAAATTAAAAAACTAAAAAAACTATCCAGGAGCATTGTCTTCTTCACTACTGGGTGTTTAGAAAATGCAGTTTTACCCATCAACTACCATTTGAAGCTTTCCAATTCCAATTTCTATGTACTGAGGGCTCACAAAAAAAACAACATACTGTATTAATCAGACAGCAAATAAATCATTTCAGACTTACAAGCATCTCATAATTCAGAATACTTTATTACATCAAAATAAATTATTCCCAAATGCAAATTTTCAAAAATTGAAGCATGCACATTATATTTTTAATCCAGATTATAAAAACTATATTACAGTCAGATTAAGTTTTCTGTAAATAGGTTTCTGGCTGAGCAAATTACCATGATCAAGTATGAAATCATGTTGCCTATTTGCAGTCTAGAGACCTTTTCATGGACATTTTTTTTAAATAATATCTTTTTAAGAGTTTTTTTTCCCCTTAGTATTACTCCTCTTCTTTTTTTGACAATGACCTGGAAGCTTTTAAATTTGGTAACAGCATTAGATTATAGTATATGGCTTTGCAGAGGTCATATGGAATTTACCTAGTTTATAAACAATGATCACTTTATCAATACTGATTGATCTGAAATTAATAAGGCCATATTTTTATTTTCCGATATAACCAAACTTACATTAAAGATAATAAAATTGTGCTTATGTAAAAGTAGAATTCACTGATCTCAGTAAAAAAAACCTCTTATGTTAAAAGATTACAGTCAAAATATTGAATCTGAAAGATTTATATTTACACAGACTGCACGCACACACAAGCAATAAATACCAGCTTCTTCATATAACAGTGATTACAAGTAAAGATTTACTTAGAGGAAAATGAAATTAAAAATTACAATTTAATAAACAATTAAAAAAAAAGGAGTTGGTTTATACCCTTCCTAAAAAATTGTTGTAGACTATTCAGATTTGGGGTAGTTACAAGAGAAAAAGAGAGAAGTGGTTTCTCTTGCATCAGCAGATCAAGACCAGGTTTGGATTCCACTTAAAAGCTTTCCTAAAGAGAGGATATACTTGGTAAAGCATCTAACTCGGAATACATTACATACCATGGGTTATACTACTATATTGTCTTGACCTCTTTGCTAGTTGGGAGGAAGAAAGTTTTCCATTTCCACTCTTTATTATGAATCAGAGAAAGCAGAATTGAGTATTTAGACATATAGGGGTTATAACAGAAACAGGAGACCAGAAAAATGTGTTCCTCTTCTCCACTTATTCCTTTCCTGTTGCTTATTTCAATAAAAGGGCTCATGGGTCATGCTCATCAAAAAAGTCTTTAAAAAAGTTCAATTTGCTTTATTCACTTGTCATGCTAAGTCCTAAAATGTGTACAAACAATGAATTCCCAAATACGCAAATCTGAAACTAAACAAACCAAACGATAACAATATTATGTATAAATTGAGGCGATGAATGTTAATTCATTTATCTCAGAATAAGTTGGAGTATATAAATTTAAGTTTTTTAAAGTAATGCATCAACTTTCTCTCTTATGTATCCAGTAGAAACCAATAATAATTTGAATCAAATAAAACTGCATTGTATAATTTAAATATTCACATATATTCTTTCCCAAGATAAAAGCAAATGTACTTTTCCTCTCCATATTGCTGTAACTTTTTCTGATAACAAATAAAAGTATCACATGTAATCAAAATCTCGTAACGTTTATATTCTATGCAATGTACCTATGCAGTAAATTATGCAATATGTAAAAGCTGAGAAAGCTTACACACATGTACATATTCAAATGATAAGAGTGTTAAATTTTTGATTTTACACATTGATAATGAATAAACAAAGGCTTTGTGTATGTGGCTTTTGAAGTTCCACTGTTATAAATAAACACAATATGATCATTTGGAAGCTTCTTTGAAAACTGGACTCATGAACTCTTTTAGCACTTGCAAAAGATGTAGGTTTTTTCATTATTATTATTTTAAAATGTATTGCAGCAATATATAACCTAAGTATCAATACCTACATCAAAACACAGAAAGCAATTTCCTCACAATCACAATGCATTCCTCTTAACTTCACAATTTTTTACTCACAACAGGAAAAAATATCCTGTATTTATGAATAATTTTGCTTAATTGAACCATTTTTTTTGCACTGTCCAAAACTCCAACTATGGAGCCCTAGTCATTTCTATAGGAAAGACAAATAATACTAAGCCAGCTACAATGTAAGTGTACACAAACATACTGTTTATAACTAAGAGATACAAATACTGAGCTTTATAAAGACAGATATGAGGTTCAAGAGAAACAAGAGATGAAATAAGTATATTTAAGTACATGTTTAATTTTCCCTTTGAAATAGTATTTTCTAAAGAATGTATCTGTAAATGCCCTAAAAACGGTATTTTTAGATTTCTCCGTACAAAAAGAATAAACTTTTAACTACTTGTCTCTATAACACATTTAAACAGTGCATTGGTTTTATGCTGCTTTAGCAGAGATTAATTTTATAGCACTATGACCAATATATACTAGAACATGTACATATTGAGCATGTATATATTCTATACATATAGTACATGCATTCTATAACACTTTACAATGGATTTTTTAAGAAATGGTATATGAATGACTGAAATATAGATAGTTGTGATAAAATTCAAGATCTCTTAAGCAATGCTTCAATTAAAACATTTTTTTCTACCTTTGTTTTCTAATTTAAGATTGGCAACATAAACTCTTGAATTCCAAAACAGAGCACCAAGTTGAAGTTAAATTTGATACAACAAACCTATTCCTGTATTTGACAAAATAATTTCTCAAGGCAATATTTGCAAATGACTCATTAAGCCAAGAACAATATATACTTGACTATATACTTAATACTGGGGACAAAGTTACAACTTTTAAATATTCCAGAATTTATGAATAGAAAAATATTTATTATTGACAATAACTATTAATTATTAGTAAAGAAAACTTACAAAGCATTTATTGATAGAAACAGTGGAGTCTGTAAAGAATTGTTGCTTTATCATTATATGGTGAAGCAGTAGAATGTAAGCATTCTCCATGAATGCCAGAATGAATATTGTTAATTTATATTAAAGTAGGACAATACGTTTAGCAGCCAATCCTCCCTAAGCATCTAGAAAACATGACCACTTGCTTTTATGTCTTAGCAATCTATCAAGCAGGTAATGTTATTAAACAATTATTCTGTATAGTTTTAGCAGCCATGGCCATATAATGCTGATCTATTATTTAAGAAAACCCTCTCATTTTTGTTACTTAGGTACAGTATAAAATTGAGTATGTACTGTTTTTATACAAATTCTGACCTTGGCAAAATAGGCAAATTATTCCTATCATTATGAGAATATAGTGTGAGAGGTTGATTCTTCTCCCTCCTCTTCAGACTGCTTTTGTTGCATTTTTTTTTAATTTTCCCACTGTCCCAGCAAATGAAACAAAGAAAAATGACTTCATAAAAATAGTCCTCTGTGATAACAGGTTGGACTAGTCTGTGTGGAATTCAATAGTCAAGCATTTGTAGAAAAAATGTTTGGAGTATTGGTGAGTAAATTGGCTTGTACTGTTAAACAAAATGATTTATACATGGAGCAAGATTTCCAAAATTCCCAAGCTTACAACTTAGTACCTGTGTATCAGCATACATTTTCAGAGAATCACTATCTTGCTTATATTATTAACTATATGTTGTGTGAGCATTGGGACTAATAGCATTTCAGATTTGAAGGCAAAAATATTTCAGATCATGTATGGATGCAAAACTAACACTTGCCATCAATGCCTTAACCTGAAATGTGCTTTAAGGAGTTGCAGATAGGTGCTATGTTTGTACCTTCAAATATAAAGTTCTGCATACTGCCCTTATTTGTCAAATTAAATATTTATATTTCTTTCTTTGAATACTACAAGGATGCATGCTTTGTTTCCTTGGAAAAAACAACTAGTTCAGCTATGATAACAGCAATATGGAAAGTACTTAAGAGTCTTCAAAATTATATTTCATAAAAAATCTGTTACAACCAAACCACATGAAATGTAAGTTACGATGTCTATTTGAACCTATCTTGATATAGAGTGTAAGTCTAACATTAGATGATTAACAAAGCTTTTAACAAGCCATTTTTAAATGGCAAAGGGACCCAAGTCTCCAAAATGCATAGAAATTGGTCCAACATAAAATGTTAACGTGGCTTTTACATTTTTTTCTGTAGATTTATGCTTGCTATACAGATAGCCTAACAGAAAGTGTCTGCAATGAAGAATCACAGTTTGTCTTTTTTTCTGCCATTTTATCATTTAGATCGAATGCATCAATTCCTTCTTCTGCTAATGGAAGCACATCCTGAGAGACTAAAACAGCACTGCATAAAATATCCTTTTCTTCTGATGAAACAGTTGTATGGGTCTTACAACTTTCTGTTCTATTGCTGCAATTTATCTTTTCATCAGAATCATCTAGTTCTTCAACTGTTTTTAAATATTCTTGGAGAAGAGTATTGTTCTGGTCGTTGTTCAAACTCTCTTTACAATATTCCTTGTGGTCAACTGGGATCTCAGCATCAGAAAGGCTTCCTGAAAGAGAATCTTCACAGGGCTTGACCGTTTGCAGAGAATTTCCTAGAAAGCCTTCATTTGTTTCTGTCAAATGTTTTTCAAAGTTCTGCAACTCATTAACGATATTTTGGTCTGATACACAGGAATGGAAACCTGAATCAGGATATTCCTGTAAACATTTCTGATGACACATTTCAGAAGATGAACCTAACCAAGTTGAACTATCAATAGGAGAAGGTTCTTGATTTGGTCTAGATGACTGTATGAATAATTCATGTGGACCCAGAATGCCAAATGCAGGAGTAGCTTTTTTCCAGATATTAGTTAGGTGTTGGTTTACTGAAAGCTGCCATTCCTGGATAGATTTAACCTATATACACCACAAAAATAAAAGATTATAATATATAATTTCATACGTAATCGCATAATTATCTCATTTCACATGAGAAAGTTAATTGGGTCAACTGTAAAACACAGCAAGGTTGGGCTGTTGGTTTGATCTCCGAGCTTGGCAATTTGGCTGCAAACGTTTCGTCTCCATTTGGGGGGACATCTTCAGTGCGCTTTGAATTGTGCTCATCTGTCACAGCACTGGCCTTTAAATACCTTTTTGTGTGATATAAATTGGTGTGAATGTTATTTGTCTGGATGTTTCTGAGCCATAATCTGGTTTCAGGCTGTTTGATTGGCTGGTTGTTGTTGCTGGGCCATAGCTTTTGGTGTTTAAATATCGTCTGTGTGATGCAAATGGTGTTTGTTCAGTTGGTTGCCTCTGAGTCATGGTCTGGTTTCGGGTTATTTGGCTGGCTGGCTGTTGTTGAGATGTGGTCCGGTTTCTTGTGGGGGGATTGTGATTTTTGTTGCTGTGTGGTGGGGTGCCTGTTTGTTCGTTTTAAATGCTGCCTTTGGGATTGAAGTAGTTCTTTCATTCTTAGCGGTTGGTAGATTGGGTCAATGTCAATGTGTCAATGTGTCTATTTATTGATTCATTGGTGGAGAACCAGGCTTCGAGGAATTCTCTTTCTCCCCTTGATTTCACTTGGGTTACAACTGTGGTCCCAGTTAGATCAAACTTGTGTCCTTGAGTCTTCGTGGACGGACATGAGGGATAGTGGGTAGTGTCTTTTGATAGCCAGGAAGTGTTCACGCAGTCTGGTACATAGCTTTATTCCTGTTTGGCCCACATAGTTCTTTTGCTGCACTGGATTTGGTATATGATGCCTGATCTTTGGTTTGTTTCTGTCTGCTCCTTAGGTTTTGACAGTTGAGGCTGGTTTGTGGGGTACTGCGAGGTCGTGTTGGAGAAGTAGTCTTGCTGTCATCTCTGAAACATTCTGTACATAGGGAATTGTGATTCGTCTGGTCGTTGTTGTTCCTGTTGTAGTTGTGTTGCTTTGGGTGTTTGTACTGATTTTGTGTAGCAATTTCTGGATGAAATTTCGTGGATATCCATTTCTCTCAAAGACATTGTATAAGTATTTTTGTTCTGCTGATCTGGCTTCCATGGTGTTGCAATGGGATTTCGCTCTCCCGACAGTGTTCTGACGCAGTTTGTTTGTGGCATTTGGGGTGGTTGCTGTGGAAGTTGAGGATTTGATCTGTATGTGTTGTCTTCCTGTACACAGATGTTATAAGTTGGCCATTGGTGGTTCTGGTTACAAGGACGTCTAGGAATGGCAGTTTGTTTTTATTCTCGGTTTCTATTGTAAATCAGATGTCTGCGAAGACATTGTTGATTCTTTGGTAGGTTTGGTAGACCTGGTTGCGCTTGATTATCACGAAGGTGTCGTCCACGTAACATAACCATAGTTTGGGGTTTATTTGTGGAAGTACAACCTCTTCGATTTTCTGCATAATGACTTCTGCAACCATGATGACAGACAAGCACAATTCAAAGCACACTGAAGATGTCCCCCCACCCCCCAAATGGAAACAAAACGTTTGCAGCCAAATCACCAAGCTCGGAGATCAAACCAACAGCCCAACTACCAATCCGAACTACTAATATTCAAACACATCTCAACACAGCAAGGTTTCAGGAGAATGTCTTAGTCTTTATTCATAGAAATGAATATTTAGGAAAACTAACTTTACCTGATCCCAAAGAAATTTGACAGCTTCCTCTTGCACAAGTCTTTGAAGCTTCTCTTCATTCTTTTCTTTTCTTAACCTGCAAATGATTTTCATATATATATTTATCAAGCTATAAAAGTGTTACTACTTTGATCACCACCTTTGCTGCAATACAATTATTTATAGGTAGTCCTTGACTTACGACCACAATTGAGCCGCAAATTTCTGTTGCTAGGCAAGACAATTGTTAAGTGAGTTTTGTCCCATTTACCACTTTTCTTGCCACAGTTAAGTGAATTACTGAAGTTGTAAAGTTAGTAACATGATTGTTAAGTGAATCTGGCTTCCCCAATGACTTTTCTTATCAGAAAGTGGTAAAAGGTAGTCACATAACTCCAGGACACTGCAACTGTCATAAATACATGTCAGTTGCCAAGTGTCAATTTTGATCATGTGACCATGGGGATGCCGCAACAGTCATAAGTGTGAAAAATGATCATAAGACACTTTTCTTTTAGTGCTGTTATAACTTCAAATGGTCATTAAGCAAGTGATTGTAAGTCGAGGACTACCTGTATTACAGTAAGAATAGATTCTGGTGAAGAATGGAGTTTTGGGGAGGGAATATATTTACATCAGTTTATTGGATTAAATTTGTCAACTTCATCAGTTCTAGTAACAATGCAACTTAATTTCTGTTTGCTAGAGACACTGAAATAATTTTTTCTCCTTTGATTATGCTAACAAATGAATATTTTTGAAAGAATACTTCATTTTATAAAGTTGGTGAGTTTTGCCTTCGTCTGGAGAACAAAGAGCTTACCAATTGAAGAAAATGAAACTACTACCCCAACTGTAAATTATTTCTATCCTATTATTTCAGTTTACTTGACTTCCTACTTACTTTTCAACTTCTTCAGTTAAATGAACGATATGTTCTTGCATTCTGTTCAGTCGAATTTCATAGCGTGCTTCCCTGACTCTGGAATGGTATGTTCTTATATAAAATCCTCTCCAACAGGCCTGAAGTTTGGTGGCAGCTTTATTCATTTCTACAAGTTCATCTTTCTTCTGGGTTACAGTAACTGATGCATCGGTGGTCAGTTCTAGAGAATTAGCAACAGAAACATATTTGATAACATTCTCTTCTGGTGAGGGTGACTGCTTTAAGTTACTGAACTTTACATTGTCTTCAGGGGATGCTTGATAACTGCTAACATCATCAAGTTGAATATCAGTGTTTACTGAAGAAGAAGCAACGGGGAAAATATCCTCCTCTTGATCTTCATTTTGAGTTTTTACCAGGTCTGCTGGCTTGTGGGTATACTTTTCCAAAACCACAGAAGCATTTTTCTGCTTTTGTTTGTTTTGCATATTAACATCTTTTGTAAATTCCAAACCAGTATCCTCCAGATCTTCTATATCCTCTACATCGATGCCAATTCCATGAAGTTTCAGCTCTGCTGAAGTGGGAGACATTGGAGAGAGCCCTGAAGCAACAGGCATAAAAGTGGATTCTGAAGATAGGAGACTACTGTTCAATTTGTCCTCGTCAGTTTGTATATCATCCAAGTAAAAATCCTTAGAAATATTTCTTTCAGCTTGTACCGAAGTTGGAGAAATATTTTTAATTGCATAAGAATGGTCATCATTGGATTTTGTCACAACCCAGGTATTCTTTTTAATAATACGTTCTGGAAAAGAGAGTAAGATAAAACATATAGACTTTCAATATGTTTCATATAGACTTTCAATTATGTATCTATGTATGCTGAGGGTGGAGGTTCATTCTCCGAGCTTGTGGCTTGGTTTCCGAACATTTCATTACCAGGCTAGATAATATCTTCAGCAGAATTTAGGGGATGTCAGTGTTCTGCTTATAAGGGCTTTGTGTGGCCAGTAGATCTTGTGATGGTGACATCATGTCAGGTGAGGATCACCTCAGGTTAGGATCTTGTGATGAGTCAGGTGTGGGTGTGTCAAGTGAGGGTCTAATGGGTCTTGTGATGGATCAGGTGTGGGTCACCAGTGAGAGTCCTATGATGGGTCTTGTGATGGGTAAGTCACGTCAGGTAGGTAGAGCTATGGATTCGAGTCATTAACAAGACCAATCCATAGCTCTACCCACCATCCAACCAAAATTCTGAACATGCTATGTCGATGACACCTTCGTCATCATCAAACACTTCCAAATTGAAGAAATATACCACCTACTCAATAATATATTCCCCAGAATCAAATTCACATGTGAAGAGAAAACAGACAAAAGACTCAATTCCTTGACATCAACATAAGGATACTAGACAACAGAGAGCTGGAGACCCGCGTCTACCGCAAACTCACTCACATAGACCAGATCATCAGCTTCGCAACCAACCACCCCACTGGACACAAAGGAGGCTTTGTCCCAACTCTCTTCAGAAGGGCTAGGACAGACTTCCGGTTCCGGTAGCAGTGCCTGCGGTCAGGCAAAGAGTATGCTCTCTTTGCCGACTGATTTCCCCCCGCCGGTAGACCCTGGACAGGGTCGAAAGTCGCCCCGGAGAGGCGACCACCGTGGAGGAGGACACTCGTTTGATCGCGGAGAGAGCGGCAGCTCCCTCTGCAATCCGAGAAATCACCTTTGGGCCGACGGGGAAAAGATCGGCCAGTAACATGGCCGATCACTTAGCTGCTCCAGCTGAAAGTCACAGCAACATCTAAGCATAAAGAACCACCGTGGAAGATCCGGGTGAGACCTTTCCTTCCCTCTTGTTATCTTATTTACTTCCCTGTGAAAAGCTTCTAGAAACTATTCCCTCCCTTGAAAAAGCAGCGTTCGAATACTTGGGGAAAAAAATAACTAATTTTTATTGTGTATTTGAACTGTTGGAATTCGGGGGATCCTGAAAAAAGAAGAAGAAGAAGAAGAAAAAGCCTTACTGTGACTCTCTGCCTACTTGTTTTCAGCTTAAGTGGAAATTTTTAGGGAGGGGGGTGGAGTGTTTCTTTTCCTCCCCCCCCTCTGAACATTTTTATCTACTTTAAAAAGAAAAAAACCCTCTTTGCCTGTCTGGGTGGATTTATGTGGATTGTATGGTTACAATGTAACTCGGAACTTGGCGTGAAGCCCAGAAAGCCTTATCGTAACAATGTAACCATTGGCAGCTGAACTGTTGAACTTGGCATCATGCCCAGACACTGGTATATCTTTTGGAACTTACTTAATCTTCTACTTCTAGTACGTTTGACTTTATAATATAAAATATACCTACTAGAAAAATGGATTTTCTTTCGTTTGAGGATTACATTATAATAATTGACTTTTAGACATCCTTTTCTATTATTCACTTTGGATTATAAACTAGATACTCACAACACTGACTGGGACTATTGTTGTCTTTATCTTTCTGCTGGGTTTGATTGTTTGTTTTCCTTTTTTCTTTTTCTATTTCTGTTTGGATTTTATATTTTATAATATTCTAATCTATTTTTTAAGCTGAACTTTCACTATAAAAAAAAAGAAGAAGAATGGAATCCCACTCACAGCTTAACTATGGACTTATACTAGAAAATTTTTTGGAAATGAAGAGGAATTAAGAGAGCATTTCAGGACGCTCAGGAAAGAGGATGTTTCAGAGTTAAAAATTGAATCTCAAACTTTAACTGATCATGACACACAACTAGATTTACAACTTAATGAGATGGAGGATTTATATCTACAACCTACAAGAGGAAGATGTTACACCTTATGTACAAATGATGGAGATTTCTGAGGACCAATAGCAGAATTCAACTAAAACATCTATAACTTTAAAAACAGAAATGGACTTTTAAATACGAGATATTAAAAATGCTGATAATATATACAAACAACGAATAATCACCATACTGACTAAGACTGATTACATAGTGCAGACAATATTGGGAAAAAGAGAAGAAGACTATGATCAGACGCAACTGTGGGAAAATGTGTATAGTCAAATATTAAGATGGGAGGAGCTAAAGGCCCTATTGTGGAAACCTGCTTGGCATAAAAAGAAAGCTAGAATTAGGTTTAAAAATGAGTGTTAAAACTTTATTTGACGGGTAAAATGATTTTTAGAGACTTCAAGTGAGTTAATATTTTTGAGATTTCTAAGGTCTAAGATTTTAGTCTGAGTTAATATTGATGTGAATTATGGATTTGATTATGGTCTGGAATGGCAATTATGGAAAATTGGAAAAGTTAAAACTAAAGGAGTTGTATTGAGATTGGTGAAATATTACTGATATTTTTACTTGCAATGATTGAAGATTGGACTGATTTATAAAAATGTTTGATAGAGTATAGGAGATAGAATATAGTGGAGAAATATATATATATATATATATATATATATATATATATATATATATATATATATATATATATATATATATATATATATATATATATATATATATATATATATATATAATAGTTATATGTTTAATTTAGAAATAATTAGAAATAATTTAGGCTAATGTAAAATGGTTTAAAAAAAATATCAACACTTAAAGTTATCTCCATTTATAAAATATGTATGTGAAATAGTATAGAATAAGAGATAAAATTTAACTGAGAAGTATAAAGTGAATAATTGGAGTAATATGTATAGGTTAGGAATAATTTGTATTATATGGATACCTGAACTGTATACTATATCTTTATGTAATGACAAATTGGAATATGTTAATAGTTAATTAAGCTCGAAAATGGGTGGAAATATTATCGATAGTTTTTTTTGTTTTGTTTTCTTGATTGATAAAATAGAGAGGGAAATTTTAAAGAAGTAATTTAAATTGCTTATGTATGATTATATTTTCTATTTTGTTCTATGGAGCGCCCTATCTCCACGATGAGTCCTAAGCACTTGGCTGTAAAACAAAAAAATTCAATAAAACTTGTTATATATAAAAAAAGAAGGGCTAGGACACACTGCAGCACCACAACACTAAGAAAAGCGGAAGAGAAACGGCTGCTTGACATCTTTCTCCGCAATGGCTATCCGAAAAACATCATATTCTGACACACAGCACCCAAACCATAATGCACCAAACAGCCAATCACCACACAAAAACTAACCCTACCATACACAAAAGGGGTGTCGGAAATGACAGCCAGAATTTTCCAACCTCTAGGAATAGCAAGAGCCCACAAACCCACAGCCACACTCCACCAGAAATTATCTAGAACCAAATATAAGATACAGAACGATGAAAGAAACAATGTGATTTACAAAATCAACTGTAGCAATTGCAATCAATTCTACATAGGATAAACATCACACCAATTGAAAACCAGGATCCATGAGCACCAGCTGGCAGAAACGCCAAGATCATAAATCCCTAATCACTATCCACACTGACACTAAACAGCACCAGTTCGATTGGAGCAATACAAGAATCATCAGCCATGCTACCACCTGCCAAGCTCATGAATTTATCGAAGCCTTGCACTCCACAAGCAGTTCCATCAACCGACACCTTGACTTACAACCAGTCTACGAACCCCTCAGAATTCAAATCAACAGCACAGCCCACCAGAGACAGCACTCTCAACCAATTACGCAACCCCCGCACCAGCACTTCACCTCCCAATGATCCTATGACGTGACCTCCCCATCACAAGACTATCACTAGTGACCCACACCTGACCCATCACAAGACCCTGACCTGAAGTGACCCTGACTTGAGGTGACCTCTCACCATCACAAGAATGCTGACATTCCTTAAATTCTGCTGAAGATGTTACCTACCCTGGTAGCGAAACGTTCAGAAACCAACCCACAAGCTCGGAGAACCAACCTCCACCCTCGTTCTACATCCAAGCCACAGATATTCACCACAATTACAAATCTACATATGTATTTTTGCCAAATGTTTACTATCTATATCTGTCTCTTGACTAATTTGGGATTAGGGAATAAATTTTTGAGATTCCTCTGGTCCATAGAAATAATATGCATCCGGCTAAACAGCAACAAGAGAAGAAAAGAGTTCAGAACTGATTGTCCTCTCCTGTCAACATAGCAATGGAGTATGCTATATAGATTCCATCATTCGATCAGGCTCTACCATGACCAATAGACAGAATACATGGTGGATTTAGGTAAGCAAGAATTATTAAATGGCTGAAATCATTAGAAGTATGCTCTATAGCTAGCTATAACAGTGTAGTTAAGAATCTAGTAGATAAAAAAATTATTTTTTATCTTGAATATCTTCAAGATTTCACCTAATAATCTTAGCCTATTCCATATTATAAAGTAGTCAAAATATGCACTATATGTCTTAGTGTGAACAACCATTTCTTTGGTAATGTCTATACCCATAGGAGATTATTGAAGTAGCAATGTAAGCCTCTTTCGGAAATGCATCTTTGATTGCCTTATGCACTTTCGCTATTACAAATCAATTTGCTATATGGATTTACAGTCTGCATAATCAATTTCCATTCAGTACTAAACTCCATTTGCAATATATATTTTTTATTATTCCTAATCCTATTTGGCTACAGCTTTTTCCTTTCATTCCTCATTTTGAATTTCAAATATATTATCCTATTTTGTCCATTATAGTATGTTGCAATTGAATCATAGTTTGTTAAATATATCACAATAGGAAGAATTTGAATGATGCAGTACAGTAATCTAGCATCAAGGCACACTATGATTATAACCTATACATGTGTACCAATCACTGATTACAAGCCTATGGAGCAAGTGGGTCACCGCTAGACGAGTGATAAAACACACTGGATATAAATTCTTACCACTTTCAGCCATTTCTTGTTGTACATGGTCAGGACTGTTTGGCTCATTAGTAACGGGTAGCCCTTTATTCAGAGTTGAGGATACAGGTGACTCATTAGCATGGCTCTGATACATCAATTGTCTTTGATGCAACCTAAATACAAATATCTGAATGATTTTATTTCATTACTTAAGAATACTAGAGTCAGAGAACCACTGTTTTTTAATATCACAAATGTTAGCAAGAGTTAGCAAAATACACACACACACACACACACACACACAATGCAAATCAACTTTTCTGACCTTAAAAAGCACCTTAAAAAGACCTTATAAATCAAGGCCTGTCTGAACAAGTTAAAATGATTATATTAAATTATATAAAAATGATTCACAAACGATGATATTCACACCTTTGCTTATGTAGTATTTTTTCCAGTTTGGCATCCTCTGCTGTTTGGAGTCCAAACATAGTAGTAAGAGGACAAACACTGGCCAAATATTGTACTAACTGAAGGTGCTGGCCTGGTCGGAATGATCTTCCCTTTCCTTGACTATAAAGCCATTCTGCTTTCAAGCTATAAGGGAAGAACAAGATTAGTTGTACTAAACATTTTGAAAGTCCTTTCTATTAGAAACATACAAAGCATAAAGAACAGCAATTGAAATCCGGAAGTAATAGATGTAATTCAGAAGCAACAGCAAAAAAAAAAAATGTTGACATATTATAATACATTGGGAGAAAGCAATAATTTTCATGAATTCCAAAATAAACTATTTCAGCTACATACTGAATATCCAATATCTACTTTTATCTTCAGGAGTATATAAATTAAAACTAGAACTTGAAGTACAGTAACTTGCCTTAGAATTTGATAGTTAAATATACATAAATGAAAATAAATGTATTCATATAAAAATAACTAGAACTATTTTATAAAGAACAAACACTCTTTCTACTCAATATTATCCATACATGGTCCCATATTATTCCCTTTCAGCTATGCAAAGTGCAGGAAAAAAGTAAGAAAGAACAGAACAGAACAGAATAGAAGCTGGAAGGAACCTTGGAGGTCTTCTAGTCCAGCCCCATGCTCAAGCAGGAGAACCTATACCATCTCAGACAGGTGATTGTCTAGTCTCTTCTTAAAAATCTCCAGTGATGGAGCGCCTACGATTTCTGGAGGCAAGTTGTTCCACTGGTTGATTGTCCTCACTGTCAGGAAGTTTCTCCTTAATTCCAGGTTGCTTCTCTCTTTGATCAGTTTCCAACCATTGTTTCTCGTTCTTCCCTCTGGTGAACAACATGACCCCTTCTTCCTTGTGGCAGCCACTCAGATACTGGAATACTGCTATCATGTCTCCCCTATTTCTTCTTTTCTGTAGACTAGCCAAACCCAAGTCCCACAGCCGTTCTTCATATGTTTTAGTCTCCAGGCCTTTGATCATCTTAGTTGCTCTTCTCTGAATTTTTTCCAAACTCTCAACTTCTTTTTTGTGATATGGTGACCAAAATTGGCTGCAGTATTCCAGGTATGGTCTTACTAGGGCTTTATAAAGCGGTACTAATACGTCACGTGATCTTGATTCTATGCCTCTGTTTATACAACCCAGGATTGTATTAGCTTTTTTGGTTGCTGCTGCACACTGCTGGCTCATAGTCAAGTGATCATCCATTAGGACTCCAACGTCCCTCTCACAGTTACTATTTTTAAGCTGAAAAAAGGAAATGTAACTGTGCTATATATTACCTGCCTAATCTTGTAACTTTCCAAATAAACCTAATTGTAAGCATGCCTGTATATTGATTTATGTACTACATTTTGTTCTTTAAACTTTTCATCTCTTTCTTTTTCAGGTCATCAACTTTATCCACAACTACAAAATCACAATTTCCTCAGTCTTCTCTTTCATTTCTTATAACCACTGCACTTCCCAAATTTTAATCACTGTTACCTCTTGTACTCTTTCAGTTAGAATTTGGGCAAATGCTTTCCTAATCCCTTGAATTTCTTCTATTTATTCTTGCTACCTTTATATAAAGGAACAACAATGGCATTATACCAATCATCAGGCACAAGTGTAGTTTTCTCATATATGTTAAACAATTTGCACAGTCACTGCAAAGGCAACTCTTGTACTATCTGAAACTGACAAAGTCTTAATCAGTTTCACATTAAACTATTTCTTTTGCCTTTTAAAGTAAGTAGCCAATGGCAGCTCATAACTTTCTATGTGTATTTCCCATTGTGTTCCTGTTTACTCTTTTGTAATCTCTTCCTTTTCATCGACTCCATTACATGTCAATACAATAAATGCAAACATTAATTCTCTTCTTGTAATTATCCTAGCACTGGGTGAGTTTTCCCAACACTGGGGGAATGGGGAAAAAGGGCTATAAAACCTGCCCTTTGTCCTAGCTTCTTGTCAGTTGAGTTTGGGAAACCTTTCCTACTGTTTGGGCTCACCCAGGCTATTTGGGCTAATACCCTTGTGATGCTATAAGTACTGTATATTCAGGGGCAATTTCTTATTAAAACTTTTTCAAGATTGATTACTATCCTGACATCTCTCTTAGTTTTCTCATTCTTTGGTATTTGTCTTGCAAATTCTAAATGACGGATTGATACATAGATTAATGGCAACACTCAGTTTAATCATATTCTTACCTTTCTTTCTGAGAAACCACATACCCATCAATTACTTTAAGACTGAGACACCAACTGACAATAAATGGTCGGTAATCAAAACCCGGAATGTTAGCTGTTGCCATCACACAAGGATTGTTCATAATTGAGAGTTGCTCTAGTTTAGGAAAACAGGTCAAGAAAGAAATCTAAAAAGAAAAGGAAACAATTATTTTTGTGATTAAATGTAAAGAAAATTTACAGGCTGAACAGCACTATACATGTATCCTACAACTTAGTTATATTAGATGTTTGAGGGAAAAATAATTTTACTTGCTTAATGTTATTCAAAGACTACTGTTTTATTCTATTATTTCCCAGAATTTAATAAACATAAAGTACTAGAATATTTTCTGCCAATAGCTTTATTGTAATATGGAAGATATTTCAATTATAAGTAGTCCTCGACTTACAACCACAATTGAGTCCAAAATTTCCATTGCTAAACAAAGACAATTAAATGAGTTGCACCCCATTTTACAATCTTTTTGTCACTGTGGTTAAGCGAATCACTGCAACTGTTAAGTGAAACATGTAGTTATTAAGCAAATTTGGCTTCCCCCATTGACTTTGCTTAGCAGAAGCCAGCTGGGAAGATTACAAATGGTGATCATATCATCCTGGGTTATTGTAACTGTCATAAATACATGCTAGTTGCCAAGTACCCAAATTTTGATCACGTGACTATGCTGTAACGGTCATGTGAAAATTGGTCATAAGTCATTTTTTTCAGTGCTGTTGTAACTAACAGTCACTAAACAAATGTTGTAAGTAGAGGACTATCTGTACAGTATTTCTTGTTCTTGTAATTGCTATAATTCAAGGGTCCCCATCTTGTGGGCTGCGGCCCACTAATAGGCCATGGTCTGTTTGCAACCGGGCTGCATGAGTGGTGGGCCAGCGCGTGTGCAGCTCGACCTAGACAAGTGGGTGCTGGTGCTTGCAGCCCCACTTGCGCGAGCGGCGGGTGCGTGCGCCCGCTGCTCACACAAATGAAGCTATGCGTGCCTGTGCGCCTGCCTCTCACACAAAACCATCCTTTCTTCCCTCCCCAGGTGCCGGGCGGCCAACCCAGAAAGGTTGGGAATACTGCTATAATTGGACATGAAATTAAGAATATAAAAACAAAAGGTCATCCGCATATTCGTAGATCGTCTTTACCTCCAGAAAACAAAGCAAAATCACAGTGAATTTTCATGGCTCAAGGCAGATTGAATGAAGACATTCCCCATGTCTAACATTTAAAAAAAAACCATACTGCACACTGAACTATTTCTCTTTTTTATAGTTTATAGGGAAAAATTAATCTACTGTCCATCTTCATGTCCCAAAGTATAATTGCTGACAGTTTTAAGAGGAAAATATTTATAACTTCATGATTATATTTGCTTCAAGCATGATTCCTCCCTGCTCCATTTATAAGGGTGTTTAAACCAAAGTTAAATACACACTACCTTTCAAATGATGTTTTTACTTCTTAATCTGTTCAAGCTGATCATTACTAAAAAAAAAAGGTACAGAATACCTGTACCAGGAACATTTGTTCCTCTCTCCTCTTAGGTAGGATCAATTTTATTTTTGTTTTAATTTCTGTGTTTATTAAAATTAAATCCAAAATTTAATTTTGTTCATAGTAACTGATATTTAAATTTCAAAAATATGCTGCAAAGAAATTACTGTAAGAATCTGTCTCAAAGAATTTCATTCCCCCTTTACGGTATATTTTAATAGTATTTAATTACTAACATATTTAATTATTTAAACAATCATTAATTAAATGACTGCTACTTACTGTCATTTAATTTTAAAATCTGCATATCTTCTGTGCCCAAAATGTAGCCATAAAAATAAAAATATAGATGAAAATATAATGAAATGTAACTATAGTAATTTAGGCTTTCTCAAAAATTTATTCCGTTTTCTTCAAAAACATTATTCTTACCTCATTCAAATCTCTAATTTCATTTTCCGCCAATGAAAAAATAGTCAGGCCTTGAGGTAAACAAGAAGGTGCTGAACGCAATGAAGTTATGATATTTCCATGCAGTAGTAGAGTCTTGAGGAATAGTAGAATGGAGAAAGCAGTATGTAGAAGTTTACTTTAATAATGTGAATTGCTCTGAATATTTATAAAACAACTACATAAGGATTATGAAAGTACAGCTGAATACACACACACACACACACACACACTCTTGAAATATCATTTATGTTTAACACATGGGTGTTAAAATAAATGATATTTTAAGGGAATATAAAAAAATGTTCATAATCGTATTTTCTCTTTAGTTTCAATGAAATGTAATATGTTAGATCTAAATATTAGTCATCGACTAGTTAATCATGATCATTCATTTTGACGAGACTACAGCATACATTTTTATGTATCCAAATCATGTTTTAAAGCAGGGTTGTCCAATCTTTTGGCTTGGCTGGGCTGCACTGAGTGAAGAGCAATTGTCTTGGGTCGCATAAAAATATGTACAATATAATTAATGTATATAAATAAAAACTTCCTTTGGTTTTTTTATATATTTATCTTGTGAGGCTTCATTACTAGCTCTCCAGGGCCACATGTGGCCCGCAGGTCGGACATGACTGCTTTAAAGGCATTTACAGAAGATTTTTATTTGAGACAGCTTTACACTACATTTTATTCATAGTTACCTGAAGAAAATGTTCTTGTGAATCAAATCAAATCTTTTATTAGTCAAAAGCCAACAATGCTGCTGTTAACTCACTCCTTAATTAGGAATATTTAGACCATCAAAGAATATAAGCTAAGCAATATTTACCTTTAGAGATGAAAGTTTGGAGATATCTCCTATTTGGGATATATTGTTATCTGACAAATCAAGATGTTGAAGAGATGTGCAGCAACTGATCTGGTCTATAGTCTAGAGGAAGACAAAATATTTTTCAGAAACATTATGAAGCTTAATTGTTGCAATCTTTTATGGTTCTTGATACCAAAGTGTCTCTTACATTAGCAAAGAATATAGTATATCAAATAATATAGCATGGGGTGCCTTGAGTCTGTGTTGATTCCTGGCACTTGCCTGGACAAGTCCCTGAAGTTTTCTTGGCAAGATTTCAGAAATCAGAGGTGGCCCCTTTATGACTTGGCTGGTTCAGGAATTCTGGGAGTTGAAATCCACAAGTCATAAAAGGGCCATAGTTCCCCACCCCTGTCAGAAGTGATTTACTATTTCGTTCTTCCTAAGACTGAAAAAGAGTACTTGGCCCAAGATCTCTCACTTCTGTTTCTGGCCTGGTGCCTTATCCACTACATCCAACTGGCTCTCAATTAGGACATGCTATAAATTCATCTTCCATAATTAAAAAAAGAACATGTGTGCTTTATTCTAGTTGAATTTAATTTATGACAAAGGTGGATAAAAGTTAGATCATGTCTAATAGTAGACCTTTGAATGATATAATTTCTGTTTAATATAACATGTAAATGTAGTAAATTAGTTTCCAACGTGAAAAAAAAATTGAGAAAAAACAGGACTAGATTATGTGGAGAAAGCCTGTGAACCTAGAAATAATAGTAAAGATACATAAAATCACAGAATATAAGGGTTGGGAGACATCTTGGAAATCATCTAGTCCAGTGTTCCCCAACCTTTCTGGCTTTGTGGACCAGTGGCGGCCCACATGCTGAAGGCTGCTTCTGCGGTCTGGTTGCAAAGGGCTCAAGGCCTGGTAGAGGGCTGCGGCCCAGGGGTTGGGGACTCCTGATCTAGTCCATATCCAAAGCGGGAATTTACTATGTTGTGTGCTTGGTCAGAGGAATATTCTTCACTAACTCTCAGATGCACATTTCCCCTAAGCTTCTGTTTTGCATATGATTTTAGTTTTATTCTAATAAGCTTGACTCTAATTTGTATCTGATTCTTGAACATAGGGTCATTATTATAAAATAATGGGCTCAAACAGACTCCTGAAATTCTTGATGCAGTCCCAGAGACCTCCAAAAGTTGCTTTCAAACAGCAATTTTAAAAACATTATAAAATATTTGAATGGAGTACAATCATATTTCCCACTTAGTGTAAAGAAAATTTAAATGAAATAAAATAAAATGTACTTTCTATTGGCTCCACCCACTACTTTTTGGAGTCTGCTAACTTGCATATCTCTCAAAGTTAAATGTAACTTGCTACCCAGAAAAAGTTGCACAACTCTGTTCTAGCAGCTTGAATTCTAATAAAACAAAGATTCCAAGACTCTGAAATATGCATTAAATTATTATACATTTTAAAAAGCAGGACTACAGAACTCCTAAAAAGTGAGAAATGTGTATTCAAGTGCAGAAGTAAACATACTATATACAACATATGTATAGACCACGGGTCGGCAACCCGCGGCTCCGGAGCCGCATGCGGCTCTTTGAGGCATCACCTGCGGCTCCGGAGCCTCCTCCGCCATTTTGGGGAGCGCATGCGTGCATGCGCGTGCGGGTGCGGTGCGCATGCGCGAACGGGTGCGCGCGAACGGGTGCGCATGCGCGTACGGGTGCGCATGGGGTGCGCATGCGCGAACGGGTGCGCATGCGTGGGTGCACGGGCGCGCGCGCGCGCGCGGGCGGGTGCGGCTCCCAGGGGTTTTTTTTTTTAGGGAAACGGGTCCGTGCGGCTTGTTCGATGTTTCGGGTGGCCGACCCATGGTATAGACCCACACCCCTACATATACATGACAAATAAATATTAAATACTGTCCATCTTGAACATATAACGGAAGGAGGAAGCTTGAGAGTTAGATAGATATGAAAACTGCTAAGAGGGTATAAACTACTAAGAAGGTATTTCATAAAACAGATGATAAAAGTATGCATTGACAGACTTTCCATCACAGCAAAAGTCCAATTAAAGAGGAATGTTCATCTCACGGGAAGGGAATTCTAAAGTCCAACATTAGCTATAGAAAAGCCTTTTCTCTCTTTTTCTTCAAAACAGTTGCATCCAATAGTATTATTTCAGCAAGGGAACAACACTTACAGTATTACTAGAAAGCTTGTTCTTCACTGCCTACACATTGCCCAAATCTCATCTGAATGGTTGAGGGGCTATCAGGAAAGCATCGTCAACATAATGTAAGCTATTGATATTTTTCCCTCCAATTTTAAAATTCTATTCTGTTCTATTCTACTCTAAATTAAGTTCCTAGGTATGACATAAATTCAATACAATACTACTATATTGGATTAACATTTTTATTGTTTTAAATATTTACTTACAATTTCAATTTATAAGGCCACCTACCTCTGTACAACACCCCCCCCCCAAAAGCTACATGTAAGAATTATTTTGTTCATTATTTGCTGTTCGATTATTTAAAGAAAATTTACCTTTAAGTTGTTTCCTGCCAGATTCAGCCACTCCAGGTACATTAGCTCTTTCAATCCCTCTACATAACCAATACTGTTGTGAGGCAAGTTTAACACTTGAAGATGAGTAAGTTTTGCTACACCCATCATCCGCACTAGCCGATTGTTGGCTACTGACAACTGCAACAAAATGGACAATAGCTTCAATTTTGCTTACTATTATTTTAATTCTTGGGGGAAACTATAAATGGGAAAATATGTACGTACCAACCAATGCTAGAGGTTGGTATTTTACTGCAAAGTAAAGTACCAACCTCTAGCATTGTAGGTGAAGGCTATGGTTGGATCAGATGCAACCCAATCTGGAAGATCATGCTACATTGAATAAATGCAACTCAAACTGAAGTGCGAAGCTCCTGCTACAATGACCCATGCTTTCATCATTACCTGTTTAAGACTATTGCCAACATGCTTTTCATTGGTATGACTTTGAAAGCTGCAGTTGTTAGGAGAACAGCAGCTGACTGATCTTTGCCAGTGGAGGTACATTTCACTAGTGTTGCAACCATGCATTTTATTTATTTTTATTTATGTATTAAATTTTTATGCTGCCCATCTCCCTCTACAAGGTGACTCTGGATGATTTAATGAAGATAGGCTTTTGTGTGTAATTTAAAATGTTGATACTAACCTATAAATCCCTACCAGTTATCTGCAGGCCTGCATTCTTGTATCAGAAGTTAAACGTAGTTTAAACCTCCCTTCATATCAGTCTCTTTGTGACTGCACCTACAAAAGTGCTTTCAAAATTCATTTTCACAGAATAGGTCTTCCCAATAATATTCTGTCAGAAGCTTTTAATTACTTCAAAACCAATAAATATAAGAAATATTAACGAACACAAAGATAATTAGTTGTTCTAATTTGAGTACATGGTGTTTGCATATAAAGCTGGAGAATCAAAATCATTGTATTGGACTTACATTCACTGAAAGTTACTATTGAGCATAACCTTTGCTGACAACATACAGAATGAAACATTATAATTTATTTTTTCCAAGTTTTCCCCCAAATTTAAATAATCTAACAAAGCATGTTTGTTCATATATATATATATAAAAAAAAAACCTACCTGCATCAAGTTCTTATAGTTCTCCAGGTGTTCCAATTTAATTAACTGATTTTTATCCAAAATCAAAGTATGTATGTCTGCATTACAGGATAAAGTTGGTCCTAGTTTTTGTAAACCCTGGCCTGACCAATTAATTAAAAAACCTGTTAAATAAGAAGAAAACAAATCCAAATGTTAAAAAACTGAACACAGCTAATTTAAAAGATGTTATGCAATCATGCCCTATACAATAACTCTTAGGACTTTGCAATACAGTATTTAAACTGGGCACCAATTTCTTTGTTTTTTATTTTTAATATATCTGAAAAATCTGTTTTTGTCTTTAATAAACTCTGTCAACATTAATATATTTTGAGCTTTAGCTTTTGTAACATACTCTTTACAGTGTCAAGCAAAATTTTTCAAAGTGTTTTAACATAACCTGCTCATATCAGGAGCTGTCACATTTCTATGGGGCTCAATTCTAGACTGACTTGGCCATTTCAAAACATTGCATTTGGACTTTACCCATTCTACTGTATACTTATTTCTGTATCTGAAACCACTGTCTTACTTCAAGATCCATTTGAACTTCATGTCAATGATAACCATGATGGTCTCTGGTAAAACTTTCTACTATAAAGCAGAATTCCTGCCTCACTTAATGATGACAGGTTACCAGGTTTTGAGGCAGCAAAGATCTTACTACACTTTTGTATTGGTATTTATTTTATTTATATTTCATATTTCTAAACTGCTCATCTCCCTCAAAGAGGAATATGAAGTTCTTACTCTGAAATGTAATGTTTACTTTTGTCAGGCATAATAACATATACTTAGTCTGGAAGTTAAAGTTCTACTTTTGCCTCATCAATCCATGGGGCATTCTTTTTAAAAATGATTTTATTAAGGATTATATTTGTACAGATAAAAACAAATACAAAGCACAATAAATAGAAAAATTTCAAATGTGATTAAGAAATGAGGCTTGGCCAAGCTTTATGTCCATATTTGCCATATTATAACTGTGGACATAGTTGACATTCCTCCACTATGCTCACCAGCTGACTGCAAAAACACCCGTTTCTGCAGTCTACTTATGAGTAGCACTGCCTGGACTGTATGTATGTGATCCCACAGGTCCTCAATGGAACCGAATCTACATGGAGGGAAGTGTGCAGTGGGGTGCCCCAGGGCTCTGTTCTGGGGCGTGCTCTTCAACATCTTCATCAACGATTTGGACGAGGGGATAGATGGGGAACTCATCAAATTTGCGGATGACACCAAGCTGGCAGGAATAGCCAACACTCCAGAAGACAGGCTTAAGATACAGGAGGACCTGGACAGACTTGAACACTGGGCGCTATCTAACAAAATGAAATTCAATGGTGGAAAAAGTAAGGTTCTACATTTAGGCAAGAAAAACCAAATGTACAGATATAGTATAGGGGGTACCTTGCTCAATAGTAGTAACTGTGAGAGAGATCTCGGCGTCCTAGTGGACAATCACTTAAATATGAGCCAGCAGTGTGCTGCAGCTGCCAAAAAAGCCAACACAGTGCTGGGCTGCATTAACAGAGGGATAGAATCAAGATCACGTGAAGTGAGTGCTTCCGGTGACCTCGCTGACTGTAGACCCGGGGAAAATTGCTCCGCTCCCCGGGTCCGAAATTTCTTCGCTGGCGGGCCCATTTGGGCTAAATGCCACCCTGGAGGGGTGGCCACCGAAGGGCGAACCTTTGAGGAATGGGAGCCGGCGGTAGCCGGCTTACTGAACCCAAAGCAGCCCCTGGAACCAGCAAAAGAAAGGCGGATCGCATTTATGCGAGCCGCCATTCTCAGCTGATCGTCGGAGACAGAAAACAGCTGATTTGGAAGGCAAGCAGCCGGGACGGGTGAGACTATGCTTCTTTTCTCTTTATGAAGTGGACTTTATTGAAGCCTGTCTTTAATTTGAAGCTGGAAGCCTGAAGGGAGGAAGGAGGTGGATTTATTCCCCCCCCCCCCCGTGTAAACGGCGGTTTAAGCGATTTTAAGAAGAACTGATTTGGATTACCTTAAAAAACTTTCATTGGAGAAATCATCTTACTTTTGGAAGGAGAGGAAGACTTAATAAGTGGGAAAAGCCACTCTGTTTTTTTTCCCTGTTCTCTTTATTAACTTTAAAGAACTTTTAAACTGTGTTTCCACTTTGGATATTTTTTTTTCTTTTTTACCACCTAGCGGCTACATTGTAACTTTCCTTTCTTTGTTCTCTGATAGTTTTGTTTATTCAGCTGCAATACTTGGCTGCATGCCCAGGCACTTGGCTGCATGCCCAGACATCCTTATCTCTCTCAAAAGCTACTGAGAGGGAAGCTTTTTTTTCTGTCTGTGAGTGTTTGGTCTTTTTAGCTAGCTGTATATTCCTTACAGCAAAGGAAAATATAAGAGAAGGGAATTTATTTTTTGGGTTTTGTTTTTTCTTTTTTTTGTATTTGGGTGGCTGTGGAATAAATTTTTAAATTTATAATTAGATCATTTTCCTTTATAATATTTTTGTCTTTACATGACAATTTTTTTTCTTTTTTTTTTGGTTTTTCTTTTGGATATAAATACATCTTTTTTCTTTCTGGCCTTTTTGTCTGTTTTTTTTGCTTTTTTTATTCTCCCTCCCTTTTGGATGGTTGTGGAAGTTTTTTGTTGTTCCTTTTTTTTCTTTAACTAGCTTTTTGCTGGAATTATTAGTATTTTTTTCTTTTTTCCTTTTTTTTCTTTCCTTTCAAAGTACGTTTGCCTTGTCTCCTGATAATAGGAGGGCATTGGATTATAATTGGCCATCGGGCCCTCTGGTGGATTATAACTAGCCATTGGGCTCCTCAGTGGATTATAAATAAATACAACAATTAGAAGATGAGTGTCTCAAACTTGGCTAAAGGGGTGAAGAAGGGCTCTTCGGCCCCCGCTTCAACCTCGGTGAGCCCAGCCCCTCAAAAATCAATTACTACATTTTTACAACAGGAAACTCAACAAAAAGACACGCAAGCGATACTCCAAGCAATTGCAGATTCCAAAATGGAAATGAAAAAAGATTTGGATAAAAATTATGAAGACTTGAAAAGTGATCTTCTTAAAATGGATCAAAAAATGGAAACTTTCCAACAGGTGATGATAGACACTCAACAAAGAATGCAAAAAATAGAGGATAAGTCAGAGATGGTTGATCAGAAACTAGAAACATTACAAGATGAGAACCAGAGATTGGCGCAAGTAAACGCGGAATTGGAAGACCGCATCGCTGCCATGGAGATGGAAAGGGCGTCATACTTCTTGAGATTCCAAAATATCATAGAAGAGAAAGATGAGAACCTGTTAAGAGTTGATGAGTGAGTTATTGGCGGAACGACTCGGAATGGAAATGGATCAAATGAAACAAGAAATGGATCAGGTTTTTAGAGTCAATTCAAGCTATGCAAGAAGAAATAGAGTTCCCACAGAGGTCCACGTAAGATTCCTCAAAAGATCAACACGAGATGAGATTTTGAGAGCAATAAGAGACCAGCCATTGAAATATAGATAAAGAACTGGTAATTTTTAAACAGATTCCGAAGAGAATAAGAGAAGCACGAAGAGAATATCAATTTTTGACAAGGAAACTGCTGAATAAAGTGCTGAATAAATGGTTGGTCCCGGAAGGATTATTAATCTTTTGGGACTCGAGAAGATATAGATTGGATACTCCACTTAAAGCAGAGGAATTTTTTAACAATCATAAAAGCTTTCTGGAAGAAGGCGATATCAGGTCTAAGAAACCAGAGGAAGAAGCAGGAGCATCGAAACAAACAGAAGAGGAAGAACCAATCAGAAGAAGATATAAGACCCAAGGATCAGAGACAGATAACTTCTCCTAGAAGACTGAGATCCAAATACAATTAAAATTATGGAAGAAATTGAAATTTTTTCAACAAATATAAATGGTCTTAACTCCCCATCAAAAAGGAGTAAAATATTTTATAGACTACAAAAATTGAAAATGGACATACCTTATCTAATTCTTTTCTAAAGATGAAAGACGAATTAGGTATACAAGATACTGTATATGGAGAGAAATGAACCCAGATAAAGCACAATATACATTCTATTCAAATAGGCATAAATCCTGGTCACGAATTGATATGATATGGACTTCTTATGATTTAAAGACTATGATACAGGAGATTGAAATAGAACCTAATATTTGGGCAGATCATAATCCAATTAGAATGACGTGGAAAGGAACTAGAAAGAAACTAAGATGGTGGCTGAACAAAGCTATACTGAAAAAGAATTTTTACAATTAGCAACGAAAGAAATGGAATTTTTTTTTAAATAAATAAGAAAGAAGAAACCTCCATTCAAAATGTATGGGATACAGCGAAAGCTTATTTTAGGGGCGTGGCTATAACCTATGTTGCCAAAAAGAATAAAGAAAAGAAACAAACACAGCTTAGATTGAAAGAACAACTTAGTAACTTGGAACTGGAGCTACGAAATGATCCACAAAAGAAAGAATTGAAGACACAAATGGAATTAATAAAACACAAATTAAATTTACTGGAGATGGATATAAGGGCACAACAGATTAAACAATGTAAACAGAATTTTTTTGAAAATGCCAATAAACCTGGAAGATGGCTGGCATATAAATTGAAAAAAGAAAGAGAAAAAAGACTGATAAGTAAACTACAAGATTCAAAAGGCCAATTATACTGCCATAATGACGCAATTAAAAAAATTACTACAGCTTATTATGAGACACTTTATAAGACTGAGGTGGTTTCGAATGAGGCAATACAGGAATATTTAAAAGAAGCGGATCTTCCAAAGGTACCAGAGAATATGCAATACATATTAAATGAGAACATAACAATGATGGAGATTACAGAGGCGATAAAAAGGCAAAAGAAGGATAAAACTCCGGGACCTGATGGTCTCCCTGCAGAATTCTATATAACTTTACAGGACATTGTCAGCCCGATTTCGAAAGATCTTTGTAATGAAGCCTTTTCAGAGACAAAAATACCAAATTCATGGAAAGAAGCCAACATTTCTCTTATACCTAAAGAAGACACTGATTGTACACAAATTAAAAATTATAGACCAATATCGTTATTAAACGTGGATTATAAAATATTTACTACAATAATGGCAGAAAGAATGAAGAAATTTTTGATTGAATTCGTCCATTCAGACCAAAATGGCTTTTTACCAAAAAGGCAGATAAAGAATAATTTAAGGATTATTTTAAATGTGTTGGAATATTACGAAAACCATCCGGGGAAACAGTTGGTGCTTATATTTCTTGACGCGCAAAAAGCTTTTGATAATCTTAACTGGCAATTTTTGTTCCAACAGTTGAAGGAGATGGACTTTGGTGGAAATTTTATAAATGCAATTCAAGCAATTTATAATAAACAATCAGCAAGGATACTTATAAATGGAGATTACACAGATAGCTTTGAAATCAAAAAAGGCACAAGACAGGGATGTCCACTGTCCCCTTTGTTATTCATTTTTATATTGGAAGTGTTGGCTAGGAATATTAGGCAAGATATTGAGATCAAAGGATTGGAGATAAAAGACCAAAAATATAAACTACAGGCTTTTGCAGATGATTTAGTTTTTATTTTGGAGGAGCCATTAGAAACAGCTGTTAAACTCTTGCGGAAAATAGAGAAATTTGGAGAAGTGGCGGGGTTGAAGATAAACAGGGAAAAGACTAAAGTATTAACGAAGAATTTAACAGACAAACAAAAAATTCAATTTGCTAAAAAGACAAACCTTCAAATAGCTAAAAAAGTTAAATACTTAGGTATTCATTTAACTTCAAAATACACAACAATAAAAGAGGACAACCAGGAGAGACTACTAAAACAAATAAAAGTGGATTTGGAGAAATGGAAAAATCTTCAATTATCATTACTAGGAAGGATAGCGACTGTTAAGATGAACATTTTACCTAAGCTAATTTTTCTTTTTCAAACAGTTCCTGTTAAGTTAAATCAAAAATTCTTTGATGAATTGAACGCTACAATAATGAGATTTATATGGCAAGGGAAAAAAGCTAGAATTAAAATTAAATTATTACAAGATTCTAAAGACAGAGGGGGCTTTGGACTCCCGGATTGGAGACTTTACTATCAGGCAACTATTTTGCTTTGGCTTAAAGAATGGATTACACTGAGAAATAAACGACTTCTCTATTTAGAGGGGCATGATTTGCAATTAGGTTGGCATGCATTTTTGTATGAAAAAAATAAAGTACATAAATATTTTCAAAATCATGCTATAAGGAATGTATTGTTTTCAGAGTGGGAAAAAATTAAACACAAAATTTACATGAAAATACCTGAGTGACTCTCGACAATGGAAGCCTTTTCCTATCCAAATTTAATTAATTATGATAAACTTGTTAGCTATAAAGATATTTTGGACAAAGACGGGAAACTTAAAGACAAACTCTTCAGCAACAGGGTATTGACTTAACATGGTGGTCTTACTTGCAAATTCAGACAAGATATGAAAAAGATATAAAGTCTACAGGATTTTATAAAGAACAGACACTAGATAAAATATTGCTAAAAACAGATGAAAATTTGATTAAAAAACTCTATAAATTTCTGCTAAGATGGAAGATGGAAGAAGAGCAAGTAAAAGAAACAATGATAGTATGGGCTAAGAACTTTGGATATTCTATAGACTTAGAAGATTGGCAAAAATTGTGGGATCGAAATATTAAACTTACTAAAGCGGTTGCATATAAGGAGAATTTATATAAAATGTTTTACAGATGGCATATGACACCAGTCAGACTAGAGAAAATGTTTAAAAATGTATCAAATATTTGTTGGAAATGTAAACAAAAACCAGGAACTTATTATCATATCTGGTGGATATGCCCTAATGCAAAGAAATATTGGTTAAAAATCCATATATGGTTAGAAAAGATGACTAAGATACAGATAGAATTCAAACCGGAATTGTTTTTATTAGGAATATTAGGATCTAACTACGGAAAAGAGAATGAATATTTAATTTTACATATATTAACAGCTGCGAGAATAGTATTTGCCCAATTTTGGAAAAATGAAAAGATACCACCTGATCAGATTATTATTACGAAAATATTGGAATGTGCAGAAATGGATAGATTAACTTTAGAAATCAAAGAGAAAGAAGATACAATTTACTTTAAAACATGGGAAAATTTTTATCAATGGTTAGCAATAAGACAGAATGAAAAAAGGTGATGAAATTAAATAAGATAAATAATGTATTTTTTCTTTAATATTATTTTTTAACTTTTCTGTTAGATGTTTACTTTTAACTATAAGTAATTATAATTAATAAGCATTATATCGGTATTTATATGTAACTATATTTAGTTAGTAATATATCACTAATAGTATACTGATTATTGTTATTTACAGAATGAATGATATGTATTGGTTAAGTTTTTATCATTAATAGTGATAAATTTATTAATATAGCTTTTTAGTATTATGTTAACTATGCATATTTAATATGTATACCCGGACGATAGTCTGCTTGCTAAAGCGTTGATTTATTGTTGGGGGTAACCCCATTATTGTATCTACTCTTACCCCTGGTCTAATCCTTGTTTTTTACCCTATGTTATACCTTTACCTACCTTTCCCTTTTCATCCCCATAAAAATAATAAAACATATTTAAAAAAAAAAAAAGATCATGTGAAGTATTAATACCACTTTATAATGCCTTGGTAAGGCCACACTTGGAATACTGCATCCAGTTTTGGTCACCACGATGTAAAAAAGATGTTGAGACTCTAGAAAGAGTGCAGAGAAGGGCAACAAAGATGATTAGGGGACTGGAGGCTAAAGCATATCAGGAACGTTTCCTGGAATTGGGTATGTCTAGTTTAATGAAAAGAAGGACTAGGGGTGACATGATAGCAGTATTCCATATCTCAGGGGTTGCCACAAAGAAGAGGGAGTCAAGCTATTCTCCAAGGCGCCTGAGGGCAACAAGAAGTAATGGATGGAAACTAGTCAAGGAGAGACGCAACCTGGAACTGAGGAGAAACTTCCTGACAGTTAGAAATTAACCAGTGGAACAACCTGCCTCCAGAAGCGGTGAATGCTCCAACACTGGAAGTTTTTAAGAAGAGACTGGACAGCCATTTGTCCGAAATGGTATAGGGTTTCCTGCCTGAGCAGGGGGTTGGACTCGATGACCTCCAAGGTCCCTTCCAACTTATTATTATTATTATTGTTATTATTGTTATTGTTATTATTATTATTATTATTATTATTATTATTATTATCTCTCTTCTCCGGAGATTATGCTGGCCAGAACCCATCTTCTGGCTGCTGATTTCAGCCATTTTGCCATTTCTGCTTCTTCAGGGACATCTAGTTCATCATGTCCTCACCAGAAATTCAGCATAGAACATTTCTACAAAAATATAGTGTGTCATCCAGCTACTTTTTGACAAATGTTCTTCTTTGTGACCAGTGGTTATCATTTTGCAACCTATTACAAACCTCATTTTTTCTCCGAGGGTTTTTCTAATAGTGGAGTCACACTTTGTCTTGAACAAATGTGGCCTACAGATCCATAGAAGTTATTCTGGGATTCTTTCTGACTTCCTGACTAATTTATGGTGTGCTCTTGCAGTGATTTTGACCAGACATAAATCTTTTCAGGTCCATATTTCTGGGTATATATAGTTCTGGGTTTTTGTAATTTGACAGGCTTTAGTAACTTGTTTACAAAGATCTTCATGTTTAGAATCAAGAACTCCATCATTTGTCCCCCCCCCCTCTCAATGTTTCAGCTATTTCCATTTTCTTGGTTAACAGTAGTATCAAATCACGGATACCTATAGTAGTGTAGTTGATCTTTCTAGTTCATCTTTTAAAATGGAAAATTGTCATAAAGATTGTCTGGAATTTTTGCGAGATTTTGTGTTTAATAATTTGTCAACAGACTTGGTAATGATTGAAGAGTCCCATTACTACCACTGCGTGCCCCTTGGAAATTTCTGCAGTTGGCTTTTGGAAAGCATCACCTAGTTTTAATCACATAGTCCTCGATTACCCTGACCATAGCAGATGCTAATAACAGTATTGGTTTTATATGATCCTCTATTTACCCAGATATTCTGTAGAATATGCCACTTCCTTTACCAAAGATTTAATCTGTAAAAAAAAATGTATACTAAAATATACCATATTACCGTTACTATTAAAACGGAACACTCCCTTGCGCAATTTTGCCATCCTGTGAAAAATAAATTCTTATATATAACAAGAGTTTAAACATTAGCAAATAGCTTGCAACACAACTTCTCCCTCAAAGAGACACAAATACCGCAATACTTTCAGGACAAAAACTAGTTATTAAAAAGAATGATAATAGTATCTCATCTAATTACATAACTTTCATTACACTTGTATTTGATGTGCACATATAGAAAGAAGGCACAAAGAAATGTCTGGAATTATTTCAATATACGTGTGTGTACATATAAAAAACGCCAAGCAAAGAGTAAGAGAACTACTACCGCTCCTACAAACTACACAAAGAAACAACCGCTCGCAAGGCCTTTCGGGATTTGTAGTGCATTGTTAAAATTAATTCATATTATTGATCAAAACCTAGGCTCACACAAACTACAGTCCCCATATGGCTCCGCGCGATACTCAGTTTCCCCCCCATAACGGTCAACGAAAAGACTATCTGTTCCTTAGCAAGCTCCCCAAATCGCTGATCTTCGCCGCTCCCCGCGATCGGTAGATTTCACTCCTACCTTGACTAACGCCCGTGGATGGCTTTACCGCCTCAGTCTTCGTTGCGGAAACCTCCGCAACCGATGCTGCCGCCATACTTCCCGCTTGCTTCCAATGCTAGGCAACCGTGCTGAGGCTAGGTACTGATTGGTTAACAAGAAACACTTGAAAAAAAGTATCGGAGATTTTATATTGCAGTACAAAGTTTTCAAGGCCCCTTGTGTCACAGATAATGAATTTTATCTACTTTAGGAATTAAACTACCAGCTAATGAAAGCGCAGCATTTCTCATCATATAACAAATACCGAGTGTTCCCATCGTGCCCCGCGCAAGTATAGAATCCGGTTTCCCATGAGCCTCTCTTTCTCTTATACGCTGGAGGAACCGGTGGGGTTGCTCCGCTGACACCATTATGAAGTAAGACTCAGGGCCGAGGTTTAATCCGAGGCCATCCTCAGGTTTGGCACATAAAATGGGGTAGGTTTAGGTTTTCTTAGTTTGCTAATTTGTTTCTCGGTAACTTTGGAATGCAGGGTCGAGCTGTGCAGCTTCAGTGGGTACAAGATCTACCCCGGCCATGGCCGCCGCTATGCTCGGACGGACGGGAAGGTAAGGCGTAAAAAATATCTGGCATAGTATGGCTATTCTCTTGCAATTTTTGTTCAATATATGCAGGGAAATCATATTTTGATAAAATCACTGGAAAGATCACTGGCATTGTTACATATCCATTCAGTTTTATAATTACAGATTTAATTTTTGGTGGTGATATCCCCCTCCTAGCCAGCACTTGGAACAACCTAAAAGAAATTATTAGCCATATAGCAAATGAAGTCTTACGAAAGCAAAATACACGTTTTACTTGACTCGCCCAGTGGAGCAGTGAGGTTAAGGAATCAAGTAGATCATTTTACATACCTTGGATACAGTGTAAGCACAACTGGTGGAGTACTGCAAAAAGTAGCATCTTGACTATACTTTTTCAGTTTTTTTTTAAATGTTGCAAAATAACATGGTTAGAGTATAGGTAAGTTTTAACTTGTATATTGCCTAGTTCTCAGCTAATCATTATTGATACCCCAGATTTAGAATTGTTTTAAGCTGCTCTGTCAGTCTGCAGTAGTACAAAAAGCATGTTATGTAAAAAATTAATCTAAATCTTCCAGGTTTTTCAGTTTTTGAATGCAAAATGTGAGTCTGCATTCCTGTCTAAGAGAAATCCCCGTCAGATCAATTGGACTGTTTTATACAGGCGAAAGCACAAGAAAGGACAATCGGTAAGTATTTTGCTAGTTTATGGAGACTGAATAATGATGGCTGCCTGTATTCTTAATAAGAGTAAGAACCTTCAAAATAATAATTAACAATATCACAGAAAGATGACATTTATTGTACCTCACAGCTTAAATATTCCTGTGTCCCCTTACAAACATCATTACAATTTATTAAAAGGCATACATGAATTCAATTTATAGGATGAATACAGTACCTAGATTGAATTGGGATGAAGTGAGAGGGGAAATAGCTTGGTTAAACACAACCAAATTACTTGTGAGACAGTTTACAAGTACTTTAACAATGAACAATTATAATGTGTTAGAAATACATTTTTGATGAGGTTTTTTTAAATTGCCTGAATTTTTCTAATAAGTACCCTGGGTGCTTGAAATGCTCTGGTATTACTTTGTTCTTATTTTGAATCCTGTTGTAAAAGTGTAACTATTATGTGCAAACTTCGTCCCATTTGTGCTAGGTAGAAATCAGAACATTGCCGGCAAATGATGGTATATATAATCACAAAAAGATGTGATAATGCTGTTAGTATAGATTTGAGGGCAGAGTAGACATTGGGTTTGTTGTAGGTCTGATTCTTATTCATTGCAGTTTATTTTTGCTTCAGTTTCAATATTATATGCAAGTATGGCCTTCCACCTATTACTTCAGAAAGTACTTTACTCAGTCTGTTACTACTGAGTTGTCTATTGATCTTGTTGGATGAATCTGAATATCTAATCTAATTCCATTAGTGGAGTATCTCTGTTAAGAGAACCAGAGTAAACAGTTGTAGCATGCAACCTGGTTCTACCATGATAGAGTTGATTAAAATTTCTGGATGGAAGCTGGAAGTGTATGTTATTTGCATGAAGTAAACTAATTCTGTAGGTTCCTGTAAAATGAATGTGTGCAGCAGTTTTACTGTGACATTGTCACCTTGTTGGAAGGAAAGTCAATGCTGAGGGTGGTGGTGGGATGCAAGTTGTTGAAGTCATGATAGTATTTGGCCATTACTTCAAAACAATGAAATGGAACCATTCCTTTAATGTGTAACTTGCATCTATATAACTACTATCCTCTTTGTTCCCAACCACTGTCTCATCCCAATTCAAATCCTAGTCTAGTTATTCTATGCATCTAATAAAATTAGCTACAGCTCATCAAATGTTGCCTTTTAATAAAACATGTTAACAGATTTATTCTGATTTATTCTACCAGATTTATTCTGATTATATCTTAGTATTCATATTCTATGTGTACATAATTTGTGGAACATGCTTTGCTTAGTTGTGATATAATGTATTCATTATTCATAATTTATATCATAATACATGGCTTTTCATAATTCTTTTGTTAAAAATGTCTTTGTGGCCTTTGATGTAGGATTATTGGTTTAAATTATTTTGATGGGAATAGGAAATCTATGCCTTTTTACTGTACTATTGAAAACTACTATTGAGTGATTGACGTGTGCGTGTTCTGTTACTAGGAAAGAAAATCCATTAAAAGCTGTGTTTTAAAATGGGTACATATAGCTAGTTGAAAGAAAATGTATTCAAGAAATGTACAGCACAATTGTACATCTGTCTAATCAAAAGTAAATCACATCTTTGGTAAATTGGAAAAGAATTATAACCTAACATGTACCGGAAAATAGTTCTAATGTAGAGTTGTATCATTGTGTATTCATGGGTGACAGCTATCAGTCCATGCTAGCCAGCCTTTGGTATCTCCATATTTGTCTTCCTGGTAAGTGAAAGAGTAGAATCTATATCAAGGGAAAAATCTTCCAATGTGGACTTAATTTTTTTTAAAGTTGATGTTCCTTACGTTTCATGTGACCAGCAAATGTGAAGTATTACAGACAAAAATACAAAAAAGTATTTCTGGGAGTTGAGATAGGAGGTGAGAAAACTGAACTGTGACAAATACTTCAATCTGATATGATCAAAAGGCTTGAGTGAAATTTTTTAAGCTTCTCCAAGTATGGATACTTTTTTGAAGCATTTATTTCTTTGCCCAGGAAGAGGTACAAAAGAAACGTACACGCCGTGCTGTTAAGGGCCATAGAGCAATAACAGGTGCTTCTTTGGCTGAAATAATGGCTAAGAGAAATCAGAAGCCTGAAGTGCGAAAAGCCCAAAGGGAACAGGCAATTAGGTGAGTACGTTTTATTCTTATTCTGTATAAACGTATGATTATGATATGGTTCTGTGGTCTCCAACCCCTGGTCCGTTCACCAGCATCGGTCCCTGGCATGCCTGCAACCAGGCCGCACAAACAAGCGAAGACCCATCCACGGGATGCAGACAGCATGCAAACCCACACACCCCTCCAGGTCCGTGGAAAAACCTCTCCACGGAACCGATCTCTGGTGCCCAAAAGTTTGGGGCTGCTGATCTAGTTGACATCCTTGGCTGAATATAAAAAGTAACATTTGATTATGCATTTTTAATAGGGGAGATTGTTCATTATGTTATTTTATTTGTACGCTTCTTGTCACATGTAAGGGAATGATGCTAAAAAAATAAAATTAGTACAATTTAACTTAAAAATATAATTGGTGACTTATGGTCTGTGATCCCTTTATTTCGATATGTGCTTAAACCAGGAATAGCTTCACCAATAGCTAGATCTATTTCCAGACCCTTCACAGGGATGAGGAGATGAATTGAAGCCCTTTTCCAAAAAGGAACTGCTTTAAGATACCAGGAATACTTTGATGGTGTAACTCTCTAGCAGCAGCTTGTGCCTGAAGATACTACAAGTAGGGAATTACTTAAAGCATCTAATCAGCAATTCATCTCCTCTGCATTTTTCCTTTTCAGGCACTAGGATAAGGAAAGCATCATTTTAAGCAATTACCAATATTTGTAAGCTATTGCTACCTAGAATGGGATAAAATTCTTAAAGAGAAATCAGTGCCTCACATGAGATCCTGTAACTAAATTGAAAAATTGTGTAGAATTTCCCTTCTTGATATATGGCAGGGTAGGTACTATTTTTTGGTTTAGAAATTACACTTTGCCTTTATGCCAGAGGTCTCTAACCTTTCTGGGCTCACGGCCCAGAGGGAAGGAGAGCAGCTTCCATAATTGGTGTCCATGCAGACAAATGGTGCCATGCGTAAATGGTGCAGCACTAGCAGCCCCATTTGTGCATGCGCAAATGGGCCATGCATACCCGCCCGGGGCTAGCGGCCCCATTCACGTCTGCATGCATGCGCAAATGGGGCCATGGGCACTAGTGCGAGTGGGGAGGAATGCGCGTGCACACCGGCCAGCCATTTCTGCGGCCCGGTAGTGGGCCACGGCCCATAGGTTGGGGACCCCTGCTTTTTGCCATGTCTGAGGGCCACAGATTATGTCCTTAGCATTGAAAGAATTTCATAATGGAGTCAGGGTTCAGGGAAAATGGTTTGATTGGAGGAAGAGTTAAGTGATTAAAGGGAACCTAATGTTGCAGAAAATATTGGCCTTATCTATCCAGGGTTAGGCTCTAAAGGTTACAAATGGAATTCTGAGTTGTTATATGTAACCAAAAATCTCCACACATTCATAGACCACCTATTCTGCTATGTAGCAGGCATATTTTTCCATACATTTTGGATGTTAAATAATAAAAAAAATGTTCTTATTAATCTTTTTTCAATATAATTAACAGAGCTGCCAAGGAGGCAAAGAAGGCTAAGCAGGCAACTAAGAAAGCAGTACCTTCTACAACAAAGGTAATGCCTGGCAAAGTCTGTTAAAGCAAAGTCTGTTTTGTTGTGTCATTCTTTGTAGATTCTTATTTACAAAACAATTGTGACTTTGAAACCAAATTGTTCCTGTGTTCTAATCTTTATCAGTTTGTGTCATACTTTATACTTTACCAAATCAGTGGGTGACTTGAAGATATCCATTTTTTTCCTTAATTTGCTTCATTTATGTTTTACCTTTCCTTTGATTGCCCAAAGTGATAGTATATTATATACATAAGAATATTTTATTTTCATAACAATTTTCTAAAGTAGGTTGAGCTAGGAGTCAAGAATGAGCATTAGGATCTAATATAAACTTGAATTCAAGTCTCTCATATCCAAATTTACTATCCAGATACTACATTGCTTTTCTGGCCATATTGTAATCCGGGTTCTCTGTGGGACTCTGCTTTGAGTACACTGTTAAAAGTATCTGTAATCCCCAGTCCTTAGTCAGGGAAGGGGCTGTAATAAACTTTAAAAAATATGATAATTGAATGATACCATAATTGTTTCTCAAAAGCTGCAATATGAAATTCCTTCAGTCCAATGGTTGGAAAGGAAATCAGTGTAGCATTTCTGACAAGATTGAAAACTTTGTTCAAATGATTTAGAGACACTTTCTTATTCAGGCTGGACCCCTCTCCAGAAGTTCATCTATACGCTAATTATGCTAGTTTACACTGACTTAATATGTAGCATACCTCATGAGTGTCTTGTTTTTTATTTCCAGGCACCAACAAAGACTGCACCAAAACAAAAAATTGTGAAGCCTGTGAAAGTTTCTGCTCCTCGTGTTGGTGGGAAACGCTGATTTGTGCTGATTTGATTATGTCAAATAAAATTTTGACTATAATTGGTATATTCTCTTCAAAAGTTTTCTTGAAAGTTTCAGGTCATTTTCATTACATAATAACTTACAATGGTGAGCAAAAATTGTTGAAAACAGCTATTAGCAAAGCATATATAGGAAAGTCTGTATTTAAGAAATTATATTAATGTTAGTTGGAAAAAAAGGACTTAAATCTCAATACATATTGGTAAATTCATTTGAAATTCATGTTACTTTTGCCTAGTCTGCCCAAATGCCTTACGTCCTGGTTGTTTATTCAGGGAATTTTGCCACTGAAAACCAATAGTTTTACTCAGGATAAATTTCATCATATTTCAACCATCTTGTCAGCAGCTAATCAGTAAATAGTTGAACATCACACAACCATAACTATTTCTGGTGAAGCATCGCAATTATGTTTTCTACCATTAAGTAGACTTGTGACCACTTATCTGTTTCTTTGCATGGAGACGGAATAATGGCAAAATTTTGTGCCAGTTGTTTTCCAATGGAAGGGAAAATGCATGATTCTGAAACAACTATTCAAGATAGAATTGGATGGAAAACACTTTAAAAAAAAAAATTCAACATACTCTTATCTCAAGAAATACTGATGAATCAGAATTTACAAGATTATATTTGTTGTGAACTCGGCAACTAGGTTTATAAACATGAAAAGATTATAGATCCTTAATAATAATAAAAAACCCTTTTTACAACTCTGTAGTCCCTATTTGGGGTGACTGCATGGAGCTGACCATTTACTGGCCAATGTCCCTGACACCTACGTGGAGTTTGCAGCAATTTTTTCTTTGCACCCTAGGAGAGAAATATTTGACACTATCTAGGATTAAACTCGATCTTTCAAGCGAGAGGCAAGCATCTTCCCCACTAGATCTTCACACCATTTTGTACTAGAGATTCTTAATACAGTCTTAAAATAGTCAATATGTAATTTAATCAATTGTATATTTTCATACTGCAATTCAATTTCTTTTCTAAACTGCATAATTTAACCCTATACTTTATGCTGGCAGCCAACATAGAATGAGAAGTTTATATTACACTACAAAGTTACTGATAGAAATCCTGGTTTACAACATGAATAATATTTTGCATGGTTTAGACCAGGGGTCGCCAACCCCCCAGTCCATGGACCGGCACCAGAAACATGTCAGTGCAAACAAACGCCCCATCCACAGGATGCAGGCAGCACGCAAACCCACACCCCCTCCGGTCCACGAAATACCTCTTCGTAGAACCGGTCCCTGGTGCCCAAAAGGTTGGGAACCTCTGGTTTAGACTTAAGGAAGAATATTAACAAGACTGATAAGTGTTCGTTCTTATTTTGTTATTTAGGCTGATAAATCCATTTAATAGGATGTTAATGGTGACGTAACAGTTCAGAAATGCTATTGAAAAACATTTTGTAAGCTTGAAATTAAACAATTTTTATACCACCAACTACAAAATCTCCCAGAGATGCTTACATGTTTAAAAATAATTTTGTATATTTTAGGCTATAGCATTCGGCGTGTCACTGTAATGTAAATTATTGTAACTTAATAATGATAACAGAACTTGGCTCAAACCTACAGTATTCTGATAGTTGTGTCAAATTTGTGTGCTGCAACCCACCAGTTTTACAAAGGCTAGATGCACTAGGGAGAGAATGCAGAAATTTATGAGCAATTCACTCCTACAGTGCATGGTAGCCTTCCACTTGCACAACATCTACCCAACAACTTTAACATCGATTCCCAATGGAAAGTCAAATGCGTCTAAATCCCCAGACATAGGAAGACACACACATGACCCCACAAAAAAGGTTCCAGGTTTTGAACTACCATGTCAGCAGTGGACAATCCTGAATAGGATTTGCACCTCACATGGCGTCTGCTGGGACTCTGTATATAAATGGAACATAGTATCCTCCCCTCAGTGTAAATGTAGGGTCCCATGTCAAACTCTGAATCACATTGTGACGGGCTATAAGCTGAGGGCATATACCAGTCCAGTATGACTTTTTTAATATACACAATGCTGCATTTCAATGGTCAGATGGTCTAGACATTAGTATTTGAACATATATCTTTTTAACATTTATATTTAATTGTGTTTTACTAATCTAGGTGAAATGCCATATGTTAAATAAATAAATGTACTGCGACTGTTACGTTGCAGCTCCAAGAATTTCCGCTAAACAAAACATGATCAGCTGGGAATTCTGACTAAACCTTGTCTGAAAAAAACCCTTCCAAAACAACAGCTTATATATGATGAATTACATTTTATTTGCAAGCTGGGTATACTACATATTATCCAAACGAACAAGTGAGAAAGAAACAGTTTTAAAAGATAGGAATCCGTTTTGCAAGTCCCTTGGAGATAAGAAAGTTCTAACCGAGTTGCGTTTTCCGGTAATAATTTTTCAGTTTCTGTAGAAAGTGCAGAAAGATACCGAATATGCTACTTTATAAAAATAAGCTGTAAATCTTACCAATTAAGGTCACTCATGTTCTCATGGAAGTGCTTTAAGAATCATACGAGCAGACAAACACAGTCCAGCCAAGCTGGCAATTTGCAGACTGATTAGTTCAGTACAAGAAAGGAACTACATTTATTTAATGCAATTTAAACAAACTATTTTGCCTATATTACATATAATTAACCGTATCCCATCTCCCACTCCTGTTGACCGGTCTCCGCCGATACTAAAACAACAGATTATTTTCAATGGCTGGCAACGCTTGCCCGATTCCAGCATGGCGACGCTCCTCAAAGCACTTCCCCTTCCCTCTGCTGTTCGCAGGGCTAGGCTAGATCTTCCCAGACCTCACTTCCGCTTGTGCAGCAGCCATTTTGTCTTTCCGTTGATCCCGCTGCCCGAGCTTCTTCCTCCCGCCCGTCGCCGCGGACCGCGAAACTCCAGTTCCCCCTCCTGGGGCCCGATTCCTTCTGGACCCGATGCTTCGGTTTTTTCTTTATTTTAACCCTTCCCGTATTTCCCCTTGCTTTTCCTTTCGCTCGCTCCGAGTGGTCTCCTTTCTAACACTGTGACAGGAGACACCACCCACCCACCCGCGACGCCTGCTTATCTTCTCCGGAGAGTTCCCTCGCTTCTCCTCCTCTGGGAACCCAAGGACTCAACCCCACCACCCCCGACACAGAGCTGGACCCGCATCGGACCCTCTTCTCCTTTCAGCGGCTGAAGTGCCCCCTCCTCTACTGACGAGGGGGCGTCCGTCGGCCGCCACTCGCCTCACCGCCCGCCATGTCGAGCGAGGAGAGCTACTTGGCCATCCTGCGCTACTTGACCAACGAGCGCGAGCCTTACGCGCCGGGCACCGAGGGCAACGTCAAGCGCAAGATCCGCAAGGCCGCCGCCTGCTATGTGGTGCGCGGCGGGACCCTCTACTACCAGCGCCGGCAGCGGGACCAGCAGCGCTTCGCCGAGCTCGAAGTGGTGCTGCAGGCCGAACGTCGCGGCCGCCTCATTCGGGCAGCCCACCTGGAAACGGACGGCTCCCACCGGACCCGCTTGCAGACTTGGCAGCGCCTCTCCAGGCGCTATTGGTGGCGAGGTGAGGAAAGGCGCTTCGGTGGGTGGGGATGGGAGAAGGAAGAGGGGGTCCCTGCGTGACCGGTCTCGGCGGGGCGGGGGAGCGCTGGGCAAGCACGCTGGCTGGCTGTGTGTGTGTTCGGAGGTGCCTCGCAGCGGCGCGGAGACACGCGCGACTTAACTCGCCCCACCTCTGATCTTGAGCGCCGCCTTCGTTCGGCCGAGGCGCTCTCTTTCGAAGCTGCTAAAAACGCAGGCGAGGGAGTTGCGTTGCTAGGTGCCAAATGAATTTCCGTGGGAATGGGCTTAGGCTGGAAAAACGCCAGTTCAGTTCACCGGCTGCCTTCCCCTGGATAACTTAACCACGGTTAATCATTGTAAAATGAACCCCATTTTCTGCATTTTGCATGATGTGTGTTGAACACTCGGATAAAACATTTAGGGTCTCGTTTGATCAACAGATTAGGTTAAAAGGCTTTTGGATTAGTTCTATGTTTGATGTGCCTTGACTACAGGGAAATGCTTGTCGATGTAAAAAAGTTCCTTTTGAACCCATATATTGAGCCCATGTGAACTGTAATCCCCAAACAAACAGCAGTGATTTAAAAAAACAAAAATTGTATAAAATGGGTTTCTAAATTTTAAGCATATTTTCTTTTTGTAATAGCCTTCAATCAATGCACAGCGGACATGCAATTTCAAATTTGATATAGCACTAATCAAGGGGGCTCTTTTAATTTACATAAATTAGCTTACTACAGACAGAAGGCAACTGTATATTTTCTGTGAATTATTAGATATCAATTTTACTGGATCAGACTTGTTTTATTTTGCATAATTATGGTTTTCAGGGTAGAAAGTCTATAGTAGTGATGTGAATAGCCAGAACATTCTATTTAGGCAGAACAGAAAATATGACTTGTAAAGAATCCTCTGCTTTGTTTCTCAATACTATGCCATAAGTGTGGAAAACTATTTTGTACATTTATGGAAAGTATAGGACTGAACACTGATAGGAGTCCTGACTTGACAGGAAGATTTGAAAATAAGCAAAAGCATTGACTTTGATTTAATCTGTTTCCATGCATCTAAATAAAAGATAAAGGATGAGTGTTTTCAAATAACTGCCCAATGTTGAAAAATAATTCAAATATATCAATTTGTGCATGAATAAAACAATACATACAAAAAGGTTTTGTGTTTTTTTAGGTATCCTGAAGCAAGTTAAAGATTATATTAAAGAATGTAGCAAATGCCAGGAAAAATTAGATCGTTCTAGATCGTTGTCAGACCCTTCTGAAATGTTGGAAGAGCTAGGATTAGATGCAATATCTCATGAAGATAGTAATGAAACAGATGATGAAATAAATAATTCCACATCACTGCCAGCAGCATCACCAAAACCAGTGAAAAAGAAACCAATAGCCAAGCATGAACTTGTATTTGTAAGTAAATGTTCATATATAATTGGCATGGAAATTTATTTTACATTTTTACATTTATACTATAAACTGTTTTTATACATAGCAGCTTTATGATACTTAATTTGTTTTGCTTGTTTTAGTTGTAAAGGTATGGGCTGTTTTTTTTGATGCCAGGTTGACAGTAAAGGTCTTGTGAAACAATCTTCTCCAAAACATTCTCAAACGATTTTGAATCAGTTGAACCAACAGCGGCTTTCTAGTCAGTTCTGTGATGTTACCTTGCTGATTGAGGGAGAAGTGTACAAAGCACACAAATCTATTTTGGCAGCCAACAGTGAATACTTCAGAGAACTTTTTATTGAAAAGGGAGCTGTTTCCAGCCATGAAGCAGTAGTAGATCTTTCAGGTAATGTATCATAATATCAATGAGTTTATTAAACATGCAGATTTTTAAAAGGCAAATCAATCAAATATATAAAATATATTAGACTATGCTGTCAAGTTTTCCTGAAGAAAAGATGCTTGGATTTTTTTATTTGTTGTGCTTTTTGTTTAATATGATAGGAAGCTAATTTGTACAGTGTTCCCCCGATTTATTTATTTAGTGAATTTATGTCCTATCAAGATTAAAAAAGGACCTAATCTACAATAGTGTATATATGAATACACCACATTTAAATATAACAAATGATTTTTATGTCGTAATGTTAAATACAGAATTACATCATAGCAGCTTATGACAAAAGTGAAAAGCACTGAAGCAAATGTTTACTTAAAACCGATAAGGAATGAATGTATTTCTATGCAGAGGATTCTTGAGATGTGTGACAGCTATTGAAAAGACCCTGTTCTCAGTATTCATCAGAGTGGCAGGTTTCTGTTTTTATAAAATAAATGGTGAGGGTCTATTCTTTTATCAAAGCTTTCTAATTTTGTTTGTTTGTTTTGTGTGTATACGTGCAGGATTTCGGAAGGCCAGTTTCCTCCCTTTGCTAGAATTTGCTTACACTTCAGAATTAATTTTTGATTTTTGTAACATGGCAGCCGTAGCTGAGCTAGCTCAGCATCTTCTCATGACAGAGGTCTTGGAAATCTGTGAAAACGTACACAAACAGATGGAAGATAAACAAATCACCGTATACCAGAAAGGAGATGTTCAAATAGTAGAGGTAGCTCAAACTATTTTAGAGCAGAATGAAAATGAAGCTAATCCTGTTGCCAGCACCGAGCAAGCAATATCTACCGAAGATCCAGTAGCAACTGTGACTGGAACAGCTTCAAATACCAAGGCAGAAGAGATGACTGTATCTGAAACTGCATTGCAAAGTGTTTCAGAGCCTCTTGTGGAGAATCCTCCTGAGCTGCCGGTGCATACTCCTGCTCTGGAAACAACAGAGAATGAAGAGAAAGCCCCAGTGATGGAATGTTCCACAAATCAAACTATAACTGTGGTGCAAACTGAGCCTTCAGTAGTAGAGCAAGTTGTTGTTAGTAGTCAGGCTGAAAATGAAGCTGATAAAAATATAAATGGAGATCAAAATGTGAACAGTGAACATAATGTGAGCAGTGAAACAAATGCAGAAGTTGCTGCTGAGGATTCCCAGGAAGGACTTAAGCGAAAACGTGGTAGGCCTTGTAAAATGCAGGATATTCCACAGTCACAATCAGAGACCACAACTTTTAGTCAAGACGATACTTATAAAAGCAAGCTTCGCCAGCGATCTGTTAGTGAGGGTGGCTATATTCAACTGCACAAAGGTACTGAGAAAAAACTACAGAACAGAAAGCCAGCCTCCAAATCAGCTATTCAGCAGGTATAAGTACTCAAGCTCTAATTTTTCAAAAAGTGTGTGCGGGGGGACAGGATTATCTATAAAAATCTTGAAGTTGTAAAAATATACAATACTTTTTTTCTTTCTGGCAAGCCCACAAAGTGATAATATACTGAGATTTTAAAGAACCTGAAAACCATATATACTGTATATCAGCTGTACAACAAAATGATTTTAATTTTCCAGTTAATAAATTTACATAGCAATGACCTGTAGCTATAGCTGATTGGAATAGGGACAGATGTTACCTCAAGAGAGGTAGCTGGGTGATATTATTACTAATTAAATTTGTGTGCCACCCAGTTCTCAATAACTATTGGCAGCTGACAACAAACAAAAGAAAAGATGGCAAGTGGGACAGATCAGATAGAATGAAGCAAGAGTTCTCACTCTCCTTCACTAAAGATCTGGGTAAAGAGCTAGGTCTTCACTGCTCTTCTAAACAACATCAGTGGGGGCCATCTGGATCTTGGTAGAGGAGACCTCATTTCAGAGGGCAGGTGTTGCTACAGAGAAGGCATGTCTCCCAGGTCTCGATAGATAATATTTAATCAAAGGAATGCAGAGCCCACCAACCTTGTACGATCAAACAGATCTTGTAAGATATTATGGGAGACAGGTTTACTTCAAGGATGCTTAAGAATTCAATGCTGTATGTGTTGCGGGCACACACAAAAATTGTATATACAGATTATGATATTCTTTCAAACAACTTTTTGTATTCCATCAAATACAGATACAAATTTTTAAATGCATTTAAAAATTTCTTGAGGCTGATCGAATATTTCTGCTTCCTATCCCTTAAATAGAACTAATAAGATATATTTACCAATTATGAGATTATACTGTATGTCATAGTACGGGGCATGATTTGGTTGGACTGGTGGACTGGGAAGCTAAATAGGGTCGTGACTGAGTGGAATTTGGATGGGAGATTTTCAGGAAAGATCAGAGCCATAAGCTACATTGCACTATTTTTAAAAATATCACACGAAAGTAATGGCAACTAACTTCTATATATTATGTTCATTAAGTCATTAGGAGTTAACTCAAAAAAGATTGGCTTTTCTGATCATGTATGTTGCTTCTCTGCAGATAATATGTTTGAGTTGTTGGTTTTCCTGTTTTCTGTGTAACTAATATTAATTTTCAATATCAATTTTTTAATCAGGTTGCTATGAAGCTAGTGCAAAGAGGCAAGAAGATGAAGCAACCTAAAAGAGAGATTATAGAACAGAATGAAGCAGAAGCTCAACACAAATGCAGTGAATGTGGGATGGTTTTCCAGAGACGTTATGCTCTTATAATGCACACACTGAAGCATGAAAGGACGAAAAATTATAAATGCCCAGTAAGCACTTGGTAAAATGTACTATGAGTAAAGATTCCTATAATAGTGTTAATATATTCTTTGAATGACAAGTTTCTCTGATGGAGTTTAACCTGACAATAGTTCTTGAACATACATTTCAATCCTTATTTCATAATGATCAAGATCCATGGTTTGAAACATTATATTGCAAGTGGGGTAGTCATTTCCATATCTGGGAAATGTAAATAGAGTTGATTAGATACATCTGGCATTCCAGATTTCCCACAGCTGAACGTTATTTTTTTTATCTTTGGATTGATACATACACACTATAGTTTCATCTGAATGTGAATACACATACACACATCCCTATATCCCTATTTTTTTAATAAGTTTTCTCACAAGAAGTCAAATATTTGTTTCCTTAGCTATGCAAAAAAGAGTTCCAGTACGGTGCTTCACTGCGAGCTCACCTTGTTCGTCATACCCAAAAAAATGAAGTGACTGTTGCAACTGCTAATATAGAAGAAAGTGGTGCTGCCAGGAAGGGAAGAACTAAACGAGAATTTATCTGTGATATATGTGGAAGAAGTTTGCCTAAACTCTATTCTTTGCGAATCCATATGTTGAAACATACAGGTGTAAAGCCACATGCATGCAAGGTAAAAAAAACACCCTGTTTTCTTCACTGTAATATTAATGCACTTTCTGTGGTAGAAAGTAAGTTTTGGAATTCCTTTCCTTTGAGGTCCAATCTGTTTCCTCATGAATTTCAGGAGAGCAGTTAACATCTGTTGTTTCATCTACTGCAGGCAGAGGGCATACTGTGATAAAAGTCTGACATTAACAAGTGCATGATTTTGCATATTTCTGGACAGTTCTAATATTATTAATGCTGTTTATATTGTAAGTAGGCTTATTTATTTTTGAGAGGGCTATTTTTAATCTATGAAATTATTTTGATTATTAGTCTCCCAGACTCTTCAGGTATGGAAAACATTGTCAGTTTATTGCAATCATAGATTTTTCCATTGTAGTCTGTTCCTAACCTGGTCCTTTAGGTTTTCCAACAGAGCACTTATTACTGCTACAACTGAGTCTATCCAACTTGCTGATCCTCTCTTTTCCTTTTTTCCAATCTTTCCCAGCATCAGAGTATTTTCAAAGCACTAGGTTTTTGCATAATGTATTTGAAGTAGGACATTTACATTATAGTTATTTGATTTATAAGATTGCCCAATCAAACTATGTCTGGATGGTCAACAACAACAGAAAATAACATCAAAAAAGGATAATTTGTATCTCAAGTGCTCTGGATTGATTTGTTCAGCAATCCATTTATTTGTTTTCTTGACTGTGCATGGTGTTCTCAAGCATTTTCTCCAACACCAAAGTTACAAAGAGTTGATACTCTTTCTATCCAACTTTCTTGAATCCCACTACCATTGTCTTCTGCACAATATGAATGATGTCTTTGCCATTGTAAGTACAGTGATCTGCCTCCAACAACTTTTTATATTACTGCTGCCCAATATAGGTGGTTGCTTGCTTTTGCTGTGCAGCTAGGATGATCTTTACAGCTTGGAAATTCTGCTGGAAAATATACCTTCATATACCCACCAGCGTCTTTGCTCATTTCTGCCAGGAACACCCTCCCTTTCTCCCATCATATTGAAGCAGCAAACAGGACTTGTGAGGGAAAGGATAGCATGCAACCAAATAAATAAAATAAGCATCTCTCCAGCAAAGTAATCTAGTTACCCCAAGGCTTTGCAAAATCCAGATGACCACTAGATGGCAGCAAAAAGTGGGTGGTTTTGATGCTTTTACTGTCACTGAGTGGTTGTATGGATTTTTTGCAATTCAGATCTAACAGTCCTAAAGAATGCTAGCCCTAGGGGAAAAAATGTCAGACGCTTATGGATCATGCAGTATAAGCAGATTCAGTGAAGCTTTCTTCATCTTAGTGTATTGCGATTCACCTTTTTTTTGTGATGTTGTTTAATAGATTTGTGGAAAGTCATTTACCTACAAACATGGTTTAAAGATGCATCTTGTGTTGCATGAGGCACAAAAGCAGTTTAAGTGTGAATTGTGTGACAAGTCCTTTGTCACAAAAAGAAGCCTTCAGGAGCATGTAAGCATTCACACAGGTAAATGACACATTAATTAATGCCAGAAATAAAATAATGTAAAAAGGACTATAATGTCACTTCTCAATCTAATGGATTTCTTCTTTCACTTTATTTCTATAATTTTATACATCCAAAAAATTGCACAAGGTTGGTTCTGTGTAGTAAACATGATTTAACCGTCAGTATGGCCAAGATGCCAATCAATGGGAATTATATGGGTGGTTTTTTAAGACTAGAAACCAGTCAACTGGACTGGCTGGCTTCTTCCCTTGCTATTTCCAGGACTGAATGCTCAGTTGGGTTGGGCAACTAACCTGTATGGGACCAATATTCCATTCTTCATTCTGAGCTTGTACAGAAGCTGTGCTACCTGTTGAAACCTCCAAACAAGCTCAAAGAGAATGTATCAAATATAGAGCCAGTTTTCAGGAATGTATAAAACATGTATGCTAAACTACAGCCACATTCTTCAGTAAGGAAGTGAAGCATTCTACACATCTTTGAGTAGAGTCTTTAAAGTCAGCCTTTTTATGCTCTATATTTGACCAACTGTTTTTAATCAGTGTGTGAAAAATAATTTCATACTGAATAATATCATTAATATATTTTACTTCATATATTATTTGGGAATAGGAAACAGCCATAGTAGTTAAGAATAACGGCATAATGGTTTCATAAAAGTAAGAAGATTAAGATTTGTCAGGGGGGTTAATATGAGGAGGGGGTTGGATTATTTATTTGAGTTTTAGAAAGTGCTTACATGTGTTAAGAGAATTAATGGATTGTGAATATTTTGTCTCCTATCAAAAATCAGGGGACAGTTACATCTCTTTTTGCCAGATTGTCATCAGATGTCAGCTCCAAGTATTTCTCGGAAGTTGCATGTGGTTTGTAGTTTGCCTAGCCATATATTACAGATACTTTTATCATTTTCAGGAGAATCAAAATACTTCTGTTCACACTGTGGAAAATCTTTTCATAGAGCTTCAGGACTTAGTAAACACTTAAAGAAACACCAGCCCAAACCTGAAATCCGTGGCTATCAATGCAACCAGTAAGTATAATTAAAAGGTTTGAAAGTAGCTTGACTAATCTTGGTGGGTAATAAGTGATTATCTATTTTATTCTTGATGAAAGCAAAAATTACTTAAATATTAGTTGAATTCTTACAAAATTTCTCAGAACTTTGAAATAATTTATAGTAAGCAGTCTTTACATTAGTATCTTAATAACATTTTTATTAGGTATTTTTAGAATACCATGTTTCCCCAAAAATAAGACCCGGTCTAATTTTATTTTATTTTATTTTTTGCCTCCAAAAGAGGCACCAGGTCTTATTTTCAGGGGGTGTCTTTTCCAGGGTCTCAACTCACGACGGCGGCACCAGCAGCCCCGCCCAGCCGGCCCACTTCTTCTGCGGCTGAAGGAAATGCCTCTGCAGCTGAGAATGGACCTCTGGATTGATGCACGTGGCACCCCCCCAATCTGCATTTCACCGTCACAGGCCTTTCTAGAAGGCCTCTGATGGTAAAATGCAGGCCGGGAGGGAATCTAGAGCTCCATTCTCAGCTGCAGAGGCATTTCCTGAAGGCCTCTGATGGCGAAATGCAGGCCGGGGGGCACTGCAGAAGAAGTGGGCCAGCGAGGCGAGGCAGGTGTCAATTCATGGGAGGCCTACCTACGACGATAAGCAGGTATGGGACGTGTGGGGCAGCTCCACCCCCCACCCCCACTCTAGCTTGATTTTTAGGCATTCGCCTTGCCCCCAAATTAGGGCTTATATTAGGCCCATCCCCAAAAATCAAGCTAGGGCTTATTTTAGAGGTAGGTCTTACTTTCGAGGAAATACGGTAGGACTTAAGCTATTAAGTTGTAGCATTGTTCAGGGTTCCAGATAGCCATGATCTGAATCTTCCTCCTCAGCATTCTTATTAGGCTGTTTTGGCTAGAATTTTTGCCTCTTAAAAATATTTCAAAACATTCTAATTTCTTTATTTTCTCCTTATTGTTTTCTTATAACAGGAGCTGAGCTTTAGTTTTTTCAGCACTCTCCATACAAATTCACTCTCTAGAAGGAATTTCTAAAGGGAATCCTCCTGTTCAGGATTTCAGCCAACCATATTTTTTATTATAAGTAGTTTCAAGTACAGTATTTTGCTCTCATCCCATATTTTGGGTTCATATTGACACTAAGCATTGTATAGCTTTTGGGTGAATTTAGTGCTCAGTGAGCTAGGAATCTTTTTACTTGAATGGGTGAGTTCTCCATTAGATTTCTTTAATTTTTGTAATTCCTCAGTGTCCTTGAACATACCAATGCTCCTTGTTTTAGTACCTCTTGGGATCCCTAAAATTGGTTTGCTTATTTTCACTTCGTGCTCTTGCTCATTAAAATTGTATGAATCTTATTTTTCCACTGCATAGTGCATGGAAATAGTAGTTTATTCTGAAGATAACGAATTGAAACCATTCTTTATTTTATAAATGTTACTTATTCCGGAGAAAAGTAGCAATATTGGTTGTAGAATAGTCTTGAAAACAGTTCTGGAAAGTTAATTACTTTAGAATTATCCCTTTTTTCATAATCTGATAGAGGATTAACTATTTTGTAGCATAGGCAAATTGTTTCATATTTTTATAGGGATTGTTTTCAGATATGAAGCAATAGTATTAATGCATGTATACATATGGCTGCACTGCGGTAATCTTTCCCTTTTTTCTTTATTAAGAACTATATACATGTACTCTATATTATTCATCACAAATCTAATTTCAGGTGTGAGAAAAGTTTCTATGAACCTCGGGATCTCCGCCAGCATATGAACAAACATCTTGGAGTGAAACCTTTTCAATGTCAATTTTGTGGGAAATGCTATAGTTGGAAGAAGGATTGGTATTCTCATGTAAAGTCACATTCTGTTACTGATCCATACAGGTAAACAAGCTGAATACTCTTAGCTGCAAGTACTTAGATTTAAAAGAAAGCCTCTAGCCAGCTTTATGTAACCTGTAATTTTGCTTATGTGATGGGATAACTTTTAAATGCAAAATGTTATATTGAATCATACCCAATGGTTACTGGAAAAAAGCTCACTTTATTTTGCCTCAATATTTTGTTTTGAATGTTTTTATTTAGGCAGTCTATTTACCAATTTATTCAATTCCAGCAAAGTCTACCAGAGTTTATATCACTGTATAAACTTGATTTGTTTGTTTGTAGATTTTGACATTCAGTATCAAGCTTTTGAATTATTAAGAACTTTTGGTAAGGCAGAACTCTTTGCAAACCAAAAAATTAAAAAGAGGATGTAAATGTACAAGCTATAAGCCAACATAAGAATTTCACAAGACTCTAGTTCTAGTATTTCACTTTTGCTAGCAGGTTGGAGAGCTATTTTTTTTAACTACACCAGCTTTCCTCTACAAACACTATCACTCCAGTAGTTATTACTTACTTAAAACATTTTGACTAAAAATGTTTAGTAAAGTTAGCTATCATGGAATATAAGAACAGGTTATATTCCTATTTTCTTTGAGGTTTTTCCACAGGTTGGAATATAATAAAAGATACTTATTTATGCTCCAGTTGACTTTCAAAATGACTTAGATTTGTTTTTCCATAAAATCCAATATTAAACTATCCTATTTGAGCAGAGTGTTGGACTAGAAGACCACCAAGGTCTCTTCCAATTCTGTTATTCTGTTAAAATTTCATAATGTATTAAAACCAGAAGATACCAATAAAAAAATAAAAAATAAAAGTAGAAATTTCTCTCTTACTTTAACATTGTAAGCCACCCGATCATTTGAAGTTGGACAGCCTCTAACTCTAAGAAAATCAATCAATCAATAGTTTTTAGAATTTAGGAAATTAATATCATCTTATTTATTCTTATTAGTAAGTAGTGAGGATGTCACCTTGGTGTTTTGTAGCAAAAAGGAAAAACAGTTGATATAGTAAGCTTTTATTTATAAGTGCAGTTGGTAAACTGAAAAAATAGTGGCTTGGACAAAGTAGTTGAGGTAACTAGAGGATTTAGTCTTTTGATTTCAACTACTCTTTTAAAGTTTCTCCTATAATAAATTAGAAATTTCTTCCTATATTGGCTTTCCATAAGAAAACATTCTTGATCTCTAAACTTTTCTGTTTAATTTATGTAACTGAAAAATGCAGTCTGTTGTCATCCAATTTTCATCATGCTTGCTTTCAAGGAACAAGAAAAAGATCCATCTTGTGGAGTGAGAATATGGTATCAATGGAAGCTGTGCACTGTTATTTGGGCACAAAAAGTTCTAGTCAACAAAAATGCATAGAGCTATTGCTAGTTTGCTGATGAGGGAAAAAGCAAGATGGCACTGAAAAAGCAGTCTTTTTAATGAACTCTGCATAACTTATCTGTTCCAAACTTCAGTTGAGGACTATTGCCATTGGAACTGAGAAAAGAAGTCATAAAAAGGGTGTTCCTGAGTCATAAACATTATTGCTGAGACAAGATGAAACTATATTGCTGTATATCTGAGCAGGAATTTTCTATTGTTTTATTTAAAGTATGCTATCTAATACTGCATCCTTAATTATTGTATTTATATATGGTTATAGAGGTTTTTTAAAAACTATCATTTATAGGTATATAAAGGGCCTCATTGTCTCTCTGATCCTTCAAGAAAATATTAGCTTTTTAATACTAGTTCTCCACTTTCACTTGTCCTTATTTTCAGAAATGGTAAGCATCTTAACATTTTTTATCACAATAGTCTATTCAAATACTAGATTAGCATTTAAAAGGTGGGGATTTTTTTATTCTTGTACTTTATCAAGCTGTTATTTTCTTCGTGTTTAGATGCAATGTGTGTGGCAAAGAGTTCTATGAAAAAGCTTTGTACAGGAGGCATGTTAAAAAAGCCACTCATGGGAAGAAAGGGAGAGCAAAACAAAATTTGGAACGTATTTGTGAACATTGTGGGAGAAAATTTACCCAGCTTCGGGAGTACAGAAGACATATAAACAACCATGAAGGTAAATGAAACAAGACTGATTTTTAAAAATATCACCTTTCTGAAAGATATTCAAGATAATATATTTATTACAGAGACCACCTGTAAAACAAAGTGTGAGACAGCAAATAAAAATCACAATTACACTCAATAAAACTAATGGTAAAGGAGTGATTATTTTACAATAATAATAAAACTTAGTCACAAGAGAAATAAGAGCATATTGGTTAGATAATAGCAACTGTAAATAAAAGGGATCTATGTGGTCTACAAATCTGAGTAGATGGGGTATTATTAACTTAAACTGGATATCTTTGTATAGAAACAGGCATGGGTTAGTGTTTCAGGGACCTCTTCACCACAGGGACAAACTTTGTTCAAATGTGATATCCTGTAGTTTCCCTCTGGGAACAGCTGTTGGGAGATCACTAAATCTTACCAGGAATAGGGTGCTTCTGAAATTGGGAGCAGTTATTTAGCTTGAAAAAGACAAATGAGTGTCCCAAAACACATCTCGGTATCGCAGCCAGATTTAATTAGGTTTCTATATCTTTGATGTATGGTCTAGAAGCTGCCCCTGCAACTTCATATCCAGTGATGGGATTCAAATATGTGAACAACCGGTTCTCTGTGTGGATGCCGCTTCCGGAAGTCCATTCTGGGCCCGGGCAACAAAAAATTAGCTACTGGTTCTGCCAAAGTGGTGCGAACTGGCTGAATCCCACCACTGTTCATATCCCATCATCAGGATTGCATTAAGTGAGAAACCACAGCATTTCAGTTTCTCATGCAATGGCTTATCCCAAGATGAAACATAGTCATCACTTAAAATAAGAGGTATTAAGCCCACAGGGGAAAATAATAAGTTTAACCAACGTTCAAAAATGTTTAAAATAACTTTTGGTTTTCATTACACCAGCCTTACAGAATAAAACCATATTAGGAATATATCATGGGAACAAGTCATATGTTCCTTAAAAAAATTGAATTACACCCTCTCTAAAGGAATGAAAGACATTCACAAAACTGGTATTTAATTTTAAACTTAGAAGGTTTTAAAGTTGACAGGAAAAAACAGATGCACCTAACTTTATACGAAACCTGAATTGTCCCAACCTGTTAGGTCATTCAAGGAGAAATGCTCAGTTCCCCACTTTTGGGAAGTGGAGGCTGGAGCTACTGCTCTGCAGTGGCAATTCTCTGGAACAGTCCCCTTGTAAAGATCAAATTGCCTCCTCTTTTCTGTGCCAGCCAACAAGATAGCAAGCTGCTGCTTGCCACAGTCCAGAAATATACAAATTGGGTAGAAATTTTTGGTGGAAAGAGTTCCTTTTCTCTATAGCTAAAGATGACACCTGTAATGTAGTCAAGACTTGGCACAGGATTCAATAAACAAACAATAAAACCAAGGGAGATGAGAGACAAGGTGGACTAGAATCCAGACCTCTAAACACAGCCCGACAAGGTAAATATGGCAGAGCTGAAGCTCTGACTCTACTTCCTCTGCCTCTTCCCATTTCTAATGAAAGACAAGTCCAGCAGGGTCATGACATCCTTGTTGAATTCAAATATGTGTTCTAACTACCTAGCTTGTTTAGTAATCTTTTTAACTTTTAACCTAATTGTTACTTTTTACTGCTATTTTCATTTGGCTTACTTTATGGTTTATTTTATTTTGTTTTAAATTGTTTTCTGTACTCTTAAGACGTACTGTGAATATGTTTATTTTGAGGGGTCCTTGGTGCTCTCTGCGTTTGGTTGTTTTCTTGCAGACATTTCATTATCCAAACTTGGTAACATCATCAGTGCTAGTCTGAAACATATTCATGTTTCTATCTCGTATAAATCATTCAGAGTCAGTGCAGCATGATAGAAATGAATAAATGAGACCCTTATCTCCTGTTATTCTTTGGTAGATTTTGTTTGTGTGCGTCTATTTCTTTTTAATTTCTCTCTAGTTTTGATTTTGCCATTTTTATCTTTTATTTTTGTTTATTATGGTATTTTTCCCATTTCAATGGCTTTCTTATTTTTATTTATTTATTTATTTATTTATTTCAAAGTTTTAACTTGGATTAGGCAGTGTTTACATTTAATGATTAAATAATAAAGATATGGCTGTATAAACATGGTTCCGCTTTGGCCATCCTGTATCTTTAGGAAAGGTGAAAGAGAGCTGAAACAGATAAGCTGTGTTTGCAATTGCCCTATTGTTTTCTTTCACTTTTGTGAAAAAATGGATGACAGATTCCTAGCCCTCCCCACAAATCTCATGATTTACAAGATTAAACTTAATTTATAGAATCTGTGGAGAACAGACTCCAGTCCTTGCACCATATTAATTTCTACATCTCTGACTGAAGGCAAAGATAATTAGCTAATTACAAATTATGTATCTGAAAAGATATTAATATGTTGTATTTGAAACTTGATATTGCCTTTTTATCTCTCTAAAACTAGCTTTTTAAATGATAAATCACAATAACATGCAAATAGATGGGAAGTAATGCCATTTTTCTGTGTTTTAACACTAACAAATATTTATTAACCCAAAGTATCCTGGATTTAAAATTTCAAAGGAATGTCTCTATGCAAAATGACTATATAAAGGCTTACATTATAATGAACTTAGTGGCTGTGAGAAAATCTTATCTTAATCATTTTTATAGTAATGTTCAGACTTTTTAAAGATTAGTAAATGCTTTCTTTCTGTTTCTGTTGAATAGGTGTTAAACCTTTTGAGTGTCTAACTTGCGGTGTTGCGTGGGCTGATGCACGTTCCTTAAAACGTCATGTAAGGTCACACACTGGAGAAAGACCTTATGTGTGTCCAGTATGCAATGAAGCCTACATAGATGCCCGTACCTTAAGAAAGCACATGACTAAATTTCATCGGGATTATGTACCTTGTAAAATCATGCTGGAAAAGGACACTCTTCAGTTTCATAATCAGGGGACTCAAGTCGAACATGCCATCAGTATTGTAACATCTGATGTGCCAGAACAAGAAACAGACGTCTGTACTGAAGAGATCGAGACTGTAGTAATTACTGAAGAAACACTTGACACTGTTGCAGCTACTGAAGAGTGTTCAACAGTTTCTACTCTTTCTGACCAAAGTATCATGCAAGTTGTCAATTATGTATTAGCACAACAACAAGGACAGAAAGTGGCAGAGGTTACAGAAGCTGTTCAAACAGTAGAAGTAGAAGTACAGCATGTTTCTGATCAAGACTGAATACAAATATTCATTAATGTAGAACCCTGGCAAAACCGCATTTAATTAACAAAATATTAACTGTTTGGCTGGACTTTTATAGTAATTTCAGGATCCTCTTCTGAGTTTTGTGAAAAAAACATACATCTGTAATTAAAAAGTAAATTCACTTGATAAGTAATGGACTTGCCCTAAGACTACTGCACCAGATGTAAATGCTTAGTGTTTTTTTTTTAAAAAAATAATCCTGTAAAATAAAACCATTTATGTGATGGTGATAGTTACAATGTAATTTTTGACACAATTACTTTTTTGTTGAGCATTTAATATACCAAAGATTTGTGCCACTCATTTTCAGATTGTAGCTGTATGAAATTCAAGGAAGAGTATGATCTACAAAAATTATGAATGTTATTAATGGAGATAAATATTGTAGTATATTTATTTAGTCAAAATCTCTGCATAGTTTTCTTTAAGTACAAAAACAGTCTGGATGGCATAGACTTTCTTACAGAACAAAGTTTCCATAAGAACTATTTCTATATTATTTTAAATTATAACCAAATGCATTTCTGCAGTAGGGAGGTCTGCATTAAACTATAGGCAGTTATGAGAGAGAAACTGGGCAGTATCAGCTAAGCACAAAACATCCTGCATTTCCTGTTTTGTTTTACCTATTCTGAAAAATACTTCCGGGATTACATGTTTTGAGATTAGCTAAAGTATTTGTATATATCATGTATAAACTGATAAAAATTGGTTCAGTTTAGAATGAACTAAATACAAATGCTGTATATAAGAAAAATTGGATTGCTTATATTTCTGTTCACCGTGAAGGTCCTAAAGTTTTAGTTTTCGTATTGTCCTGATGTTTATATAATATTCTGTTTTAAAATTTAAGTAATTATGTGGATTAAAGTTTGTGAAAAACAAACCAAAAATTACCTATTATAGTTAATGCACAACTTTGCAAATAATAGCAAATAGTGGTATTGCATACAGTATGTAATGTTTTTATTAACTCAGTTATCCCTACCTGCCAATAAAATAGCTTCATGAGCAAAAAAGGGATATGGGCAAGTCCATGTACCCTTAAAAATCTGTACAGGTAGTCCTCAACTTACAACAGTTCATTTAGTGACCGTTCAAAGTTAACAATGGCAGTGAAAAAAGTGACTTATGACCTTTTTCACACCTACAACCATTGCAGCATCCCTGTTCTGACAAAGTCACGCTGGCAAGGTAGAGGTTAAATAGAGTCCATTTATTGCTCACTTGTCACAGTATCAAACAACCCATCAATAGTGCCAGTGAAGCTCCACCCCAGCCCTTAGTTTTCCTCTGTCTGAATTCCCCGATTCCACAAACTAAGTCCTAGCCAACCCATGAGGCAAAGAGAGAAGTAACAGTACCCACAAGTACCAAGTCTGCAACATAAGTCCAGAGTTCCCAAAAAACAAGGCGCGATCCAAAAGTCTGAAATCAGTCAATTCCAAAGTCCACGAGCGAAGTCCAAAGTTCAGAACGAAGAAACATGATCCAGGGTTCACAAGGCAGTGTTCATGAAAGCCAAGAAGGTGCACATCAAACAGGTGTTCCTGACAAGCACATCTTCCTGCAGCATCTGGTTCAATCATCCTTCCCCAGGTGTTCCTTGTGAGGAGAGGTAGGGCTGCTTCCTCGCAATCAGCCTCACCAACCTCTTCTGTACCTCCCTCCACTCTATTCTCCTGTTCTGACCTGGCTCCCCAAATACCACAGACGCACCAAATAGTCTCTAATGTTCCTTTATTTCAGGAACACCAGCAGTTTCACACAGCCTGCAAACATCGGAGCTTGCTCCCTTTTCCCCTGTAGGTGTCTCCCAATACCCAGAGTTACTCTCAGTCTCACCACGCTTGCAGCCAAAAGTCCTTCAAGCAAGCTGGCTATTGTTTAACATAAGACACACACCGCTCAGAAGGCGCTCCGACTTCCAGCACCACAGGATCTGCAGAAAAAACTGGCAAAATTCCAAGGAGAAGTGTCAGGAGTTCCAAACACAAATGGCTGACCAGCAGGAAGACGAATAGTTGTCTGCCACACCTATTCGTCTCTGCCCCTGCCTTTTATGCACAACTGAGGGTGAGGCTATGTTAGCAGCGGTGACTCTTCCGCCCCGAAGACTGCCCCATAGCCTCTCACTGTTCTCTTCTCAGCTTCCGCCGTGCCCACGCATCAATTACTGGCCCCATGTGATCCTCCTCTCCTGACTCACTTGCTTCAAGGCATGGAGGTCTCAACCTTTCCATCTGAGAGCTGGTGGACAGCCCAGGCTCTGCCTCTGTCCCTGGCTGTGACAGCTCCATTCCTTCGTCGGAGCTTTCAGATGGCCCTGATGCTGAGCCCGGCGCCCATTCCTGTGCTTTCTCATCTCAATCGGTCGCTGAGTCCTCTGGTGGCCGACAGGCCACAACATCTCCTCATCCACAGATCAAGTGGGGAAGGCAGTTGTTCCTCATCAGAGGTGGTCTGGAGCCTGTCATCTCCGCTGGACCTTTGCAGCTGCTCCACTCCTGCAGATGGTTCCCTAGTTGGCCACACCCTCCCCCCATTACTAGACAATCCTGGGACTGCCTCGTCCTTAGCCTCTGGCCTTTCCACTCATTCGGAGGGGACTGTCCTCCCTGTTGGCCAGTCCCAGTTCCAACTCCTACTCCTCTGAACCAGGATCCAACGAAGCAATGACAGTCTCCATGGTCACATGATCAAAATTTAGATGTTTGGCAATTGACTCATATTTATGACAGTTGCAGTGTCCCGGAGTCATGTGATTCCCTTTTGCGACTTTCTTACAAGCAAAGTCAATGGGGAAGCCAGATTCACTTAACTGTGTTGCTAACAACAACTGCAATGATTCACTTAGCAACTGTGGCAAGAGAGGCCCATCAGGCTGGAGTCCAGGTACAGAGGCAATGACAGGTGGGAGAGGTCAAAATGGGAAGCCCCCGCCCACTGCTGCCTGCTGTTGCCCTCTCTGTCAGGAGCCTCTGGCAGCTTAAAAAAAAAAGCCTGCAGAGCACCAGCTTCCTTTTTTTCTTCCACCTTTTCCTCCATTGCCTCTGCTCCTGGACTCTGGCCTCACACTGAATGGGGAGTCGGCCTGCTGCCCTATACTAGGCTTCCCCCCCTTCCTGTCCCAGGCTTCCCCCCCACAATTGGAGAAGCTGCGCCAGACCCGTTTGCCTCTTTCCTGCCCCACGCCAGGCTTTCCCCCCGCAATCAGAAAAGCTGCGCCAGCCCTGCCGTTCGGCTGCTGTCCCACAGCACAGCCCTTGTGATCGGCCATCGCATGCTGCCCCCCTGAGAGCAACATCGCTGCTGCCTGCCACCCATTCGATTGGCTGGCGGCTAACTATCCCGTGCAGCCAAAGTCCCGGAACAAGGGGGGGCTCAGCAAAAGGACCAGACCGAAGAGTGCGAGGCGGAGGGCCAGGGGCCCATTGGCCAGGGAGAATGGGCGGAGGAGGGCCAGCCGAGGAGGAACGTTGGAGGCAAATGGGCAGAGGCGGGAGGCTCAGGGAGGCGTGGCCAAGGGTGGGAGCCTAAAGGTCCCATTCCATGCTTACTTCTACCCTTTGTATGACCAGTTCATAATGTCCTTCTCCCTTTAAATTTATCATTCTTTTCCATCAACACCATTCAGGTCCAATTTTCTCTTTCTTCCCCTTCATTTCAGCTCATTTGTGAACTTCCTAAATGGGTATCTGGCAATGTAGTCTTTAAATATCCTATCTTGCATAGAATAGGGTGAGAACATGGGGCAAAATTGGGTATCGGTTACCAAAATCTGCCTAAACTGACAGGATAATGTGTCCTTATCATTAGCAGGGAATGCTGCATATAGTACATCGGTACTATTAAGTGTTCTAACCTACTCTATATTATTAAATGCATTTTTTTGATTTTAATAAAAATAAGTGGATTAAAATATTATTGTAAAATTATTAGTTAAGCTAAGCAGAGGTATATGAAATTGAGTTTCCAGTTCAGTCATGATGCAAGTAAGGCAATACTGTATGTTTTCTTTTTAAAGTACTTCTTAGCCCCTATTTATTGTTAGAAATACAACCCAAGAACAGTGAGGGAAAAAATTATTTGATCCCCTGCTGATTTTGTACGTTTGCTCACTGACAAAGAAATGATCAGTCTATAATTTTAATGGTAGACTTATTTTAACAGCGAGAGACAGAATAACAGCAAAAAAAATCCAGAAAAACGCATTTCAAAAAAGTTATAAATTGATTTGCATTTTAATGAGTGAAATAATTATTTGACCTCTTCGCAAAACATGACTTAGTACTTGGTGGCAAAACCCTTGTCAGACGTTTCTTGTAGTTGGCCAACAGGTTTGCACACATCTCAGGAAGGATTTTGTCCCACTCCTCTTTGCAGATCCTCTCCAAGTCATTGAGGTTTCGAGGTTGACATTTGGTAGCTTGAACCTTCAGCTCCCTCCACAGATTTTCTATGGGATTAAGGTCTGGAGACTGGCTAGGCCACTCCAGGACCTTAATGTGCTTCTTCTTGAGCCACTCCTTTGTTGCCTTGACCGTGTGTTTTGGGTCATTGTCATGCTGGAATACCCATTCACGACCCATTTTCAATGCCCTGGCTGAGGGAAGGAGGTTCTCACCCAAGATTTGACGGTCCATCGTCCCTTTGATGTGGTGAAGTTGTCCTGTCCCCTTAGCAGAAAAACACCCCCAAAGCATAATGTTTCCAAATCCATGTTTGATGGTGGGGATGGTGTTCTTCGGGTCACAGGCAGCATTCCTCCTCCTCCAAACACGGTGAGTTGTTGATGCCAAAGAGCTTGATTTGGTCTCATCTGACCACAACACTTTCACCCAGTTCTCCTCTGAAACATTCAGATGTTCATTGGCAAACTTCAGATGGGCTTGTACATGTGGTTTCTTGAGCAGGGGGAGCTTGCAGGTGCTGCAGGATTTCAGTCCTCCAACGCGTAGTGTGTTACCAATTGTTTTTTTTTTTGTGACTATGGTCCCAGCTGCCTTGAGATCATTGGCAAGATCCTCCCGTGTAGTTCTGGGCTGATTCCTCACCATTCTCATGATCATTGAAACTCCATGAGGTGAAATCTTGCAGGGAGCCCCAGATTGCGGGAGATTGATAGTTATTTTGTGTTTCTTTCATTTGTGAATAATCGCACCAACTATTGTCATCTTCTCACCAAGCTGCTTGGCAATAGTCTTATAGCCCATTCCAGCCTTGTGTAGGTCTACAATCTTGTCCCTGACATCCTTGGGCAGCTCTTTGGTCTTGGCCATGGTGGAGAGTTTGGGATCTGATTGATTGATTGCTTCTGTAGATAGATGTCTTTTATACAGGTAATAAGCTGAGATTAGGAGCACTCCCTTTAAGAGAGTGCTCCTAATCTCAGCTCATTACCTGTATAAAAGATACCTGGGAGCCAGAAATCTTGCTGATTGCTAGGAGATCAAATACTTATTTCACTCATTAAAATGCAAATCAATTTATAACTTTTTTGAAATGCATTTTTCTGGATTTTTGTTGTTGTTATTCTGTCTCTTACTTTTAAAATAAACTTACCATTAAAATTATAGACTGATCATTTCTTTGTCAGTGGGCAAACGTACAAAATCAGCAAGGAATCAAATAATTTTTCCCCTCACTGTAATAGAGGGTAGGGGTGTACTTGTCAGCTGCCACCTTATGCTTGCTTATGTGCTTTGCTACCATGTAGTAGTGACAGTCTGGCATGAAATCTAGATTCGGATGCACTTTCTAGCCCTGCTAACAGATGGTTACAGTGGTTCTACCAGAAATGCAATTTGCTCTCTGAAATGCACAGACGTTTTCCAGAGCTATATGTACAAGAGGAGAAAGCATTTATGTGGAAAGTTTTTCAAGGAAGAATATTGTTGAAAAATACTGTCCAGTACTACTAACAAAGAACTCTGAATCTGTATGAACTGATTATTCATTTGTTTGCTGAGCCAATGTCCCAGTTTAGCAGTTTACTATAGCAAAAGTGGTAGATTGCTTTAAGCTCTGCATGTGGTCATAGTTTGTCTTTTACATAAATGACTAGAGCAATTATATTTTCTCAGTTTAATTCTTCTTTTGTGATATTGACAGAATTCCAACAATTTCAAAAAAAATCTGCTACAAATATGACTGAAGTCTGAACACAACCCATTATGCATCCTAAATGGTGTTATAATCTGATGAAACCAGAAAGAAATGATATATTTCTATGAATAAGACAACAGATGAAGCCAAATGTTGTTTTAAGATGAATGAGTGTTTTCATAATTCCCTTAATACATTTTAGGATACAAATAAATTATTTATAACATATGAACTTAACTGTGTATCTAGTTTTGTGTGACTAATACAATTGTCTCAACAACTAGATCAGGGGTGTCAAACTCGCAACGTCACGTGATGTGTTGCGATGTATCACGCCTTTTTTTCCATTGCCGGCAATGGGGTGGGCGCGGTTTCGCTATGATGCATCCGGCCTGTGGGCCGGCAGTTGACACCCCTGAACTAGATCATATACCTAGATATTATGTAACATCCAATGTATCTTCTGGTTTCCAATTTGCATTCTCATATTAAAGTAGCATAAAAATACTTGAAATTCTGCAAAGATCTTATGAATACAATTGTGAAATTTCACAATCTTGGTTATGTTAAATCTGAATTACAGAGCAAATACACTTCACTGTTTTGAGTTAGAGGAAAGTTCTGAAAACACACATTAAGATTAGCATAGGACAACTCAGTTACAGATTTCAAAGATCTGAAGCAATTGGTTTTGAAAAGGCACTAAATAGATTTCTATTTATGCAATATTTATAGGTTTTGTGCTTTTATGGTAAGTAACTGAGAAGATAAATCAGTAGAGTAGAACCATTACAGTTGTAAAAAATTAACTGTAACATTCCTTATTTATAGCCAAGAATTTAAAGAAAATTACACGTTCTTTAAATTGAAGAAAAAATAATTTGCATACAAATACTTAAAATAGCAAACATGCTTTGAACTTAAGGGGCCAGAGGACTAACTGATAAAAATTCTTGCTGAACTTAAAAAAAGAAAATGGGTCAAGATCCAATAACATGAGTAGATTTCCACTAAGGTAATTTAGAATGTTTCTCATCTGCTGCCCCAAAACTATGGAGATTCTCTGAACTCCCTTCAGGAAATTCTTGAGAGAGAAATTTGATCTGCCAATAGAGACATTTCTACTGGTTAACAGGACAGTGTTAATTTTTTGTCACCAATAAGTTTTAATTTTAGGACAACAAAGTTGATGGTAGATGATTGGAATATGCTCATCACATTCAACTCTATACTACAATATAACTGAAAACAGTAGTTTATTTGACATTAGTTATACTTAATGTAATTTCATCTATTCTCACTGGACCAATTAACAGTATTTTATGCTACTACTAAAGCATCATAAAAGATATTTATACATTTTGATGGTTTTAGCAAAAAACATTGCCAATTCTGCATTAGTAACCTACTACTGAAAGAACAATTATGTAACATTATTCCAGCAATATTGAACATGAAGCTGCCGGAAATAAAAGTGGAAATTTACATTTACCAATCTTTATGTAATACTTGGTGAAATAGTTGCCTTTTAGTATTATAATTTCTATTGAAATATACAAAAGAACAGAATAGTTTTGCTTATTGGAAAGACTATTTCTGGTTTGATACGTTGAAGAGTAAAGCAGTTAATATATCATTTTAGCACAGAAACAGGAAATTGCCTACTATCATTACTACTGCTTCTCTTAGGAAGCTTCTCTCAGATTTCATGTACTCACTCTTGAACCAAAAAATTAAACTGTGATTAAATAATGCAATACAAAACTGAGCTATGATCTAAGCACATATTCTGTTTTGGTTCAATATTGAGTCCTCCTGGTTCCTACTGTATATGTAACAATCAAAGATATTATCTTCGTTAATTTCACACACCAAACTAGAAAGAATTGGATATTTCATTTTCTTTATGCACAGAATATATCCAAGTTGGGGCAAATACAAACAAACATTGTGGATGAGCTCAATGGCTACACTATGATAGTTATTTCAACTGTTACTAATCATTCAAAAGGAAGACGATGGCTGTTTTAAGGAAGCTGTGCAACTTACTAAAAGGAAAGGTATACTGAGGATAATCTAAACCAAAAAAAATCTAAAGTACAAGTAAAAATGAAATGGACAAAGCATTAGCAAGACAACAATGAAAAAAATGGATGCTTGCCTTTAATGGACTGGTTGACTAGTTTTGCTTCCCTGCTGTACTGCCTTATCTGGGCAGATGCCTCATCTGAGAGGGATAAATAAAGAACCCCAGGTGTGTATACCGAGAGTAAATATTCCCAGCTGGGTCATCCAAGGTGTGAAGGTCATCCCAGCTGCACATCAAAAGCAAGCAACCACCTATGTGGGGCAGCATTGATACAGAGAAGATAATGCAGGGAGATGATTACTGTAATTACAATGGAAAAGACATCAGTTCATACTGCACGGAAGAAGGAAATGCTATACAGCTCCTGTATTTTTACCAAGAAAAATCACATGAATAGAAAATATAAAATTATTGATGATATAGTGCCAGAAAATGGGCACATCTGGATAGATAGCACTCAACATACTACTGAAGAAGTACTGAGAACTTTTCAGAGTATTAATAGTGTTTACAAAGTAGTTAAAATCTCTGAGACATTTAGTTGCTAATGTCATACAGGAAAACAAAATTTGAAGCTGCAAAGATAAAGAATTACAGTGTCAATATGGAATGTGAGAAGCATGAATATAGGAAAGCTCAACACACCAAATCATATCACATCAAATCAGACCTTAATTATGGTCAAAGATAATGATCTTGTTATAAAAGATGGAACAATTGCACATTGACATGTTAAGCACCAGTGAATTGAGATGGACTGTGACTGAAAACACTTTCAATCAGAAAATCAAACTTTTATTCAGAACATGAAAAACAAAGAAGGAACAGTATTGTTGTTGCTTTTATTGTCAGGAAGGGTATAGCAAGAACAGTCTTTGGCTACAATGCCATCAATGACCAAATAATATCAATTAGATTTTGTGGATAACCCTTTAGGTTTATATTCCTACCACCAATGCAGAAGAGGTTCATGAGTTTTATGATCAGGTTCAATCTAAAATTGGCAGAACATACAAACAAAAAGTGATAATTGTCATTCGAAACGTGTACCCTGGAGGGTGACAAAGTTGGAAAATCAAGGAGGAAACTGCTGTTGGATCTTATGGTTTCAAAGACCGAAATAAAATAGAATGGCTTACCAATTGTGACCACTCCAATGATGTCTTCATACCTAATACCACCTTCAAAACCCAGTAACACTTGTAGACATGGACTACCAGAAAGAGTACATTGAAAGCAAAGTATTATTGCTAAAGGAAAGTGAAGCAGCTTACTTATAGCATCAAAGATATGGCCAGATCCTGACTGTGGAACAAATTATTAACTACACATGTGCAAATTCCAAGTCATGCTAAGGAAAAGGAGAAGAAAGCCAGCTAGTTTCTACAATATGGCTTTCAGCATATATCTACCATTTTCAAGAACATCAGGGATTGCTTTCAAGTCCTGAAGCCCATTTATAGAGGAACTGTGGAATGATCTTGAAGAAGTGATTAAGGATGAATGTGAAAAAAGATGGAGAACCAAATGAAAACAAATTGGATGTCAGAGTAAAGTATTGAAATTGTGAAAAAGAAAACCAGAGCCAGTCTCAAAGAGTTTCACAGAACTAGATAATGCTTGACTTATGACCATTTGTTTAACGACATTTAAAAATTATGAAGGATACCAGTTGGCAAATAGAAACTATTTGAAGATCAAGCAAAGATGGAAGGAGTATACTGAAATATTGTATTGGATGCTGGGAAAACTAGGATGAGAGGATGACCAGAAGCAAGATAGATGGACTCAGTTTACTCGTAGTGATCACATAGATTTTTTCCATCATAATCTGTCCCCAACCAAGTCCTTCAAGTCTTCAATCAGCATACCAGTTACAGTACGCTAATTGAAGACTTGAAGGACTTGGTTGGGGACAGATTATGATGGAAAAAATCTATGTGATCACTATGAGTAAACACTGGCTGGATGACAATCAATGGCTTCCTATATGTGATTAATCTACTTCCATTTGTAAGTCTGTTGAAGATCTTAACAAACTGCTCCCTGAGGACAAGGAAAGTATTTACCACCTCAACCTGTCACTTAATTTTAAAAAGGTCCTCTTTCTCTGGAACTAGTTTCTGGGTAGAAGACTGGTCTTTGCATTAAATTCTCTTACCAAAGAATCCAGTATTTGATTGCCACAGGGAGTATTATTTAGAATAATAATTTCCAAGACTTTCTGGTAAAGCTTTGCAGTATAATGCAAGACCTTCAACAAGATACTAAAGAGCTGGAACATTTGCTTAAGTAGATAAGATGCTGTAAACATTTGCTTATACAGGTAGTCCTCAACTTACAACAGTTCTTTTAGTGACCATTCAAAGTTACAATGGCACTGGAAAAAATGACCTATGATTGTGTTTTACACTCATGACTGTTGCAGCATTCCTGTAGTCATGTGATTGAAATTCAGACACTTGGCAACTGACTCACATTTATGACAATTGCAGTCTTGGGTCATGTGATCATTTTTTGCAATCTTCTGACAACAAAGTCAATGGGAAAGCCAGATTTATTTTACAACTGTGTTACTAACTTAACAACTGCAGTGATCCACTTAACTGTGGCAAAAAAAGGTCGTACAATTGGGCAAAACTCACTTAACAACTGTCTTCTTTAGTTACAGCAATTTTGGGCTCAATTCTGGTCATTCGTCAAGGACTACGTGTATCAAATTGGCTTGCTAGGATTCTTTCAGGAAGGATCTGTCCCACCTTGATTAAAAGTTGCAGCAATTACATCTTCTTCACAGAAGCTATTTAGTCTAGGAACCTTTAAAAATATAGATTCTCATTTTATCATGCTGGCTAAGGAGGGCAAGAAGGATTTCTAGAAACATATAGAAGATACTTATGATCCTTACCCAAAATGGAGAAAGGCATGTAGTTTAAAACACCTCCATTCTTAAATGATTGAAGAGGAATACAAAAAGAAAAAAAGGGGGGAAAGCTGAAACAATAGTCTGGAGGGGAGGGGGAAAGGCTTGAATGTTGCTGCTTCTGCAGCTCTCCAAGAAGTATTTTTGGAAAGCAATATTGCCCATCAGAATAAATCTATCAGAAATAGATATTTCTTCAAGCTGTGCTTAAACTGTAAAAAGGCAAGCCTAAATATTCTGATTGTCTCAGTTTGAGTTTGCTCATTAGAACAAAGGTAGAAGCCAGCACAGAACACTAACAGATGTAAGCTTTTTCTTACCTGCCTTTTCCAGGCAGATTGTGCCTGATCCTAGCCCAATATTTGTCTCCAGTGCTTACAGAGAACAAGGATTACACTATGTTTGCACATTGGTTGCACCATGTTTTTTTAATGAGCAGTGTTGCAATATAAGTGTAGAAAAATTTAAGAAACAAGTTTTGCTTTGTTGGAAGTTTTTCATTTCAAAATAAAAAATGCATTTTGCACAAAAACACACACAAAAAATCCAGTGACGGTGTAGACTGCAAAAATAAATCTGTAATTATATATTCATAACAATTTTCAGAAAATTAAACATTTTTATCTTCATATGGCAGCAAAAATAATAGAGTTTGATCAGGAGTACATCAAATATGGATTCACTTTATATCACAATGTGTGTGTGTGTGTGTGTGTGTGTGTTTAAAGCACACCAAAATAGATAATTCTGGATCATTACTTCTAGCATCTGCAAAGATTATGAAACCTTTCTGTAATGGCTCTTCTAACTAAAAACAGAAGAAAAACTTGTGTTATTGGAAAAACTTGTGAAGTCTTGCATTCTTGTGGTTGCCACATGAGGAGAAAATAAAGAAATCGGAAAATTCTAATTCTACAGTCAAGCACCAGATTGATAATTTAGCTGAGCATATCAAACTCTAGTTTAAGGAAAATATCATCTTGTTCTTAGCTGTGATAGTTATGAGCGATAAAGGAAACTGTCTTCAATTCCTTTTCTAGGCATATTAGGTAACTAAAGGGAATATGGAAAATAAAATGTTTTTTTTTTCAAATATTGAAGACATTTGCTATAGCTTCCAAAAAATCCGATTTTTAATTGTATTAAAATTCTTCAAACAAAACTCAAGTATGAAGAAACTGAATATTTGCATTGACAGTACTCCATACTGCTAAGGATCACAATAAAAAAATGACAAAAATAGAAAATATTTCCAAAATAAAAACACATGCCTCATTCAGCACCATATATTGGCTTCTAAATTCTGCCCTTCAGAGGTGTATAAAAAAGAATCTTTTCATGGGGTCCTTGGTGCTGTCTGAGCTTGGTTGTTTTCTTGCAAGCATTTTATTATCCAAACTAGGTAAATGTCTATGGAGATTCTCAGCCATCCAGGTCATGGTTGTCCCAAAGGTGCTATTCAGTTCTGAACTGAAGAAACTTCTTGGATGAGAAGCAAAAAATCTTCAAGGAAAAACAGTCCAGCTGCCTTTTGAAAAAAGCATCTTTGGGCCAAACTAGGCAACATCATCAGTGCTAATCTCCTTTATTGGAATCTTGCCTTATTTGCTTTGTGAAAATTCTTTTGTTTTGTTTTGTTCTGTACTGAGGTTTGTTATCAAAGAGAAATATGCTTAGACAGTCTGTATGGTATGAAAGAAGAAGCCACTTTATTTTTGGAATATTGTGGAAAAGATCAAGTGATTGAGGCTTACAAAAATCAGTTTTCAGTTGAAATTAACATATATGGCAATAGAAGCCTTGAACAAAGGAGCCTACATCAGAATTACTTTATTCCCAACTATGTATGGTGAAGCAGGTGTAAGACTTTATACTTATCAACATGGGTTACAGTACTATGCTGAACTACACTGGATTAGATATGTGGAACTTGTAAAAGAATCTTAACCTTTTATTTATACAAGAAATGTATTGCAGGGAAACCATCTCCAACAATTGAGGAGTCTGCAATTTAAACATTTGTACTGATGCTATAATAAAGTTACTACATGTGTCAAGACTCCATTTCAGTAAAAAAGGCAGGATTATATTCTCTTTGTTGTTTATGAAAGTCGTGATAATGGCATTGCCGGTTCTAAGATTCAATACTACTGAAGATTTATGGATAGAAAGTTACAATAAAGTTGTGCATAAATATTGGGTGTACTTGGTCTTGATAGTGTGATTTCTAAGGTCAGTTGGTGGCAGCCCTCAGTACTGAGGGAATCCTTCAAGGCAATAACTTTGGTTCAGATTTGGGTGAATCTAACGAACTCTGTTATTGACTATGCCATGTTAGACAGCAGTGGAAACCACTAAAAAGGCTAGGTGATTGATGATTACGATTAAATATCAAAATGTGAAATCCTCAGTTTTAGGCGAACAGCACATAGTAGTGTTATCATAACTGTTGTCCTTGTGGTTTGACATGTTAGAAAATACTCTTGAAATATAAGCCCTAACATTTTACTATAATGACCTCTACATATTGAATAACTGAAGGCTGATTGATAAAGGTTCACAGGAGACCATTTTCTATAAACCTGTAAAATAGGTTATGTTGGATTTTTTTTGCAAAGAAATTGAAAGACAAGCTAATGGATAGTTTTCTGGGCTCTTTGAATGTAACTCTATAAGTCTAGAGGTAATTTTTTGAGAATGGTGAGCTTGAAATGGAGAGATTTATAATTAAATGTAAGTACAAGATCCAAATGGAGCTACAGTTTTATTAGTGAGGACAAAAGGGAAAATGTTTTTCTACATAATAGTAGTAGTACAAAGGAATCTCAAAAGCTCAGCGCTCTAGCTTTCTTAATTATCAGTGATCAGCTGCAAAGGAGAAATGCTAACGTTTTACTCCCATTAGGAAGTCTATGGCATAAGGTTTGCAGATGGGCATTTTTGGTACCAAAGGAGGGAAACCAGTAGCCTAATCTAGAGCTGCACAATATCCATACAGTCAAATGACTCCTGATATGGTCATCAGTACTGAGCTCTCTCTAAATTTAGCTCCAAATTCAATCAGCATATCCTGAAAAACATGAACCCCATATGACAATATTTTCATGGGAACAAAGATCTAATGAGAACTAAAACAAACCATGTCCCAGTCTCTCAATTACATTTTTAAATAGTAATACTGAATGAGCACGTCCAGAAATACGAGAAAACTTTGTTGACCCAGGAAAATCCATTTACATGTATATTCATTCATTGTTCCATTCACCAACAACAGACAATGGGGGATGTCTCATTCAATTATTTATCAGTCATGTTATTATGCCTCCCAGTTTTCATAAAGGAAACTTTATTCTTTTTCCACTGGAGCAAAAATAAAATGAAAAAGTCATGCTATTGTGATCAGGCTCTATTATTACTACAGAAAAGAAGGACCCAGAAAGACCCTATTTTGAGATGCCTCTCTAGAACCATCTTGATTGTGAAAAGCATCGGTTAACCTTCCAGCCAAACCTTCATATGACCAAATTAAAATGTGGCAGGTTGCTTAACAACAAATCTACAACTACAAATGGAGTACAGGTAGTCCTCAACTTTTGACCACAATTGAGTCCAAAATGTATGTTGCTAAGAGAAACATTTAAGAGAGTTTTGCCCCATTTTATGACCTTTTTTACTATAATTAAATGAACCGTTGCTGTTTTTAATTTAGTAACATGGTTGTTAAGTGAATCTGGTTTCCCCATTGACTTTGCTTGTCAGAAGGTTGCAAAAGGGTATCACATGACCTTGGGACACAGCAACGGTCTTAAATATGAACCGGTTGCCAAGCGTTTGAATTCTGATCATGTGACTACAGGGATGCTGCAATGTTGTGTGAAAAAGGGTCATAAGTCTCCTTTTTCAGCATTGTTGCAACTTCGAAATGGTCACTTAATGAGCTGTTGTAAGTTGAGGACTATCTGTATAAGAATGCTGTCAGACCTACTTCCCCTTAGGGTTAATTGGATGTATAAACTGATCTGTTTTTCTGTTTGTGTAACCTTCTAAAATTTACGTTAAGTCTTCCATAAATCAATAAATGTAAAACCTTGGGGGTGAGGGATGAGAGCTCAATGTTAGCAGGAATGTGGGGTGGGCAAGTAACTCAGGAGGGAACCTCCCTGGTTTCTTGGGGTGTAAATGGGAGGGGGAAGGAGAAATATACTTTCAAACTTGCAAGATTCTGTTTATGTACAATAAAGTAGAATTAGCTCATCTGGTCTGCCCCACAAGGCTGTCATAAGTATACCTATTCAATCAGTTCCATCCTCTTGCCTGATGTTGCCTTTAAATAAGTTAGAAAATAGGTGAGTGGAGAGAATGTCTACCCAGTTTATGACCCACCTGGTTAATAATATTGGTAATTAGCTATTTTAAAAAATAAAGAGGGATAAGAGAAATGCAGCAAAATTGAAGATCACAATCCAGGAAAGTCTTTCCTAATCAAAGAATATGGAAAAGACTTCTTTGTAGAAACTTCCTTTATTCATAGTTCTTTCTGTCATTTTGAAAGCTGCATCCATTATATTTTGCCATTACTGGTGGTTTTCCAGAACAATGCTTGTAATTTTCTGTGTCTATTTAACAGCTACATCTTTGCATTCAGCTGGTGATATCTTAGAAGGATGTTTTTAATTTCCTAAGACTAAACAAAGATACAAACAAACAGGAAGTTGTAAATATCCAAGCATAAGTGGTGCAATTTTCCCAGGCCATGGTTTTAATGAAACAGTGACCCTGTTGAAGCTTTATACTGAGCGAAGACCTCCAATCCAACTGGAGCTTCTGGCTCCAGATGCTAACCTACATATATATTCTGCAAAGGGACACAGCAGGCGAGCTTTGGATGCTATGCCAAGCAGGTCAAGCTATGCTAAGCAAATCTTGAAAGCTAGGCCAATCAGAAATATGGTGTTCTCTTTTTTTATTTAAGAAATTATAAAGTTCTAAAAAAAATGAAGGAAAGGATATTTCCCTGAAGAAATGAAGTCTGAACAAGAAAAGCTAAAAATGGGTGGGGATGGAGAGTCGCATCTGCTTAAATATGAATGCAAAATAAACCCCAAAAACAAACCACAACAAAAAAAACAAACCATGATTCCTTGTCATCAGAATAAGGATGAGTTCACTTTTGGTACCAAAGTTCTAGCACAATATACCATCAAAATATGGAAGTAAATTGCAATTTTCTGCATGTTAGTAAGCAATTGCTAATTTAAATATGTGTAATTCCTATTCCTACAGGAAATTATAAAAAAAAAAAGACCCTGGCATTTAAAACATGATAAAGCACAATCTCCTTCTGAAAATTCCTTTTACTTTTATAGCCTATTAATGAATCTACCTCAAACTGACATACATTGACAAGCACTGGTCAAGGCTCAAGAGTTGAAATGTCAAAAAATACTGATTTACCTTTGTTATGAATGTTTGTTATACTTTCCTAATATGTATATACATGCAAGACCCATTTCTTAAGAGGGAAACAGGCTACAGAGGGATTATACAATGTTCGAGAACAGGATTGTACTACTAGTCTACCAAGTCAAAAATCTTAGATTCAAATGTAGTAAAATTATTTTGCAATCGTTTATTTTACAGAATTATGTGGATTAAAACAGTCTAGCAAGACTTGATGTACTGAACCTCTATAAAAGTAGCGTAAAGGAATAAACAATGAAAACCTATCACAGAACAGGATCTGGATTTTTGAATACAGCAGCATTTAACTTAAAACTGATTAAAGACAGAGTGACTTTTCTATCTTCATATAAGAATAATTGTAAAAAGAAAATTCATTTAAAAATGTACTTCCAATGCCTTTATTTTCCATAACCTTGTGAAATTAAATGCATGAAGCTACAAAATTAGCAATTGCTTTGAAATTTGTATACAAAACATAAGTTACCTCTACTTTTAAACTCATTTTTTTGTTGTTGTACCACTACAAACTTTTAAAAGTGGTACCCAAAATAGCTGTATACCATTCTAAAAAAGGGCACTATTCCTTTAATATTGTACTCTCCCAATTCCCAACACCCAGATCAAAATAGACAACTAGTCATCCTGTTCACGAACATTTCCAAGGTGAGATTTTATATTACGTTCCCATAATTTCTGGTTGTCAGAAAACCCGTGCTTTCCTTTGTTGAAAGAATTTGGTCCTGCTGAAGTTGGAGTATCCCTGTAAATGAACAAAAGCAATTGGTTTACCTTTACTAATTCAGTACTTTAGTTCAATATATTTAAAGAGGCTACTATTAGAAAGTGAGAATATCACATCTATATGCATTTGGCAGCAGTATGTTTATAATCCTGAAATCCAAAAATATATTTGGACACACTTTCTTATGGCAGAAAGTAAACAAAAATATTTTCAACTGCTGTATAAATTCCAAATTACAGTCCCTGACTTATTTGGAAATAATTCTAGAAGAACTACTTAAGGCTTAGCTTCAACACATAGCCAATATACTAATATAATGAATATTGTTCTACCATTTTCCTACAATATTATTATGAAAGATACGTTACCTTCCAATGTTCTTCATACGCATTTTAGCTTCTGGAGGCATCTCTTCAGGTTCACTCTAAGTAAAAAGTCAACATGAACACAATTATTTTGTTTATATTATAGATGAGTTTATCTATGTGGACATATTTGTTACTTTATGCTGATCTTGAACATCAGCCCCTAGCACACAAATCAATCATATATTTTCTTATATTCAAACTTAATAATTTATTATTAATAATCTCATCCAACCTAAAGTTTATTGTTTAAAATCTTGTATTAATACTAGAAAGACACAATACAGCTCTTGTAGTTAAGGCAGCATGCTGCCCCTAGCCTACATAATCATTAACATTTAGAGCTATGTGGAAATTTAGATTGAAAGGCAAAAAGATGCTTTGCACTGCTAAGGCTACAGTACTTATCTAAAAGCCTTTAAACCAAACATATTTTCCTCAGGATTGGCAACTGTGTGATTGTCGATAAAGGCACAGCTTTTTTGTTAATTTACTATATTCTTACAATTAAATTTGTACATGGCTCAACTACCAACTACTCTGACCAGTTCCCAATTTTTTTTAAAAAAAAAAAGTCAGAAAAACATAATAGTAAAAACAAGGAACATAAGATGGCAAAACATGGGCAAGAACAAGAAGCAGTCCCACACTACCCAGGAGGGCTCATCAATTACCTTCACCAAAGACTAGGTCTTCAAGGTCTCTAGAACAACCAGCAGGGTGAGTATTTAACCAGCTATAGATCTGTACTACATTCACATTCCTGCACTTTTCTCAGTTACTTACATCTTCATCTTCATTGAATACTGCTGCTACAGAGAGTGTTTTTGGAGCTAAAGTTGGAGCAGGTTCTTTAGGTTTCTGAAAGAGAGCGAAGACAGAATTTTATAGATGGAAGAAATCAATACAATAGTATTGATATTTTCAAAGTAATTAAAAGCATGCTATAAACCTTAAGTAAACTACTTTACTAAACACAGACTGACATTTTACTAGAACGCTACCTTTCCCTAACCCTACATTACATGGGAAATTGTTTCCAAAACAAGACAGTTGAATTTATATACAACTAAAATTCTCATTCCTGTAACTTTTAACAGGGTGAAAGAATGCATCGTAGGGCAACAATGTTTGAACCAAGATTTACCTCAAATGGACTAACTTACAAAATGTGTCCAACATCGAGGACCCACGACTCTCACAGAATTGAAATTTGGCAAATCTTATGAAACATTTTATGATATAAATATTATAAACAGTTTTGTAACATAATGCAAAATGTCATAAAACATTTCCTGTGCTGATGTTTGAATGTGCTATATAGTTTAACTTGGGCTATTTTCAAGACAGATACTGTACATATCTAAATGTATCCATTTTTCTAGTTGGGAGTACATAAGTTCTGTCATTGTTGAAGGGATTGAGGAATCTGGTAAGGAAATATCTCTATAAGGATGATTCAATGGACCATGGATTATCTCCACTGCACTAAATTCAGCTACTGGAAGAAAATAAATAAGAACAAATAAAGTCTATATACTTTATGAAACAAATATATTTTTAATTATTTTTCCTGTATTATTTGCTGCACCATCAAGATCTATCTCTAACTGTATATCACCAGAATGTGGCTATTGGAGAGAGCTTGACCATGAAACCTTTTCTATAAAATGCTCTGCTGAGACAAGATTCCCCCTCTGCTTATTTTACTGTTAATTTGGTGTCTTGGCCAAGTAACTTTTGCAATTTCCACTTTTCAAAAAAAAATTATAACGTTTAAATGGTTTTGAACTTCTGTAAATATTTTTATTGACAATGTTATGTATGCAAATGTGTATTTATGTATTTATTATACTTCTCATCCACATAGTAACTCAAATTACTTTTTGCAAGCCTTCATAGAAAAGGTGGCTACCGCTAAAGTGAAAAGTATTTCTACAAGGTTTTTGTAATAATAAAAACAATAGTAATGATAATAGGTCAGCCTCTTGAGTAAGACTCATTTGCTTTTTTTTTTTTTAACTTCCAGTCAGCACTGACTTCTGGCGAATGCCTAGACAACCCATGCAGCTTTCTTGGCAATGTTTTTTGCTACTGCCTTCTTCCTAGGGCTAGAACTCATGGCCTCCTGATTTTTACCCTGGTGCCTTAACCAATACACCAAACGCTGGCTCTCTAAGCTACTAATTATATTCTTATAAATGAATTCCTATATCTTTAATCAAGGCTGAAGTATTAAAAATTAGTAATTTCTATTTATTTTTGTCAGTATATAACATTACTAAGTTATGCACTCAGCACCATACTACAGGAAACACTAGAATAGAAATTATTAATGTCTTCATACAAATTCCATGTCCCTTGACATAACTGTTCATAAAACATGACAATAAAAACCATTTATAATACACATGGCTCAATTAAGATGAAATCAATATTTTAGGACTATTATTAGTGTCAAATTAATATTTATCCATTCAAATAAATACTAAATATTGCAAATTCAAAACATTTTCTAACAACTTACATTTGCTCCAAGTTTGATGGATATTGCAGATGGTTTCTTTGAAAGCTGTGAGCCAATGGCAAACCCAAACTTGGACATTTTGGCAGGAGCAGGCTTTGTTGAGAAGTCTTCAGCATCTTCATCAGCTGCACGTTTCTCCAAACTACAACTCGAGCTTTCCCCTCCATTACTGGAAGAAACAGTCTTAGTTTTCACAGGTTTTTCTGCCTCTTCTTCAGGTCCTGGTGAAGTCGAAACAACTTACCAAGATGAGCTATTTTTACTGAGTGGACTGATGGGAGCAGCAACCTCATAAAGCCCTGTTATTCAGAGGCGACTTTTGCACTTACAGTGTCAGCACCTCCACAACTGTTTATACAGAGCACACTGTAAGGACATAGACATATAGTGAAGGGAGCTCCTATCACTCGGCTAATGCAGAATAAAAATATATATGTAAATATATTTTAAAAATCATGCATCTGCATGACATCCCTATGAAAACTGTAAGAGTCATTTCAAGTGAAGACAGAATAAATTCACGGAGGTAATTGAAATATATAACTTTGAAAATATCAATTTATGCTGTCTTGAATTACAGAAATTACAGAAATATAAAAAGATCATAAAATTGAAAATTCTAACATTTAAGCCACAAATATTTATGCCACAATATAATTCTTAAAACTAGAAATTGTCACAACGCTTAAGGTTGGCTTATTGCAGCAAAAAACAAACTTTGCCATTGGCTAGGTAAGATTTAGCAATGTGAGATTTTATTTAGTTAGTTTTTAAATATTGTAGTTGTTGTTGACTGGAGTTTAGATGATTCCCCAAAAACTAAGCAAAGCTGGACTGGTTACTATTGGCATGGAAGGGCACCAGGAAATTCCAGAATTATAGACTACACTGTGAAGCTGAAATAACATACTGAAGTAAAGCAATAACCAATCATGTCGACACTGGTGGCAAACACCCCCCCCCAATATAAATGTATCTGTGAATGCATGATGAATTAAGTCCAACATGACAGTACATTTCCTTTTTATCAACCAAGAATTTGCCCAAGATATGCATGCACTCCAAACTAATCACTTTGTTCAACTGCATAACTGCTGCTGGTAAGTTTTGATATTTTTTTGTTTACATTCCTTGAAATATCCAGTACATTCAGAAAGTATTCAGACCCCCTTCACTTTTGTCAATTTTGTTATGCTGCAGCCTGATTCTACAGTTGTTGAAATTCATTTGTTTCCTCATTAATCTACATTCAGTATTTCATAATGACAAATGTCTGTAAATTTATTAAAAAGAAAAAACTGAAATATCACATTGGCGTAAGTATTCAGACCCTTCACTCAATACTTTGTTGAAGCACCTTTGGCAACAATTACAGCTTCCAGTCTTTTGGGGTATAACGCAACAAGCTTTGCACACCTGGATTGGGGGATTTTCTGCCATTCTTCCTTACAAATCCTCTCAAATTTAGTCAGGTTGGATGGCGACCATTGGTGGACAGCCATTTTCACCTCCCTCCAGAGATGTTCAATAGGTTCAAGTCAGGGCTGTAGCTGGCCCACTCTAGGACATTCACAGAGTTGTCCCTAAGCCACTTCTGTGTTGTCTTGGCTATGTGCTTAGTATGTTGTCAGGTTGGAAAGTGAACCTTCGGCCTAGTCTGAGGTCCTAAGAACTGTGGAACAGGCTTTCACTGAGGATATCCCTGTTCTTTGCTCCATTCAGCTTTCTTTTAACCCTGACCAATCTCCCAATCCCTGCTGCTGAAAAACACCCCCACAGCATGATGCTGCCACCATGCTTCACTATTGGGATGGTATTGGGCAGGTGATGAGCAGTGCCTGGTTTCCTCTAGGCATAATTTTTAGAATTGAGGCCAAACAGTTCAATCTTGGTTTCATCAGACCAGAGAATTTTGTTCCTCACAGTCTGAGAGTCCATCGGTTCCTTTTTTGCAAACTACAAGCTTTCATGTGTTTTGCACTGAGGTTTCTACTTAGCCACTCTGCCATAAAGCGCAGATCGGTGAAGGGCTGCAGTGATGGTTGTCCTTCTGGAACTCTGTCCCATCTCCACACAGGATCTCTGCAGCTCAGTCAGAGTGACTATTGGGTTCTTGGTCACCTCTCTTACTAAGGCCCTTCTCCCCCAATTGCTCAGTTTGACCAGGCGACCAACTCTTGGAAGAGTCCTGGTGGTGCCAAACTTCTTCCATTTGAGAATTATGGAGGCCACTATGCTTTTAGTAACCTTCAGTGTAGAAATTTTATTGTAGCTTTCCCAGATCTGTGATTTGCAACAATCCTGTCTCTGAGCTGTGCCGGCAGTTCCTTTAACCTCATGGCTTTTGCTCTGCTACAGTATGTATTGTCAGCTGTGAGGCACATAGAAAGGTATGTGTCTTTCCAAATCATGTCCAATCAATTTAATTTACCACAGGTTGACTCCAGTCAAGATGTAGCATGTCAGCAATTTTTTCTTTTTACTAAATTTACAGATATTTCTAAAATTCTGTTTTCACTTTGTCATTATGGGGTACTGAGTGTAGATTATAAGAAAAAAATGAATTTCAACAACTGTAGAATCAAGCTGCAGCATAAGAAAATTGACAAAAATAAAGTCAAGTCTGAATACTTTATGAATGCACTGTAACTAATTTGTTGCCTTTAGGGATTTGGCTTCTGCTGAAACATCTAGAATATTCTATGCCCATATGACTAAAGTACAACAATACTGCTGTTTTGTAGGCTCACTTCAGTACTCTGTTTATCCTTTATTCATTTGAGTCTGTGAACACCTCTCTGTTCTCTTGGGACTACTAATTTGGAATTATGCCTGCTATCAGTTCATTATGCTATGCATTGCTAGCTAATTCAAACAGCATTTATATTTATACAAGATCCTGCAGAATGTCACAAATTCTTAGGAGTACTAAGTGTAAGACTGCTGCGGTCCAATTCCAGTTAAGCATTTTTGCTGAGTATTTAGTGTCATAAGTAGGTCAAGATTAAGTAGTCTGATGCAAAGCTACAAACTGAATGAAGTTATGATCTGAAAATGTACCTTCTTCTGAATTCCATAAGGAATAGATTTCAATCTATCTTATGATCCTCTCCTTCATAGAAATCTTATTTTTCATTTATCACATAAATATGAGGATCACAAATCTGCAGAGGGTAGGAAGAGCAGCATTAATCTGATAGGCTTCTGGAATTAGAGTAACTGCCTCTCCTTTATCACCTGACCTGGGGTGACCTCTGTTCTCCATTAGCTGGTTTAGGATTGTCTATAACTGTGCTTTGCAGACTATCACTTTTGAAGGGCCAAGTAGACTGCTTGGGAATGCCATCTTCTGTGTGAGTAGAGGACATAATGAGGATCTGTACCTTGTCAAATCCTAGGAGCTAAACTGAAGGCTACTGGGTTTTGCAGTATATAGTGGAATGGGGGTGAGTATTGGTAGGGCAATAAGAGTTGTGAACTAGTTCACAACTCTTATTCCTCTACCAATACTCATCCCCATTCCACTATGTACTGAAAAATCCAGTATCTTTCAGTTTTCCCAGCATCATTTTGTCAACAGTGTAGAGGGAGATCCAACTAGTAATCCTTGTTTTAAATTGGACAGGTTGCATGTTGCTATGCTGCTTTTCCCACCTCTAAGACTAGTCCACCTTCTGTTTTTTCGCTGGAAAACGTAGATTATCTTTTCGGTTCCACAATTCGGATATTTCCAAGTTGATGCAAAAGTCTGCAACAATGCCACTTGAATAAACATTTGAGGAGTTGACTTTGAGCAGTACTAATTTGTTACAGAAGCTTGCTCTAGAAACCAAACTAGTTGCACTTATTGTTATTAGCATGGATCTAATTCATTCATCTCTGCATCTCTTAGTGCTAACTACAGAAATACCGGATTGAGATAGATCAGTGAAAATGAAACATTGTTAACACTACATAATCATATGTTCCAGTATATTCTTTCTTTAGCATGTTATTTATATGCAGATAACTATTAGTTCCATAAGACCAGCAAATATGTGTATCTTTGCAGACCTGGCAGAGTTTTATGGGTGCTGTAGTTCAGCATATCTAGAGTCACTAAATTCAAGAAGGTTGTTCCTGAAGGAAACAAATCATTATGCATCATGCATCAGATTTATATATGGTCTAGTTAGTATTTATGTATGCTACTAATGCCCAGATAAGCATCCATGGAATTCCTGTGGGGCCATTTTACGGACCTTTTATCTCATAATAACTATAAAAGAATGCTGATCACATGCTAGAGCGAATAACTTGCATTCTGAAGTTACTGAAAAGAGCAATATACACGCCAAGCTTTATCTGCAACCCTCTTGCATGAGAGTGACGGCCAGATATTCTTCCAATCGCGCAATACATGCAAGGAGTTACTAGTCTACAAAGGTACAAGCTGGCCTGTCTACAGGGGTCTGGGCGAATCTACAGAACACTGCGGGGCTCTGACATGGACTAGATCATCACAAATTGCCTTCAGATTAGATCCCGAGTTTCTTCGTGAAAAAGTCTGAGCTCAATTAAAGCCGATGAACAGGCATTACGAGAGCCAGTCTGCCCACGGACTTTCGAGAAATGAAAAACATGTCCACACACAACTATCCCTCGACCCCCAGCCCTAAGAGAATTTCCATGTTTTAAATTAAAACCTTGGATGAAAAAAAAAACAATTGCGGAAGAGGAATATGAGCGCAATATGTTTACCTCCGTCAAGCCGCGGTCGTTTCAGCTTCACATCGCCTTCTTTCTCGTCCGCCATTTTTTCTCCTCCTCCTCCCTCCCTGCCCCGCCGCTATTGCGCTGTGAGCATGCGCAGTAAATTAGTCCTCCCACGATCCATCCGGGAAAGTCAAGAGGAGGCTAGAGGAGCTCCTTCTCCTAACGCTGAGCTTGTTCTTAGTGCTTTCTCCGCTTCTGCTAGTTTTCTTTAGGAAACCTTAGTTTTCAGTTGTAAAGGCGGCCGTTAAACAGTTGCGGCAAACATTTGATTTGCTCGACGGTCCTTTAGATACGACATCGCTATATAATTTCTATCGCATGCACATACAGACAAACCGGTTAGGTTCAAGAAATGTATTATTTGTAATTATCGTGGAAAAACGTCTTTCATAATACAAGAAGTTACCGGAAAGGAAGTGTATTACTACAAACCTGACATTGCTGATCAGGCTATTTGAATCTCTCTCACACACACAAACACAAAATCCAGGACCCACAACTCCTGTGGAATTGAAACTTGGCAAATGTTATAAAACATTTTGACATAAAAAGTCATAAAATATTTCCTGTGACCAACTCCTGATTTTTGACTATGCTACACAATTCAATGTGGACTATTTTAAAGCAAATGCTTTTCCAGTGAAGGCAAGACATTAAAAGTTCTATCATTGTTGAATCTGATAAGAAGGTATCTCTGAAAAAATGACCCAATCAGTCATGGGTTGAGTGTAAATGATCAATTTGCAAGCTATTGAAGTATGAATTATTGGATTTGTAGCACAAAGTCAGTAGCTAAAACTACTTTACTTCAACAAACATTAATATCTGGTCAAAATAGACGGGAACTGGCACACCTTCCGTTGATGTCATAGAAAGCTATAAGGTGTTTCCCCCAAAATAAGACCCGGTCTTATAATTTTTTTTGCCTCAAAAAGAGGCACTAGGTCTTATTTTCCGGGGGATATTTTACCTTAGGACCGCTGCAGCCAGGCCACCCATGCCCCGACACCTGTCACGCTGCTGCTTGATTTCTTCAGTGGCCACTTGTCGCCACTTGTGGCCGGACGCCACGTGGCGCATTGCACCGGTGCCGCTGGTCATAGCAGGATGCCACATGGTGCTTCATGCCAGTGCTGCCGGACATGGCAGGATGCCACGTGGCGCTTTGGGCCGTTTGCAGGAGGCCGCATGGTGCTTTGGGCTGTTGCCGCTGCTCATGGCAGGATTCCGCATGGCGCTTTGGGCCGTTGCCGCCGATCGCAAGGCGCTGCACAGCGCTTCAGGCCATTTGCAGGAAGCCGCATGGTGCTTTGGGCCGTTGCTGCCGGTTGCTGCACGGCACTTTAGCCTCTCTGCAAGAGGCCACATGGTGCTTTGGTGGCAATGGCCGGAAGCACCATGCGGCATCCTGCTGCAACCGGCAACGGCCTGAAACACCACGCAGCATCCTGCCGCAACCGGCAATGGCCTGCAGCGCCGCATGGCGTCCTGCCATGACCAGCAGTACTGGCCTGAAGCACCATGCGGCCTCCTGCCGCCAGGAGCGGCAACAGTGTGACGAGCCACGCAGCACAAGTGTCGGAGCATAGGAGGCCTGCTTGCAGCGGTTGTACTGGTAAGTGGGTGCGGAGCGTGGGGTAGCTCTATCACCCTACCCCCGCCTTGTTGTTGTTGTTAGTTGCGAAGTCGTGTCCGACCCATCGCGACCCCATGGACAACGTTCCTCCAGGCCTTCCTGTCCTCTACCATCTTCTGGAGTCCATTTAAGTTCACGCCTACTGCTTCAGTGACTCCATCCAGCCACCTCATTCTCTGTCGTCCCCTTCTTCTATTGCCCTCAATCTTTCCCAGCATTCGGCTCTTCTCCAGTGAGTCCTTCCTTCTCATTAGGTGGCCAAAGTACTTGAGTTTCAACTTCAGTATCTGGCCTTCTAAGGAGCAGTCAGGGTTGATCTCTCTAGGACTGACCGGTTTGATCGCCTTGCAGTCCAAGGGACTCGCAGGAGTCTTCTCCAGCACCATAGTTCAAAGGCCTCAATTCTTTTGCGCTCAGCCTTTCTTATGGTCCAACTTTCACAGCCATACATTGCAACTGGGAAAACCATGGCCTTGACTATACGTACTTTTGTTGGCAGGGTGATGTCTCTGCTTTTTAGTATGCTGTCTAAATTTGCCATAGCTTTCCTCCCCAGGAGCAAGCGTCTTTTAATTTCTTGGCTGCAGTCCCCATCTGTGGTGATCTTAGAGCCCAGGAAGATAAAATCTGTCACTACCTCCATTTCTTCCCCATCTATTTGCCAGGAATTGAGAGGGCCAGATGCCATGATTTTGGTTTTCTTAATGTTGAGTTTCAAGCCAACTTTTGCACTCTCCTTCTTCACCCGCATCAAGAGGCTCTTTAGTTCCTCTTCACTTTCTGCCATTAGAGTGGTATCATCTGCATATCTTAGGTTGTTGATATTTCTCCCGGCAATCTTAATTCCAACTTTTGATTCATCTAGCCCTGCCTTTCTCATGATGTGCTCTGCATATAAGTTAAATAGGCAGGGCGACAGAATACAGCCTTGCCGGACTCCTTTCCCAATTTTGAACCAATCAGTGGTTCCGTGTCCAGTTCTCACTGTTGCTTCTTGACCCGCATATAGGTTTCTCAAGAGACAAATAAGATGGTCTGGTACTCCCATCTCTTTAAGAACTTGCCACAATTTGTTGTGATCCACACAATCAAAGGCTTTAGCATAGTCAATGAAGTAGAAGTAGATGTTTTTCTGGAACTCCCTAGTTTTCTCCATAATCCAGCGTATGTTGGCAATTTGATCTCTAGTTCCTCTGCCTCTTCGAAATCCTGCCTGTACTTCTGGAAGTTCTCGATCCACATACTGCTGGAGTCTAGTTGCTACCTCTTGTACAATGTTGCGAACCTCTGTCCATAGTTCTTCAGGCACTCTGTCTATCAGATCCAATTCCTTAAATCTATTTGTCACCTCTACTGTATATTCATCAGGGATATGATTTAGTTCATACTTGAGTGGCCTAGTGTTTTTCCCTACTTTCTTCAATTTAAGCCTAAATTTTGCAACGAGAAGCTCATGATCTGAGCCACAGTCAGCTTCTTGTTTTTACTGACTGTATAGAGCTTCTCCATCTTTGGCTGCAGAGCACATAGTCAATCTGGTTTCTGTGTTGACCGTCTGGTGATGTCCATGTATAGAGACGTCTCTTGGGTTGTTGGAAAAGAGTGTTTGCTATGACCATCGTATTCTCTTGACAAAATTCTATCAGCCTGTGCCCTGCTTCATTTTGTACTCCAAGGCCAAACTTGCCTGTTATTCCGTTTATCTTTTGGCTTCCTACTTTAGCATTCCAATCCCCTATGATGATAAGGACATCATTTTTTGGTGTTGATTCTATAAGGTGCTGTAGGGCTTCATAGAACCGGTCAATTTCATCCTCTTCAGCACCAGTGGTTGGGGCATAGACTTGGATTACTGTAATATTGAATGGCTTGCCTTGGATTCGCACTGAGATCATTCTGTCATTTTGGGGATTGTATCCCAGTATTGCTTTTCCTACTCTTTTATTGACTATGAAGGCTACTCCATTTCTTCTGAGGGATTCTTGCCCGCAGTAGTATACCTGATGGTCCTCTGAATTAAATTCACCCATTCCTGTCCATTTTAGTTCGCTGATTCATAAGATACCCCCACCTTAGCTTGATTTTTAGGCATGCGCCTCACCACAAAACTAGGGCTTATTTTCGGGGTAGGGCTTATATTAGCCCCCCCCCCAAAAAAAAACCAAGCTAGGACTTATTTTCGGGGTAGGTCTTACTTTCGGGGAGTCATGGTATGATGCTGTGTGACCAAACTTTAGTTTGACTCGAGCACCATATACAGGTAGTCAACTTACAACAATTCATTTAGTGACTGTTCAAAGTTACAAGAAAAAGAAGTGACTTATGACCATTTTTCACACTTATGACTATTACGGCATCTCTGTAGTTATGTGATCAAAATTCAGACCCTTGGCAACTGACTCATATTTATGACAGTTGCAGTGTCCCAGGGTCATGTGATCACCTTTTGCAACTTTCTGACAAGCAAAGTCAATTGGGAAACCAGATTCACTTAACCATGTTATTAACAACTGCAGTGATTCACTTATCAACTGTGGCAAGAGATGTTGTAAAAATAAGCAAAACTCACTAAACAAATATCTCATTTAACAAATAATTTTGGGCTCAATTGTGGTCGTAATTTGAGGACTATCTATATAGATAGATTTTTGTTTCATTTTGAAATTTTTGGTATTTTCATTAATACAATTTTTTTAAAGACAAGGACTTGCACGAAAAATTATTTTGTGCACAAAACAAATGTATTTTGGCTCAAAAGTTCAGCTGAACCGTTCTGAACAGTGACAGTTCAGCCAGCTGGATTATTTTGTTTGCTGGTCTTAGCAGAGACAAACTCAGAGGTTTCACATGGAGTAATGGGGCAAAGCTGGTGGGACTATTTTCCCCACTCCATTTTCCCTGCATGATTTATGCATCATCCACCATTTGATTTTCCTAGTTCTGTATAAAAATGTAAAATAGCACTGTTAGAAAATAGGCCCAACACAATTATCATTAAGTAAACCAGTCACATAGACACAAAGAACAAATAGGTAATAAATAGGAAAAATCAGTGTGTGTACAACTTGCATTTCTAACCTTTTAAGATTCCTGTATTCCATGTAATGTGAACAATTTAGCCAAACAATACACATCATGAATTTGCTTGTATTACGCATGAATACAATTACCATGTTTACGGCATTGGCATCTGCTCCTAGCAACAGCTATTAAAAAGCTAAAATAAACATATTCTCACTTGTCAATGTATTTTCACTGGATAAAAGGAATTGATTTTCCATCGGCACCTTTGTCCCAATAAGGACTGCCACTGCACATGAAACATGGCACATTCTACCAGCCTTTTACTCTTTTTTCTGATGTTCTTAACATCTTCCTTTTCCTTAGCTGCAATGGGGCCCTGTGGTGACCTGTAAATACAAACATATGTTGGACCGAATATAGAACATAACATAACTGGTGATTTTGTGCAGAGAATGGTCCATTCATAGAATGTTTTGCACTTCTCCCTTTTGCACAGATCCTTTTTATCTCTGGTGACTATAGAAACATCAAAAGAAGCTTAACTTTTGGAGATGGAATCCTGGGATGGAATAATCACAATGTTGCTATATTTTAAACATTAATATTTTTGCACCTTATGTTTGATGTGTTTAAAACTGTGGCAAATCATCATTTCCTTTTAGATCATTTGATAAAAAGACAAGGTATATGCAATTATAAAATAATTAGATCAAAAACATTTAAAACATGTTTTAGTAAGTAGCCCTTTATATTTAACGTCTAACTTTTTAAATAATGCCTTAACAATTGAGACAAAGATACAATTGAATATTATCCAACTTTTCCCCTCTAAAATAAAAAGATCATACACACAATTCACTTTTTTAATAGTTACTTTCCTCACATAGTATTAATTCCTGAATAAAATCAGGACATTTACAGTAATTTGAGCTCCTTGTTATTTATCAAAATTCACAGCACTGTAACCACATATTTCCCTGTATCAAAATTGGGAAACTACATTTACATAACTTTGTTGTATGAGGCAATGCAAAGGGAAGCAGAGAAAAAGCATATACTATATTACATTGGGGTTAGTGACAGACCTGAAGCATTAACAATTACTGTTAATCTGACACCTGTTTTTTCAGCTCCATTGTGTATTACAGAGGTTTATATTTACAGAGTCCTCCTGTGGTAAAACTACATGTTTTATCATTATTGGGTTCTTTAGTCTAGAGAAGTTGAAAACTTTCGGAGGACGAATGTTATTTTACATGAAATGTATATACCAATCATAACTGGGTGATTTACACACTACTCTTCCCACAATCCATTCCACAAACGTTTCTTGGAGAGCTCCTCTACCAATAGCTTTTTTTTAAAGTTTTGCTCATAGATTTTTCTATTCTTTTGTCTATGAATATAGTGTTGCAAAGATGGATCTAAAAAACCTTCGTGTTTTCTTTTTGGAACAAACTCTAGAGCTTCCTTCCAATTTCCCGTATTTTTCAGAGTTAGTAAGATCATCATCATTTGATCCAGAGTAAGAACTTTGGCTCCAGTTTTCCAATGAAAGTATCTTTCTAGAGGAAGTTGTGCTGTTGCCAATTTCAAGCGCTTTGCACGAGCAAGAGAGACTCCCTTCTTTATTGTCTTATCAACTAGGGATCCAATTATATAGATTTTATTATGGTCAAATGTTTCCATTACATTGGGAGAATCAGCAGTTAAGTAGACAATCTGATCTCTTGGAAATATTTCAGCATAAGACTTTTCTGTCACTGTCACAAACAAATTGTCCCATGCATCTGCATAACGCTTGAGGAATTCGTTGTGGTATGGACCATCTTCTTTAAGATTACAGTAATATAAATGAAATGGTTCTACAGCTTTACGATTGGCTCCTTCACATTCCATCATCTGTTTCACTGTATTCTGCAGTTCTCTCTCTGACATATCATTGTAATCCATGTCAAATACCAGAGGCTGGCCAAAACTCATAGCCTGAGCAGCTTTCCAATTGTACAAAACATCCATTGAGGAATCCCAAATGGCACGTAACAATCTACTTTTTGGTATTAGCTCTTCATTTTCCATTGTTTTTCTAAGTTCCTCCCTTTCTTCCTGTTGTTTTTTCTTTTTTACTTTATCGGCATTCTTTCTCATTTCTTTTGAAGCCAAAAAGGCCAAATACTTATTTCTTGAAGTAACAGAAGGATATTCAATCAACTTCTTTAACTGTTCTTCAGTAATATTTTCTGGAGCAGCTTTACCTAAACGCCTAGACATGTCAATATATTCCTTAATAGCTGCTATATTAGGCTCTTCCTCAGGCGATGCTTTTTCAAATGCTTCTTTTTCCAAGCCAGAAAGCACAACTAATTTCCATTCATCTAGATTTATGTTCTCATCAGCATTTTTTGAAATATTTTTGTTTAAATAAATCATCCTCAATGTTCCACAAGTACTGATTTTACTGGGCACTGTTAAAAATAACCCATATTTTGTCATTTTCGGTGCAATCAATTTGAAGGCTGATCTTCTAATCAAATTCAATAAATGCATGTTGAAAAAGATCAGAATTGAGAGTTATGATGTCCAATAGATACCTGCAGTTACACATATACAGAAAAGAGAAGCTATATTAGAAAAACAAACCTGAAATTGTTCTTCATCATAATTATTATAAACATCAGTGATACAAACTGATTTTATTTATTGCATTTTTATTCTACCCATTTCTTATGATTCTGAATAGATTGCAAAATAATGCAATGACACATAACGGCTGAAAATAAAAGTATTAAAATCAGAGAGAGACGTTTTAAATTGAAAAAAGTAACCTTTTTATGATTTCAATCATATTTTTGGAGAAGCTCAGGTTCCTACTGAGCAAGTCAGTGATGCAAAATAGACAGAACTGTCAAGCCTACTTTTTAAAAAGTACATACATGTATATTAGTATTTTAAAGCTCATGGCACAGTTTTACATAATATATATTATATATGTATGTATGTATATATGTATATATATTAGTATTTTAAAGCTCAGGGCACAGTTTTTGCATTTCTCCTCTCGAAATGGCAAAAAAGAAGAAGCTATCAATGTGCTTGGTTCAGAAACTGCTCTAGGAAATGTAGCCAAGGGATTCATGAGTCATGGAATACTGGAATTCCTGGTTATCTATCCATTTAAAGAAAAAGACAGACATGAACAATGCAAAAGAGAATAAAAAATAGTATAGGAATTTTAAAAGCACAGTTAAAGTAGAAAAGGGAAAAAATAAAGCTCACAATTGATTTAATTGTATATGATGCAGTGAGGATAATAAAAGCTACAAGAGTAAGGAGATATTCTGAAAGTGAGACATATTTTTAACTGTCAAAAAGTTAAGTGGAATGTGGATATGAATGTGAAAGACAGAGGAAGAAATGAAAGAAAGTTAGATTGAAAGTGGAAAGTAAAAGAGAATGACTATTTTATATGATAGGACTACTGCATTTTATATGATAGGACTACTGCATGGAAAACTAAAAGATTGATCTCACAACAGAACAAATAAAAAGTGCATGTAAGGAAAATTATATGGAAGCTGCTAGAAACAAAGACAAAAGAACTATGTTAAAGAGTAAGACATAAGCTTATGAAGTTACATTAAAAAGTAGTATTAAAAAGATTCTTAGTGGAATGGTGAAAGTAAAAGAAGCTGTCAATAAAAAAAGAAATATAAGAATGATTGCTGCAAAACTATGAAAACAGTGATTTTGATGTGAATAAAATCTTAAGATGTACAGTATATGGAGTTTGCTTATGGAGTGGCTGCATGAGTTGTTTAATATGTAGATGAAGATTATATATGAAAATTAGCAGGGTACTGTACTATTATTGTAGTAGTGGAAAGTAGCAAAAGCATATACAAAAACTTAGAGGGAAAATTAATTTGTTAAGTGTGCCAGGGAATATGTATGGTGGATTTCTGTTTGAAAAATTATGAGGGATGACAGTAAGAAAAATTTGGTAAGTACAGTCTAGCCTTATTTATTTATCAAATTTGTATAGCTCTTATCTCAAAAAACAACCTATGGCTTTTTAGACAAAGGATATATAGATTTGATTTTTGCCTTCAGCAGGTCATTGAGAAATCTATGAATGTGAGAAATATAATTTTAATGTATAATAGTCAATTTTGAGACAGCATACAACAAAATGAATAGGCTTGAAATAAGAAATGATTTGTGTAAATCATTGCTCAATGTGGTAAGAATAATGTATGAAAACATAAAAGCATGTGATGCTTCCACACTTACAAGGAAGTAAGATAAAGACATGATGTATTTCTAATTACTTTATTGCTAAATATATAAGGAATACTTCTGATGTTAAAATTGTATTGTTTGAGATATATATTTTAAATGCAAGCAATCCCATGTGGTTACTGAAAAATCTGAATTATTTGTTACAAGTTTAAGATGTGCAAAGGACAGTACAAAGCAAGAGATAGGATGTGATTTGTTGCAAGAAATGAAATAAACTATGTACAGTGAGGAAAAAAATTATCTGATCCCCTGCTGATTTTGTACGTTTGCCCACTGGCAAAGAAATGATCAGTCTAATGGTAGGTTTATTTTAACAGTGAGAGACAGAATCATAACAAAAAAATCCAGAAAAACGCATTTCAAAAAAGTTATAAATTGATTTGCATTTTAATGAGTGAAATAAGTATTTGATCCCCTATCAATCAGCAAGATTTCTGGCTCCCAGGTGTCTTTTATACAGATAACAAGCTGAGATTAGGAGCACTCTCTTAAACGAAGTGCTCCTAATCTCAGTTTGTTACCTGTATAAAAGACACCTCTCCACAGAAGCAATCAATCAATCAGATTCCAAACTCTCCACCATGGCTAAGACCAAAGAGCTGTCCAAGGATGTCAGAGACAAGATTGGGCTGGAATGGGCTACAAGACTATTGCCAAGCAGCTTGGTGGAGAAGATGACAACAGTTGGTGCGATTATTTGCAAATGGAAGAAACACAAAATAACTGTCAATCTCCCTTGGTCTGGGGCTTCCTGCAAGATCTCACCTCGTGGAATTTCAATGATTATGATAACGGTGAGGAATCAGCCCAGAACTACATGGGAGGATCTTGTCAATGATCTCAAGGCACCTGGGACCATAGTCACCAAGAAAACAATTGGTAACACACCACGCCGTGAAGGACTGAAATCCTGCAGCGCCAGCAAGGTCCCCCTGCTCAAGAAAGCACATATACAGGCCCGTCTGAAGTTTGCTAATGAACATCTGAATGATTCAGAGGAGAACTGGGTGAAAGTGTTGTGGTCAGATGAGACCAAAATCGAGCTCTTTGGTATCAACTCAATCAGCCCAGAACTACACAGGAGGATCTTGCCAATGATCTCAAGGCAGCTGGGACCATAGTCACAAAAAAAAAAACAATTGGTAACACACTACGCGTTGGAGGACTGAAATCCTGCAGCACCTGCAAGCTCCCCCTGCTCAAGAAACCACATGTACAAGCCCATCTGAAGTTTGCCAATGAACATCTGAATGTTTCAGAGGAGAACTGGGTGAAAGTGTTGTGGTCAGATGAGACCAAATCGAGCTCTTTGGCATCAACAACTCACCGTGTTTGGAGGAGGAGGAATGCTGCCTGTGACCCCAAGAACACCCTCCGCACCATCAAACATGGATTTGGAAACATTATGCTTTGGGGGTGTTTTTCTGCTAAGGGGACAGGACAACTTCACTGCATCAAAGGGATGATGGACGGGGCCATGTACTGCCAAATCTTGGGTGAGAACCTCCTTCCTTCAACCAGGGCATTGAAAATGGGTCGTGGATGGGTATTCCAGCATGGCAATGACCCAAAACACACAGCCAAGGCAACAAAGAAGTGGCTCAAGAAGAAGCACATTAAGGTCCTGGAGTGGCCTAGCCAGTCTCCAGACCTTAATCCCATAGAAAATCTATGGAGGGAGCTGATGGTTCGAGCTGCCAAACGTCAGCCTCGAAACCTTAATGACTTGGAGAGGATCTGCAAAGAGGAATGGAATAAAATCCCTCCCGAGATGTGTGCAAACCTGGTGACCAACTACAAAAAACATCTGACCTCTGTGATTGCCAACAAGGGTTTTGCCACCAAGTACTAAGTCATGTTTTGCAAAGAGGTCAAATACTTATTTCACTCATTAAAATGCAAATCAATTTATATTTTTTTTGAAATGTGTTTTTCTGGATTTTTTTGTTGTTATTCTGTCTCTCACTGTTAAAATAAACCTACCATTAAAATTATAGACTGATAGATATAGCTATGGTAAAATGTATTTTATAAAATTATATTACCTTTTATTTTTTAAATATTTCGTCACTTGATATATTTGTATATAGTAACACACCTCTGAAGTTCTAGAGAAGAAAAACAGCTTTTAGAAACAAAACTAGTTTATGCTTGATTTCAGTTAAAGCATTAACATCCCATTCAGACTCTCACAGCTTCTAGGCATTTATTATGTTAAAGGAAGAGATGTATAATTGGGTATCATCAGAAAAAGGATGATATCTCATCCTATGGCAATAAATGAGCCATAGGAGTCAGTAGTGGAATCGCTTCCCCAATCACCAACTGGAATCAACCCTGGAGAAAGGAGCCAAATCAGAACAACATCATGCAGCCTTCCTCCAATTCCCTGAATCAATCCTGGATACCATCGTCAATGGTATCAAAACAGAAGTCAAGCAGAGCAAGGATGGATGCACAATTGTCATCTCATCCTTGTCAGAGATCATTCAAAAAGGCAAGAATGTTGTTTCTGTCTGAAATCCTGATAAAAAAGTAGGCAAGATATTTTGTATTTTTTCCTTTTCTGCAGTTTTTATTTTTATTTAGTTTGTATTCTTTTTAATTATAATGTTTAATAAAATTATTATTTAAAAAGGTCACATACAGAAAAAAGGCTTATGCCAGAAAAATTCCCTTCCCAAAACATGGAAGCTAATGACACCATTGACAAAACATAATGAAAAACAGACAATGAGCTTCTTATTACTTTTCTCCTTATTATAAAGCATGCCCATTCAAAGAAATTTAATATTTTTTTAACCATGTGTACAAAAATCTGATTTTAATATTAGAATTGTAATATATACACATGTGAAACCCACACATTATATTACTGAGAAGTGGCCATCTCAAAACAGGTCTATTACAGTAAACCACATTATTTTCAGTGAGATACAGGCCACTTGTTAAAGACTAATCTGATCTGAACACAATTATTGGTGACTACACCAGCACATAGTTCTCTTGGCAATAATATCTGTTTGCTACTTCCTTATTCTATGTTTTCACTATTTTCTTAGTCTAATCTACAACGCACATATTTCAGGTGGTTTCTAGTCTAAATACTAAAGTTTTACTGCTATGGTTTTCCAAGATCAGATAAAGCTGACTAGTTATTGTATAAGAAGAAATCGCATTGAATTCAGTGCAATTTCCTTCTGATAGACAAATCCAAGTTTCATTGCAAGTATGCCTAATTAGCGTCAGAAATAATACAATGAATTTCTTCATTCATTCTTTTTCTATTTCATTGACGGACAAACGCGGCAACATTAAAACAGCCATCACCTCCTTCCCATATTTAAAACGAATACTATCTACTGAAGAATTTCGAGGGGAAGGGCAGCAATATTAATTTTGTAAAACTAAATCTATTATAGTTAATAGTCCACTTTCTTAGGCGGTGAAATGGACTGAATTCATTAGGTTTCATGTTTTAATGAACAATCTTACTTTTTAATACCTCGCATACTTACCAACACGCACATCTAAGCATGCCTGCCCGCTCCGGAATGGGTCCGTCCCCTAAACATATCCCATCTGAAACCCTAGAACTTAGACTCTTACAGATGGTTCCGTCAGCGAAAACAAGTTCTGTAGCAGTAGTTGCCATTGATTGGAGAAGGTCCTTGTCATTCACTGGGCGTCGTTGACAGTTTCCTTCCCTCCCTTCCCCCGCAAAAACAAGCTTCCGCGCGTGCGCGTTTGCTATCGCGAGAGACTGCTAACCTCGTGTCTCGTCAGCCGGCATGAGTTTCTTGCTGCCTCAGTTAAACAGCAAAAAGGAGGTGGATGAGGTGATTAAGACCGTGGCGGAGAAAGTCCTGGTTCTTCGCTTTGGTAGAGATGAAGATCATGTCTGTCTGCAATTGGATAACATTGTAAGCCGGCATTTGCTTTTTATTTATTTGCAGTTCCCAAATCTAAGCGGCGTACATCACAAAACGTCTGCTGATCCTAAAATAAAGGAGAACATTTGTAGCTCAGGGTTGAAACGAGGGGTCTTTGGTGCTCTCTGAGCTTGGCTGTTTTCTTGCAGATTTTTTCATTACCTAAACGAGACTAGATTAGCACTGATGATGTTACCTAGTTTGGGTAATGAAACGTCTGCAAGAAAACAAGCAAGCTCAGAGAGCACCAAGGACCCAGATCTAAAATATTTTCATTTGGTGTCAAAGGAAGTCGGATAGATTTCCTGAGCTGGCATATTCCATAGTGAACAAAACTGTCATCTATATTTTTATCAGACACACATCTGATGCTAGTAGAATCTGCAGCAAAGCCTCTCTTAATTTAAATGGATTGTTTAGTAGTTTTGTTATCCTTGCTATCCAAGCTACAATTATTGCTAGTGTATTTTGAAAAGTACATGTAATTATAATCCAGCTTTTATGTCTTTTCAATCACAAAGGATCTCAGTACATTGAGGTTTAAATTATTCTGTTTTGATTGCTATTACTATTAAAAGCTTTGACTCTTTTCTTCATGCATCCAATATATCACATAACTTTGGTTTCTTGACAGCTTGCAAAAACATCTCATGATTTGAGTAAAATGGCTGCAATTTATTTAGTGAATGTAAGCAAGGTTCCAGTGTACACCCAGTATTTTGATATTAGTTATATTCCGTCAACTGTATTCTTTTTCAATGGGCAACACATAAAAGTGGATTATGGGTAAGTTGATTTGCATGTAGCCTAAGTGTGATCATGTTTGTTGATATTAATTTTATTATTCTGTGAAATAGTATGTTTATTATGCAGAGCCATTATATAGTTATTTTGGCTTGAATTACTCTGATTTAATTAGGTCACAGAATATGCCAAGGCAAAATCAAACAAGAATACAGGAAACCAGGAAGTATTTTCTGTCATACTTTTTGCCTATTAATTTGGATAGGTAGGATTTGTATGCAGAATATGTAAGCAGTGAGTTGAATGTCAGAGAAATAGGTTGGCATGACTTATATCACAAGGCTTATGGGGATGGGAAGTTGGTGAAATAGTTAAATGAAGTTCATTAAGAGTTGCCAAATATTTAATATTTTGGCCCTGTCTCGTATAGTGATTGTGACAGCTTCTGTTTAGTTAGAAATATACAGTTCAATCAAAGGAGTTTAAACTGCTGCATGCAGTTGTATTTGGCAAACTATGGCATGAGGCAGTGCATTAATTCAACCACTGACAGATTGTTTAATATGATAAATGGTATCAATTCACAAAAGTGTTAAGAAATTAATGTTGAAGACTTTATGGATCATAAGATTCCCAAGTTGGATTGCTGAAAATGAAGTCCTATTACAAATGATAAAACATATTACCAGGCATATTGAATCTGTATGTAAATAGTTCTATCATAAAACACGGTTGCAGTTAATTTTATATTGTGAAGCACATCTTGTAAATCAGGTTTCTATCAGAAATAGGTAATCCTCTGTCATTGATTGCTAGCCATAATGTCTAAATAGAAAGTCCTGGTCATCGGTCCTGAAACTATAAGTTTCATTACCCATTTATGAAAATTCTTGAGAAATACACAAGACTGGATGAATTTTTAATTTGATCTTGCAAGATTATATAAAACACTAACAAATATATTTTGTAAAAGTGAAGGGCTTAGTAGATTCAGATTTTGAACTACTTGTATTTTTGAATTTCAACTATAACGTCGTTTAAAATTGGCTTCATATTTTTTTCCCTAAATAGATCTCCAGATCATACCAAATTTGTGGGAAGTTTCAAAACAAAACAAGACTTCATAGATTTGATTGAAGTGATCTATCGTGGAGCGATGCGTGGAAAACTCATTGTACGAAGCCCAATTGATCCAAAGAATATTCCGAAGTATGAACTTCTCTACAAAGACATTTAAATGCCCTTTCTGGAAATAAATGAAAGTTGGAATGGGCACATCCTAAGACTGATTATGCCATGGCTTATTTGAACACGTGTCCCAACTAAGCCAGCAAAAAGAAGAAATCTTAATCTTTGCATGATCATATTGGTCAATATTAAAACAGACAGATTTTCTGTCATTATTTTCCTTAAAGTTATGTATGTCATCAAGTTGCTGAATTGCTATGGTTATTAGCTTATAGCCTACATTTTTCGCTTAAATTTTTAAATAAAGGAACCTGATCTAAAGCAAACAAATGCCTTGGACTATAAACAAAAATAGAAACTTTTTCACACGATAGAAAGACAAAACCAAATAAATCATGTGATAGCTTAACATTAAATAAGTTACAATTAAATCACAACTTAGCATATGTGAACCCAGCCATAGAAATCACTCTAGAGTTTGTTTTGCCTTTTCCTTTCGACCTAGAGATAGTGAAAAAAATTGTAAATAGTTTTGCCTTTGTCCTGCTTGTCCTGATAAGTTTTAGCTCTATAACTATTTTATCAACCAGAATTTGGAGTCCATGTGAGAGGTGTGATGCTAAAATCTTTGACTTTTAAAGATGGAATCATGCCATATATGCAGCTGTCAGTAGATAGCCTGCCTCCTGTCCACCCCCAAACTTACTACCTGAGTTCTTTGAGGGAGCTGTTTAATGTCTGTTTTCATGGTTTCAAACAGACTGATTATAGGATGGTTGAGGGAGGAATAGCAGAATTGTTCTATAAAGTAGGAGCAATTATTCTAGTTGTGGGGAATAGAACTGCTGGCAAATAGGGAACAATTCTAACTGGATAATTTAATCTTTCTTCTCTGTAGGTGCAGGTCATTTTAGAGCAAAAATAGCATTATTTATGATTTGATTATTGTGGATAAAATTGAGACCTGGCTATGAGAAAAGGTGAACTCTGTCTTGTGTTTCTATTGTGAAGTGAGTTCCGGAATGTTGGGAGAGCAGATTATAGCTATGGTTCCTAAAAATAGATAGGTAATTTTTACCAGGATGCCTGGAGAGAACAGATTTTTATCCTTCTTTCCTTTTCTTCAGAACTCCAGGATAAGGTGAGAATTTTATGTGTATGGTCCTTTCACTAATAGATTTCATAAAATAGTATGACTGATTATGGAGTTGCTAGTTTATCTATTTGTGCAAATCTATTTTAAAACATCAATAAGAAAAAATGCCTAGATTTCTATACAGAGACATACATATATAGATGCCTATAGCTCTAGAATCAATCCCCAAAAGCTGCCTGAAAAGCCATGTTCTTACTAGCTTCCAAGGTTGCCACAAGGAGGGACATATTCAGCTCAGGGGACAAGCTATTCCATAAGAGGAGAATACCTGATATTAGGCCACCCTTCTGCCACAATGACTGATAGGTCAGGATCCTTTGTAGACACTGGTCATCTAGATGAGACAGTATATTTGGGAAAGACAAGTCTTAAATATTCAGGCCATATAGGGCTTTAAAGCTGGTAACCAGCTCGCTTGGAAATGGACTCCAACCAGTTCAACTGCAGTATCATGACTGACCATTGAGCACATCGGTTTATTTATTTATTTGTATCCTGCCTTGGCTGCAAACATGTCCAACACACCCTCCTCCTATTTTCCCTACAGCAACCCTGTGAAGTGAGTAGGACTGTGAAAGAGTGACTGACCCAAAGTCAGCCAACTGGCTTTTATGGCTAAGGTGGGACTTGAACTCTGGCCTGCTTTCTATCCAGGTGCCTTAACCACTAGACCACGGGTCAGCAACCCGCGGCTCTGGAGCTGCATGTGGCTCTTTCAGCCCTATTGCGGCTCCAGTCCTCCGCCATTTGCAGAAAGACAGAGACAGAGAGAGGCACTTGCGCTTCGCTTCTCTCTCTTTCTCTCAGGGCTCCTGATTGACCCTGTGCTCGGGTGCCCCACCCCCTGGGACAGGGGTAGGCAACCTTGGCTCTTTTATGACTCATGGACTTCAACTCCCAGAATTCCTGAGCCAGCATGGCTCAGCTTGGAAACCTCTCCCTTTCCTCTCAGCATGGCTAGCTCAGGAATTCTGGGAGTTGAAGTCCACGAGTCATAAAAGAGCCAAGGTTGCCTAGCCCTGCCCTAGGAGAAGCGCGGCCATGAAGTCCCTTTCCCGGGCTGGCCCCGTCCAAGGTGCACGTGGCCGGGGAGCCGCATGGGTCAGCCCCAGGATCCCCCCGGGGAGCGGCCTGCCAGAGCCTCCGCTGAGCGGGCCAGCCTTCCCGCAAGCTGCGGCCCCGAGGGAGCGCAGCCCCTGCGATCCCCAGCCGACGCGACTGTTGGCCCCGCTGGCCGGGAAGGTGTGCTGGAGTCCCGGCTGCCGGGAAGGCGAGCGGCCCATTCCTCTCCCATCGCCCGGAAGAGGTAAACCCAGTGCTGGGTTTTCCCCGCATGCAGGGCTTACATTGGTGGAGACGCAGCAAGGGAGGGGGGAGAGGAAAGAGAGAGAGAGAGGAAGAGGAAAGAGAGAGAAAATATGAATATATGTTGTCCTTACTGGACTTTTAGTAAAGAACGTTTAATGAAATATTTTGATTTTTTTTTTTAATTAAGAGATGAGGTATGGGGATAATTATGCTGTATTTAAAGATGGTAGATAAGCTACTAAAATTGTTTTCACCTGTTGGGATGAAGGATAAAGGTTTTTTTCCCCCTCTTTCTCCTGCATAAAAATTTGTTTTCTTTGTAGCAGTTCATTGATTTCATAAATGCAACACACTATAGTTTTTTTTATACATAGCATAAAGGTAAAAAAAGATATATGCAGTGTTATCTTCATTTTAGATGTCAAAAGGATTTTGTGGCTCCCAGTGTTTTCTGTGAGAAACGGGTCCAAGTGGCTCTTTGAGTGTTTAAGGTTGCCGACCCCTGCACTAGACCAAACTGGATTGCTGCAATTTGGACCACCTGAAACTTTTGGGGAGTGTTCAAGGGCAGCCCCATGTTAATCTAATCAGAAGACAAAGGCGTATGTGATTGTCCTCAGAGTATTATATTCTAAATAAGGTTGCAAAATCCATCCAGAGCTGAAGAAGCTTTTTGGATGAGATGCGAAACGTCTACAAAGAAAAACAAGAAAGTCCAATTGCCTCTTGAAAAAGTACCTTTGAGTTGCAACTGGTTTATCAGACAAAGGGCCTCCTGACCATGCTGTGTGTGGGAGCTGATTGTTCAGAAAGACTCGAGGTTTCAAATTTGCATTATGGGCAGCATAGCCAGTAAAGAGTCAAAGATGATACAATCCTGGAATCAGAAAACTTATGATTTAACAACCATTTTGTAATATAGAGTGAAGTTTGAGTGTGTTTTTCCTTGACAGCCTTCAGGCACCAACATGGGAAATTTACAATATCTCCCATTGGGCCTGTGGCGAAGCTGTATAATTGGATATCATCATATTGGTGAAACTATCCTGAACCAACAGGTTATCTTTCCAAGAGATTTCATATAGATGCAAATCTTGGTAGCAAATCCCAGAATACATTTCTGATGCTATTTGATGCGTTCCAGGAATTCATAGCTGCCAAAACCAATATAACACTATCCTATTTATTCCAGTGCTGAGTCACATTGCAGTTTTCATGCTGGATCTTTTGCTCAAAGCACAAGGGTGATGGCCATTAGAGTTTTACCATTTTACTGTTGCTTATGAAGGTGATTTTGTCAATTGCCCTTGGAATAGGGAACTCTTCAGAGTGAGAGATAGGATCACTCCTAAATAGCCTCTCTAGTTCTCTTCAAAATTAGCTCATAGTATACAGACTAAGGTAAATAACTAGAACACAGAAGAGGACTCATCATAAATTACTAAGGCATAGCAAACTGGTACTATGCTATAACTATATGTACAACAAATATGCAATTTTATTCTGGGCATAAGGCACAACCTGCTTCTATCCAGCAAAAGTTTCCCAGATAGTTAAAGCTGTTTCAAATTTGCTGTAAGAAGCTATGACTTACTTTGATATTTTTAATGGATTTTTGCAGAAAGTCTTTGCAGCTGAGAAAATTTAAATTTCAGTATTTTTGCAGAGTCAATTACAGTAATGTGTTGTCCAGTAATTTATAAGATTAATATTGGATAAATTTGTGATTTTGGAGGATATGGGCAAGCTGCTTGGAATGGTACAATTCACTGCCTATTTGGATTCTTGCCCAATGTGGCTGAATTCACTGTGGCCTAGCTAATACTTCATTGAGAAAGGATAGAATGCCTTGTTTAGACATTAATAAATCTACCATATATCTCTTAAATTGTAGGTTAGTCTCCTGTATTTGGGAAAAGCTATAAAGAGGTTGTGGCTAACCAGCTTCAAGAAAGATTATCTAGACATATTTCAAACTAATTTGAAGACAGCCTTAGTCTAATAGATGATTTATCAATCCTTTCTGTAAGACTAAGACTGTGTTAGTTCTAAAGTTTGGTGCTAGGCATTACAGATGGATTGATGATGCCCAAATCTTTTTCTCTATTTCAATCACAAGAAGGGGCAATATTTTTAAAATGTATGTCCACAGGGGCTGGATGCAGGATAATAAAATGAAATTAAAATCAGACAAAGTGGAAATCTTTATTTTGAAGCATCTTGATCTAGAGCAGCGACCCCCAACCTTTTGGGCACTAGGGACCGGTTCCGTGGAGAGAGGTTTTTCCATAGACCGGAGGGGGCATGGTTTTGTGTGCTGCCTACATCCCATGGATGGGGCTTTGCTTGTTTGCACGGACCAGTTTTTGACATGCCGTGGACTGCTGCCGGTCCATGGACGGGGTTGGGGATCCCTGATCTAGAGCAGGGCTTTTCAACCTGTGGTACGTGTACCACTTGTGGTACATTAACGAGTGGCAGGTGGTACGCAGCCCTGCCTAGCCAAGTGTAGTGGGGGAGGGAAAGAGCCAGCACAGGCAAGGACTTACAGTGAGAGAGTCCTCTGGAGCTGCAGAGGCACGGAGGAGAGAAGGAGGGAGGGAGGGAGATGGAGAGTGGAAGGATTCTTATGTGCTTTTGTGACTTTGAAGTTCTGGGATTTGTGCAATGTGGGCTTTGTGTTCTTAAGGAGTGTTTGGCAATTTCTATTTGGCTGATGTCTGATGTCTCGTGTTAGCTTCTATTGCTCTACTATTGTTAGCTGTAAGTTTTGCTGCAAGGGATTTTGAAGTATTTTTCTCCTGAATGGATTTTGCCTGTAGATTCCTTTATGAATGGAGCCATTTGGGGAGGTTGCCTTAGCCGGCAGCCAATACTTACATTTTTTTTCTTCCTTATTTTCCTTTCTAGCCAGTAGCTAATTCTTAAAGGGGAATGTGCCTTTTTAAGCTAGTTCACTCAGCAGTTTGTCTTTTCTGTTTCTGGAGGCTTTTCCTTGTTTGATGAATATATGGAAGAGAAAAAATATGGGGGGAGGGGTTCAAATTCTTCCTTCAGAAGGAGATGGGCATGAGAAAGAGGGAGGCAGGGAAGGAGGGAGGGAGGGAAGTCCTGCCTTAGCACTTGGCCACCAGCAGCCCTGCCATTGACTTTACTTGTCAAAAGGTTGCAAAAGGGGATCACATGACCCTGGGACACTGTGACCATCATAAATATGAATCAGTTGCCAAGTATCTAAATATAAATCACATGACCCTGGGCATGCTGCAATGGTCATAAATGTGAAAATGGTCATAAGTCATTTCAGTGCAATTGCAACTTTGAACAGGTTTTTTTTTTTGGTCATCAAGTTTTTGACACCTTGCTAGGTGGTACTCGAATATTGCCATATCCTAAAAGTGGTACAATCGGTGAAAAGGTTGAAAAGCCCTGATCTAGAGGACAGGGCTGTATTGTCCAGAAAAAAAATAGCAGTTTGAGAACCCTCCTAGATCATGGTCACATCCTGTTTCCTCAGGTTAAAGCTTTGACCAATAGTGCTTTTCACTAACCAAAAAAGCAGCTCTATCTGTTCCTTGAAAATAAAACCACACTGTAGCGTATCTGGTAACTTTCAGACTATACTACTTCAATATATTCTATATTGGACTGCTTTATATTAGCTCAGAAACTTCTGCATGTTCAAAATGCAGCAGAAGATTGTTCAAGGACTATTTGGAGGTAGCATTTATGTCTGTTCCTCTGGGAATTGGCTGCACTGTCTGCCAGTTCCTAGAGGACATATAACATGCTGATTATCACCAGTAACCCTAAATCATCTAGACTCAAGTTGTCTGAGTGTATGTATGATTCTTGCTTCTAAGATTGTCAGACAATTCATTTTTCAATATACCAATCACCTGGTGATGAATTGGGATTCAGTCTATTCTGTCATCTCTAAGTTGTAGAATGCATTTTCTGTATTCAGTCTACATTTTTTACAGTCCTGTAAAAACGCTTTAATGTCCCATCTTTTCAACCTGGTTTTTCATACTTTTTTGAAAGTTGAAAATTTTATATGAGATTTATGTTTATTTTAATATGTTACTTTGTTTTAATGTTGGTTCATGACTGAAATTGTAATTTAAATCCAATCTGAACCATTTAAAAAGAACGGTATTCAAGTAAAATAGAATTGAAAATGTAGATAGTAATCGAGAGAAAAGGGATTTTTTAAAAGTAACTTTTTAAAAAAATAGTCTTAATATTAACAGTAGATAAGATCAATCTAATTTGATGTGGCACTATCAGATAAATACAATTTTAAACAGTAATTTTTGTGAAATGTTGAACATTTCTCTGCTGAATTGAATAGATATACTATAAATGTACTCTGAGGTTTAAAACATTCAAAATTATGCTAATCTGAAGTACAGGTAATTGACTAATATTTCAAACAAGATTTTAAACCTATTTCTGATATATGTTTATCTTATTTACATTTTCATTGTTTTACTAATGGTTCAGATTAAATGACAGTTTTTAAAAAACTTTGTCAAAGAATTTATTTGTAAGACATTGAAAGAAAAGTCACTAACTTACAAATTTGTACAAAGTATCCTTTCAAAAACTAAAATAAAGCCTAACCATCGAATTCAAAATTGCACCTTACATAACATAATGATAATAGCTTCAACCAAAAGTGAAGAAATAATCTATTACATAAAATAGTTTATCTTAAGAGTGTGCCTAGGCATTTGCATCAAATACATTTTTTTTATGACAGAAGAAACTATGAAAAATATATTAATTTTTTTTTCGTGGCATTTTTGCTCCTTGTTGCAATAGGTGATCGACTGAAATTGTCTTTAGTACTAGCTTTCAGTGCATTCTTTAGATACTTGAAGATGGACTGCAGGCTAGAGGATGGAGCCATACTGTACTTTTCAGATCCGGTGGAGACTATAGGACAATCCATTTTCACAAGGTAGCCTACTGACCTATCTATAGGCTTACTATTTGATACCCACTCTTGACAGTGCTTCCATATCCATGTTTGTACCTCAAAATTGCCTTGTGTCTGATGTTTCATGTGATGCTTAGAGTCAATAAGTGCAACAGCATACACTTTGTTCATCACTTCCAAAGTTCTTTGCATAAGTAAATTGATAAAAATCAATCCCCCATAGCCATGGGCAATGAAGGCTACATTTCTAGATGCAGTCTTTGAAATGAAGTGATCCCAAACATAGGTCGTATGTTCTTCGGGGTTACTGCTGTTTCTCTTTGGGACTGGCCATGATAAATTTAAAGGACAAATAGCATCATTCTCCAAAAGACTTAAACATTCTGGTTCTATTTTCAGATCTACAAAATTGTCATTAGGATTTAAAACAATCACTCCCCAAGAGTACTGTAGAGCCATTGTAATGAAAGGTATCTGAGATCCATGTTGAAGGCCTTCATGTATTATTGTCCTCTGTGCCCACTGGCCTGCACGAAATGTCCCCTGATCTTGAAGAAGGACAAGTAAAGTTGAACTATTTTTCAATGCATTCTCACTCATGAAAAAGAAACTACAAATTTTACTGTCTGCTACATATGTTGGGATGTAAATCTTCTGCAGACTGCAAGCTTTTTCAAGGAGCTCATAAACATACTGAGTTATTAACTGTCCAAGAATTTGGTAACGTTTGTGATTATCTTTATATGAATTCTGATAATTAAAAACAAAAGGTTCATTAGTATCTACATGCTTAAGCTCACCATTTTTGTTAAAGTCATATTTAAGTTTTTCTGGGCATTCTGAATTATTTATTATTTTCCTGAAGGTCACATCTTCAATCATTTGTAGCCACTATAAAGAAATTGTATTAAAACATATTTCACTTTTTAAAAGTTTTCAAGTTTCTCTAACAATTTTATATTAAAAAATGTACCTTTATTAAAAATGTAGATGGTCTACACAATATTGCTTTTCATATATTATCATAAAACAATAAAAATTGTATTTGAACTACAAGCTCTAGGAATATGATTTTGAAACATGTGAAAAGTGATACTTCAATCATATTGACCCAAGGGGAGGAGTTAAACAAGCAATTATCTCTCATCTTCTACTGAAATCAGCATGACTCAAAATTACATATACTACCTTTGGCTAGAACATGTCCTTTATTTTTGCCCTACTTCAAGAAACTCAAAGCAGAACTACTTTCAGTTGGCTAGATCTAAATGCATTAGGTTTCAGATGTAACATCAGATATTATTAGTGTTATCACACTGAAGATGATACCTTTCTGGGTAATGAAATGCCTGCAGGCAAATAATCAAGCTCAGAGAGTATAATAAAATAACCTCTTACACTAAATTAAAACAAAAACATATCAACAATAAACAATCCAAAAAAAACACTAAAATTATATAACAAAATAACCACTTATTTTAATTTTAAATATAAACCTTAAAAATATACAATATATCTCATACTAATAGAAACACCCAATGTTTCTATAGTCATAACAAATCTAATCATCAAATCCTAAAACTAACATTATCTTTCTTAAGCAAGAAGTTATTGCTTTTGATATTAATTCAGTATTTTTAACTGTTTGGACAAACTATTATAGCATCACTTGCATATGATAGGCTGTAACAATTATCACACTATGCCCAAATACATTAAACTATATTATGAATTAAATGCATGTTAATATAGATGGGAGATATTTTTCAGGAATATAATTTGTCATGTTATTAATTTTTATTGGCCCCTCACATGCTCTCTACTCATCACTTTATTAATATTTCACTAGAATTTGCTTAACTACATGCAAAAGTGGCTCAGGAAACATAGACCATATATGCCGAACTTGAATGTAAAAAGATACGTTGTACCAGCTAGCAATATTCTTCAGAGCATCTAAATAGCTGTTATTATTTAAGCTTAGAAAATATGTTGTAGAAAATACATAATATATTCTAGTTACTATTGTGTTCTAAGACAATTTGCATAAACTTGAATTTATGTGCAAACCATACTCACACTCATCTTGCTTGAATAATGCCAAAGACTTCTGGATACTTCTATTATTTCAGGAATCTCTCTAAATAGACCCAGCCAGAGTGATGAGTTGTAGAACTGTTGTTTTCCAATACTAGTTAGACTGTAGTGACAGAAGCTATTATAGTTTTTTACACTGGTGTTCCTTTTTAAAATCAAAGCACATTTTTAAAGATCTGTATAACATGTTTACACTTAAAAATAGTGTTATACTGAAGTACTTAAAATTATTGTATTGAGACAATTATTTTTATCTGCCTCATGTTTAAAATATAGTAATCATGATATAATTTTTAAACCACTCCTTGATTAACTGAACTATTGCATTTGTCAGCTTTGTTGAAATATAAAAATGTACTTTAATAATCCATAAAAATGTAAACTCTTGCCTACATTTATCTACTATTTTTAATGTATTTTATGTAGAGCATTTAAGGGTACTTCTGAATTAAGGGCTATAAATCTATATGTACCAAAAATGTGTATCTAAACACATCTATCTGGAAAAGGTATGGATATTATTTCAAGAATGCATGTGCACAATTTAGACTGATTTATAGTTGCTAAGAAAATTATACCTTCCAGGGCAGTGAACAGAAGCAATGGGGGGGGGGGGGAATCTAGAGCCAGCCATAAGAGACTGCACAACTAGCTGAAAAGTGCAACCAAATCACTTCAATGATAATCATTAATTATTAAATCTGGAAAAATAGCTTAAAATTGGGATTAAAAACGTTTGAGGAAAGTTGAGTGCTTTCATGGGTTATTTTATTTTATAATTGCTTTGGCTCACAAAGGGAAGAATACAAACCCAAAAATGTCATGTTCTATTTACAAGTTTTCCATTTCTGATTTATTTCTTATAATTTTTCCTTTCCCCTAAACATCT